>JAVYIG010001918.1:52500-107500 GCA_035222895.1 Strongylocentrotus droebachiensis | reverse complement strand
AAGATGGTGATGATAATGATGAGAAGATGATGATGATAATGATGATGATGAGAAGATGATGATAATGAAAAAAAAGTGATGATGATGACGATGATGATAATGAAAGAAGGGGTGACATGGGGGGGGGGGGGGGGTAAGGTATACGGGAATGTGCCACTCTAATGAAAAACAAATCTGAGTACACCCCCCCCCCCACCCTTGGGGATAACAGAAAAAATTACAGTGGTGATGATGTTGATGATGATGATGATGGTGAGGATGATGATGATGTTGATGACGGTGATGATGATGATGGTGAGGATGATGATGATGTTGATGACAGTGATGATGATGTTGATGACGGTGATGATGATGATGGTGAGGATGATGATGATGTTGATGACGGTGATGATGATTATGGTGAGGATGATGATGATGTTGATGACGGTAATGATGATGTTGATGACGGTGATGATGATGGTGAGGATGATGATGATGTTGGTGACGGTGATGATGATGGTGAGGATGATGATGATGTTGATGACGGTGATGATGATGTTGATGACAGTGATGATGATGATGGTGAGGACGATGATGATGTTGATGAAGGTGATGATGATGTTGATGACGGTGATGATGGTGAGGATGATGATGATGATAATGAAAGAAGGGATGTCATGAGGAAAAAGATTGAAAAGTTAACACAGAAATTTTACTTTGAATATTCTGATCGGATTCTAGATAAAAATCAATTTATCCTCGTCTTTTCTTTTTTTAGAACAAAAGAGATGGCTCAAGTGAGAGGAAGTTACAGACGGGGGTACAACCAGGAGGTTATGGTCAATGCCATACAGAGAGTAAAGTTGCGGGAGATTTCTGTGAGGGAAGCTGCTCGAGTTTATAATGTTCCAAGATCCACCCTTTAGGATAAGGTACAATAAATAAAATAAAGCCATGCAGTTGATTTTATCATTATACAAAAATATATGTTTAAACTAAAGTTATGCAAAATACTATCAGATAACAATTAAGGTGATTATCAAAAAAAAAATTATTCTATAGACTATATGTCTTTTGTAAGATTGGCAATAGAGGTCTACTTATGAATTGTAATAATATATAATTAATAAACATCATTATCAATTAATTTAATAAAAATAATGTATGAGTCTATCCCTAGGTTACTATTGGTGTTAAACTAAGAATATCAATGTGGCAGTGCTTGATAGATGATTATATTAATGGTTTCACTAAAGTTCTTCTCCGTGTGAATTGATCTTCAAATGGTGACGATATGGAGGAGGGGGGGGGGGGAGCTTTTGTTCCAGAGCTTTGTAGCTATGTTATACTGATGATATGTATTTCTAAAACCAAAACTAATGTCTTTTTGTTTTTCTTTTCTTTTTAGGTGGCCAATAGGGTTCCGCTAAATTGCTGTAGTGGGCCGAGTCCATACCTCACTATCACTGAGGAAGTGAACATCGCTGAATGGGTCGTTAGGATGGCGAAAATCGGGTACGGACAAACCCAGAGAGATCTCAGACATGTATAACAACATTTCTTGTAATTAAATAATTGTTAATTTACCAGAGCAATTTACCTCAGTTATTAAACAGCTCTCCCAGCCGGCCCTTTATGTTTCATTACCCTTCTCCATTCTAATATGCCGAGTGCCTGGCTAAAAGGCAGAAGGTCCCATTTTGTTTTCAAAAGTTTATATATACTTCTTGAATCAGATCTGTGGGGTAATTTCTAACATTCACGTCACACAATGCTTATGACATCATTATAGAATAATCAAAAAAGTAGAAAAATATTTTTTAAAAATTAATGTGGCATTCAAAGAGTGAAAAGACTATTTCAATCTGCTTACTCCTTCTTCATTCTAAAAAACCAGTAATCTCATTGTTCACTTCAGACTGTTATATATTACCTGAAACGTTAAGTGACTCGGCAATTCTTAATTATACCCTGATAGACTAACAATTATGTAAGAAAAAGTGTTTTATCTCGTTATCCTTCATTCCCTATTTTCCCCTCCTTTCAGACAGTGAAAAAGATCATGGATGATGACGGGAGAGACACGCCCTTCAAGGAGAACCTTCCAGGGAAGGACTAGATGAGAAACTTCCAGCATCGCCATCCAGAGCTGGTAATGAGAACCCCCCCAACTCCTGGGGAAAGAGAGGGCTGTGCTGTCGATCAAGTTAATCTCAAGATGGTATATTCAACTTGAGGCCTTTTTGACGAGTGAGAACGCTGCCAGCATTCTAACAGAGGCGGGACGAATGTTTAACTGTGATGAGTCTGGATTTGTTTTAGGTGGGGGGAGGATGGAGAGAGTCCTCGCAAGGAAAGGAGAGCGGGTTGTCACCTCAGTTGGCAACAGCGACAAGAGGCAAATAACGGTCCTTGCCAACATGTCATCAGATGGCACCTACCTTCCCCCGATGATGGTCTTTCCCGGTGTGAGGCTCAGCCCGGAGGTCGCCGAAGGAGCTCCTGCAGGCGCCTATATAGGACGCTCCTGTTGTCATGGAAATGAGTCAAATGACTTATACTTTAGGAATGTGCATCATGATATTATATATCATAACAATATTCATATCAACAATAGATATCATTTTCAGATTACCTTTTTAATTTGTTTGTTACACAACAGCATAAGTAATGTCACTTCCGGGTCTCATACATCACGCATAAATGTCGCGGCCGAAAACTACCTCCCAGAAAGCTTTTGCAATTATCGTTGTTGCCATGGAAATGTGTCGTGTCGTAGTAAGTTGAATATATTATTTATTAAGGAAGTATATATATCAACACTTATGTCATAAAAATGTAATTGTTTCTATTTACTGAAGTAAAATGTACAAAAAATGTTTAAGTGGCTGAAAACCCCCTCCTTTACTCCATATGTATTTATAAAATATCATAAAAAAGAATCTAGATGTTGCTAATATTAAACTTTGATTTGGCAATAGATACATCTGGATTGTGAAAGCCAAAACCCTGGGGAAAATCAGAAAGTGATTTGCTATGTTCACCTCTGATTATGGTAATCATTTTTGGGTTGTTGGATTGAGAAATAAAACTAGAATAATGACATGGAATTCACCTGCCCTCACTCCCTACAAATATTTCTGTACTCATGTCAGAAGCCGGGAAGATGTTTTCACCGTGTTGCCAGTAGAGGGCAGTATATCACAAGCTGTACAGACACTATTTCTATCATTTAACAGATTTCTTTCTCATTCATGTGTCAATAGTCCCCTCATCTCTTATTAATTTTTTTTGTTTTACTAACTTCTCTCGACCTTCACTTTTCTGTCCCTTTATCCTTTCTTTTTCTCACATTCTCCATTTTCACTGTCTCTTTCTCTTTCCTAATTTCTTTCTCTCTCGCTGACTATACTCTCTCTCACATTCGCTGACTATACTCTCTCTCACATTCGCTGACTATATACTCTCTCCCTTTTTTTCTCATCCCTCTTTACTCTATTTTTCTCTCTCAACTCTCGCCGTCACTTTTTCGTTCAATAATTCTCTCTTATCCCTCATGCACTCTCCATACCCTTGTTCCTCCTTACCCTTCTAAGAAATTAAGTTTCTCCAAAGTTTTCATCTACTTAGATAATCGTCTGGACTCATCCATTGATATATCTTGCATTCATATTACCTTACTCAAATTTCTTAATCTTATAATTACATACTGATTTATGGGCTTATATTTTTGCAATTCATATAGTTTATTCACTTCACATAAAGGTCTATATAGAGACAGGAAGAAAGGAAAGAAAGAGGAGGTTAGAGAGCAGAAAGATATTGGGGATAGCAATATTAGAAATCATAATTATGCCCCAAACGGAAAGTCATAGAGCATAGTAAGAATGAGAGTATTAAAATTAGGAATTGAGAAAATAAACGAGTGTGAGAATGGGAAAAAGAGAGGGATAGTGGGTAAGGAGGGACAAAGAGATATAGGGAGGGATGGGGAGAGAGGAGATAGAAAGAGAGAGAGAAAGAAAAAAAGGAGAGAGAATGAAAGAGAGGCAAAATGGAGATTGAAGTAAAAAAATCCCAAATGTTTATTACTGCAGAGTTAAAAAAGTTCAGATATGACACAAGACACTCAAAGATTGAATTTGATTTTTGTAATATATATATATTTTCCACGGGAAAGGTTGTTTCAAACAACTTCATAAATACATTGATGTATATACAAGACAAATGAAATAAAATTTAAATAACAAACTGAGATACATTTCAGCGGTGTACATTACAGGGTATTAAATCTCATGGAACAGTGGGGTTGTACCAGTACCAAGAAAATAATACATTTTGCATCGGCTAAAAGTCAAAAGGGCGTTAACGCTCGTTACGAGCCCTTCTAGCCTTTTTAACCAGTCATGATTGTACAGTAGATGGTACATGACGTACCAAAAACCAACCATTACATTCATGTCTGTTAATAGAATTCAAAATGTTATTTATTAATGCCTTTCTAGCTCTCAAAATACAATTTTGACATTAATTGAAATCGATTTGTATGACAATGCTTGTGTACATGGATACGGGGCATACTTAATGTAATTATTATGTAATCAATGTTTAACATTACTGGCGTCTGAGTATAAAACCACTTTAAAAATCGTTGGGCTCCGGGGTTTTATGGAGAGGAAGCCAGGTCATGAAAGCTTAGATTATTCAATACTGTATTTCGATATTACAAGAACCTTCGTCTAGCATGCCTTGTTAATCGTTATGTAACATTATAATAATTACTGCATAGATCAATTATGGGATAAGCTATATAATGGTGGGAGATAATGAGGTTATGATTTAATAATATTTTTGATTTTAAAACAAAATAATACAGATGTACCCCCAAGTGAACATCAGACAGGTGTGCACTATAAGGTTATTGCATAATATTCACGACTGGCTAAATCAAATCGTCATGAAAATACAGAACATGACGAAATCTATGAATTGTAAACGAAAGAAATAGCAGGTAATAGACAATCATTTAATTTCGAGAAGTACTAGCATGGCGAAACGGTCTGAAGGAAAGAAATGGGTGGTAATAACCGACCTAGTGAATTTTAATATTTTAAATAAAGGATGAATATGGCCAAGAGAGTTAAAATCACAATTATAAAACACGATTATTTCTTATCAAAATATACCAATGAGGACAATTTCATATGTTGTGAAAGCCTTTACCAAAGTTTCGAGTCTGTCGACTCGTGCTGTTTCCATGTTAAGTCTAAAATAATTAGCGTCGGTATACAAGAAGTTCTCATTTTATTAACCCTTTCCAGAATTAAAACAAAAGTTTTGAATGATCGACAGATCATGATGGCATGAAAAGTGACAACACACTGACGTTTACTCTTGCTATATCTGTAATTCTTTATGTGAAGTCAAAGATAATTAGCTTCATTATACAAAACAAAAAAGTTTTTTATTTTACGACCCTGTCCAGAGTCAAAATGTTTTTAGATGTAATTGTGGACAGTACACACGTCACGAAAGACTTTAACCATGCAGTGACGTCGTTTATACTATGGGCGCAAATGATTTCCAAAACAATTAGCGTCATTATGAAAATATTTTTGATCTCGTTACTCGATTCGGAATGGGTAAACAGTTCTGATGATTAACAACCAAGCAGAACATGTGGTGACGCATAGGTTAATTCTACAACAAAATATAGTGTCGACAATGTGATGACGTAACAATAGCGACAGACGTGGACATAATGATCGAGGTACAAAAAGTATGGTACAAGCCCTGAAGTCCATAGCTGCTATAATGCTATTGACAGGTAATGTCGCCAACGAGGTGACGTAAAATAAAGGACAGAGATGGACAGACTACATGTATCATAAAATGATAAAAATAGAGACGATACAAGACTCGTAGGCATTTATATAAGAACAAATATTGTTGGATATGAAGATAATTATGAGCATATTTATCCAGACTAAAAGGATGATCAAGATATGGGAGAACATGAAACATGACGCAACCATTTGACTATTGCATGGCTGCCAATTTTACCTATTTTGTTTCTGCTATTTTAGGGGGTATTTTTTCTTCTTCATCGTCGTCATTATTTTTAATGAAGATTTTCTGTGCGAAATAGAGAAAAGATATACCCGTTAATCTTGTGAAGTACATTTCAACCAGAAAACGAGTTTTTTTTATAAACAAAATGTTTGTCTTGATAACACCCGACATACATGTACATGTCATATCTTAATTTGAACATTCTAAACCACTAAATATAGCAGAAAGAGGATTTACTCCATGTAGGGTTTAAAACACACCAACAAATATAACACGTCAATCTCGTAAGTTGTACGAATGAAAGTAATTATATAAAACCATGGTACGACTGGTGGAGGAAGGGGAGAGAATGGCAATTAATAAATACAACAGTTATTATGCAAATGTTTACTCAATATAAATAGGAAATATTCTCCCATACAAATTGCATTCTTGACACCTCGTAATATAATTGTGTTTATCTACAGCACACGTCCTGTACATAACTGCTATAATCATCATTTATACAGAAAGAGCTACTCATGAATATAATATCTCTGTTCACATTATATCTTCTAGTCTAATATTGACGTAAACAGCCGGAACGAATCCGATACGTCCAAGAGACTTGGAGTATGCCATGACCCAGATAGGTGACTGTGTCCGTAAGATCTCCAACTCTTTATGATGGAGGTAGATAGAAGCACCGGCCTTGAGTGTAAGCTCTATGGAAGAGAGAGCCTTGTGCGAGTGTTGCATCACGACCTTGTACCTGAAGTCCGACTTGGGCATCTTGGCAAGTTCACTGCGGTAACGGTCATGCGATGCTTTAACCGGAGAGTAGGACTGACCGGTGCCAGCTAACCGGCTCGCCGCGGTTGAACTCGGGGATTTCATGCTTGGCGTTGACTCGCCGCTCCGGCTCGATTCCTCCAGGTAAGAGCGCTTGTGTTTCGGCTGGCAGTCGAAATCGGATAGGGACTCGCATCCGTTTTCGGACTCATAGTCGCTGGTGTCGTGCGATTCGAAGCACTTGCCGGTCCCGAAGCAACTCCCTACAATGAGCATCTCCAGCTCTCGGCTGTTCAAATGTGTCGAGTTGTCGTCTTTGATAACGCGGTTACCCTCGCGTGGATTTGACAAGCTACCGACGTTGGAGCGACGCGTTTTTGTGTTTAACCGCCTCACGCGTGCAACCGTTTTCTCGCCTGTCTTTATCACTGCTGATTTCGTTTGTGATGCGAGAGGGCTGATACTGTCAAAACAACTAACGCCAGAGTCTGAGCAGTACGCGGGACATGACACATTGAAAGATGGTGAGCGAGAGCCGAAAGCGTCGGTGTTCGAGTTTACGTTATCCTCGAGAGGAGTGGTGGGCGTAGAGGGCGCTTCGTCACTCAAGGATGGCAGGTTGCGGATATCATTCGATGTCCCGCTACGGCTTGATGACGTCGACATCAAACTGTTATCGGAAGCGCAACTACCGGCGACCGACACGCAGCTGGCAGAGTCTTCGTCGCACTCGTAAATGACTTCGCTAGATACGTGGTCTAGGTCGCTGTTAATTGAATGTCGACCGCTTGATGTCGATTCGGCGTCCGAACTGCAACTCGAGGATTTACTGTCTGAGAGAAAGCCGTCAAGCTCAGAACGGCATTTCCTGATGGTAGCTTTTCGAACTACACTGCTAACTCGTGGTACTTTGTAGTTAGCGCACATGAGTCCCTCTGCCTCCGTTGCCGGTAATGAGCACCTTCGATCGGATTCAACTGTAGCTTTCACTCGAATCATCTCAGCGGGGTCGCTGTGTCTGCGTGACTCATCACAACTCTCCACTTCCCTATCTTTCATCCCGCGTAGAGCTTTGCGCGTTGAGGGCGTTGCTACATTTGAGGGACTACCCCGGCGCCTAACATCCGTCAGACAACTCTCACGGTATTTAGACTCGCCGGTGATGACCCTCAAATCTAATTGTCCCCCACTCTTCGAGTGCGGCATGCGACCGATTTCATTCTCACTTTCTGAGCTGTTCTTCCCTAGTAGTTCAGTGTCACTAACAGTACACTGTCTCGTACTCGGTCGTCCACGGCTGTTGGATCTCGATTTGCGACTTTGTTCATCTTTTCTCTCCGTATCGCTGCTCTGAGGAGTATCTATATGCTTAGCATTGTCAATTGACGACGTCGATCGCTTTCTACCTCTGCTGTGTGACCGCGATTTACGACCATTCTCGCTCCCGCTGTCGGTACTCCCTCGCGACTTCTCTCCACTGGACAACGATGTCTTTTTCCTCCCGCGGCTGCTCGATCGCGACCTCTTTACATTACTCGCGGTCAACGAATCACCATCCGAACTCGATGTCGATGTTTCGTCCATACTCCTCCATACTTTGGTCTTGACGAGTGCATGTACTTTTGTGTCTTTGGCGGATAGTGAACGTCTGTTGCTAACATCATCGCTACTGCTGATATTGTGGTTACTGTCTCTCTCTTCCAACCGCTCGCCGCTATCACGATTTCTCTCTATGACCGTGGGCGCGTCCGTGGACGACGAATCGCTGACGATGTCGGTCGATGAATGGTCACTGCAGGTAGTGGACGCTTCCGTGCTGGTCGTACGACGACGCTGGAGGCGGTCTCGTGACCGTGATCTTGCTCGGCGGACGAGACTCTTCTCCTTCGTGATGACGAGACGGCGGGCAGAACAGATGGCGCAGTCATGGCAATCAACTGTCAATCAAATAAAAGAGAAATGACAATTAATTATTACAATTGTTAAATGGGTTTATAAATCAATAAGGTCAATAAAGTTCTGCATATTCAAATAAAAGAGAAATGACAATTAATTGTTACAATTGTTAAATGGGTTTATAGAGATCAATAACGTCAATAAAGTAATGCATATTTACGAGAGTAACTATTTATGTTCCAGTTCCCGATGCATGGCTGCTGCTCATTACAGAATCCAATATAGTAGTATACCAAGAATTTCTTGAGTATACCAACGAATCAGTTACCCACACAAAATTAATTGGAGTAATGAACATGATGTATTCGTATCTTATAATTCACATTCATTGCTGATTTTCACTTCTTCTCCAAAAACGGACAATTTTAATAAAGAACTATGATAAAGATATTGAAATGTTCTTATGAAATAATATTAAAAGAAAGCAGAGTCTGCGGATGTTTTTAAGGCAGTAGTTTCCTCCAAAAGGAAGTAAAAAATCCCCCAAATTCTTATCTTCTCGCAAATGTTTCCTTTAATATTATAAAGTATGCAGTTATTTATTATACAAATGTAGTCAGATTCAAGCATACTCTGAATTCTCTCATGCCCAGAAACAGAGAAAAAAATCATGCACACCATACACCACAAACCATCAATTTTATGATCACATCGTCACGTATCTTTAAAAAAGAAAATATTCGATGCAAAGTCCAAAATTAATATACGCACAAGCACGACCACCACGAGACAAATGTAAATAAATGATTGCGTAAATCAAAATATTAGTCACTCGTAAATCAAGGAAAATATGAACTACATGGATATCACTCAGCGCAAAAGAACAATTGACGACTAATTTCGCTTTATGAAGCAAAACGTAGTTAATGCTGAAAGCAAGCGCGACCCTTCATGTACTTTTTCATGATGGGGATTTTATAGTTGTCCAACCCATTCAATGCCCATTTCAGGAATGGTGCAGATAAATCAATACAAACTCTAATGACTGTATTGTCTAATTACTAGTTAGGATATTCTTAATGAACTTGTGAAACATATGCACAAACGTTTGGTTTCTTTCTAATTGCCCTTTTAATAATGAGATATTTGACACGTGTAAGGTTTTGGACAAGGCAAAAAGCTTCTACACAAATATATAGTTTTGTTTGATCAAATTCGTCGCATGCTCCCTCCCAAATTGCGCTATTGTGGATGATATCGATCGCGAAAGCAGAGAGAGGATGAGAGAGAAGGGAGGAAGAGTGAGAGGGAGAGAGAGAGAGAGAGAGAGAGAAAGATGGAGAGAGAGAAATAGATGCTGCAGACCTGTCAGTCCACACTCCAAACCAAAACACAAATGCGTGAAATACAAACAGTATTTCCGTTCTTACGTGTGCACGCATCTTTCATTTATTTCTTGAATTCCAACTCAACTTTAATATCGAGTGACAAAGACAAAAACTGACATTTTCGACGGACGCAGGAAAGGGCAAGTCCGGTTTCGGTTTGGCCAGCGGACTGCGCAAATATGAGTGTGCTGCATTTATCGAATTTTTAATTAATTTGGAACGTGTGACTCTCGCGATCAATAGTTTGGAACGTAGGGTTCTCAATTGTCATGGTTGTAGATTGATGCAATCCCGTGCGAAAGTGATGTTGCATGATTGTGTATTTTTTTATTATGTTGAAACAAAATAATATTGGCCAATTTCTTTGGTCATTGCTATCATTTCGAAGTGTAAAAATCAAGAAATTATTAGACATTGGTCAGACTCGATGGTCTTATTAACAATTTCGTGATGCTGAGAGAGAGAGAGAGAGAGAGAGAGAGAGAGAGAGGGGGGGGGGGAGAAAAAGAAATGGATGTATAAAGGAGAGAGAATGAGAACAGAGGCTCAGATATTAGCACAGAAAATATGAATTTTCATGTAGTCCATTGTCATGCGTCCACTTCCTTTTTTCTGTCACTATAGTCTCTCTATTTATTTTCTCCCGTTATTGAGCTGCGTAGGGATGTTCGGGGGGGGGGGGCTGCTTTACGTTGTATTAAAAGTGCACACCATATTGCAATCAGAGTGAGTAGAGTCCATAGTGGCTCTTCTGCTCCCAGAGTCAGACATGAGAACGGTAAGGCTAAAACCTGGCTAAGGGGGAGTGATTTCACTAATGAAATTACCTTGATATCGTGTGGAACACGACACGTGTGTATCGCTTGACAGGTGCATGGCTGTCCAACACTTAATTTTGGCGGAGTAGCAGGTTCTATTATTATCTCGTCCACAAATTCAGGGCTACTTGTAGTTCGTAAGAGATATATCGCCTTGCAAAGATGTTCTTCTGAATTCTGAAGGTAGAATGTGCATGATTAAGTTTTAAACAAAGAAACTCTCCGATGAAATTCATCTTTATTTCTTAAACGAGGATGAACAAGGATGAGGGAGGAGAGAGAAGGGATTGAAATTCTCCAAACACAGGATGTAGGCCTTCACTTTGTTTCCCCGGATGCCGCATTCAGTAAGAGTGCGCGCGCGGGGCAGAAGGCATCCAACCTTATACAATGTAGGTGTCACTTTCACCGAAAACAAAGCACCGTTTTCCGAATATCAAAACTCATCAGCCACGAAGTAATACCCGATTTAACACATCCCCACCATGACCTAGCTTGCCCTCTCTCTTTACCCCTTATTTTTCGACAAATTGACCTACATGAGACAAATAAACCGGCTTTCATCCAGGATTACCTTGGCCTTTGTGGAGCGGCAGGAGCTCGTTTGATGTGGGTTTCTGATCGGGTGAAGTAGAAAGCGCGCCAACTACCTAGGGTCTTCGATATTTAGTGTCCTCTTTCTGCACTTCAATCGTTCCTAAATTGATTGTCGCTGACAGCAGTGCATTAAGGATTTTTCTCCCCCTCTTTCGTACACTCCTCTCCTTCTTTCTTCCGTGTTTCTCAGTTTCCGTTTTCCTAACCGTTTCATGAAAAGTATACAGGTTGTACCCTCATTCTGTCATTCTTTCTTCCCTCCTTCTCTCCCCCTCTCTCTCTCTCTCTCTCTTCTCTCTTTTTCTCTCTCTCTCACTATTCCGTGAAAAGTAAACAAAGTGTTCAAGTAAACTTTATGTAAACTAGTTGATGACTGTCGACGCCGTTTCATGTAAGACTGTCTCGAATACATTTGTTTTCTTATGAAAAGTAAGAAAAAAGTTCGACGACTGAACGTAATAAGGCGTGCCGCCCCGCCATGCACGATCAATGTTTTTCGTTATCATTATTGCATAGATTACTATGTTATTGTCTGCAAATTAATTTCTGGTGTTACTAAAAACGGAGAATGTGCACAGTACAACAGCAATGTTTTATTTCTGTGGTACAATCCAAACAAAAAGCCTTAAACAATCAGCTAAATTTGCTTTAATAGTTTCATTACGGTTCTGGTGCATAATTATAAATCAACTCAGTCGGAAACTAAATTAATTCCGATTATTTCATTTCGATATTACTCTTTCTCGCCGCCCTCTGCTTCAAAGTGCACACCGCATTTCTCCCCAGCTCGCATCGTGTTTATTCGACGCGAAAATCGATGTGGTTGCGGTAAAACTTGTTTTTCTTGCATGTTTCACTGCAAAAATCGGCTCGGCGAATCGATTCGATGGCAGCCACGGGCGTGTTATTTCAGGCCGAACTGTAGCGAATGGCAAGAGGCAAACTTTTGAACGGATTTGGAGTTCAGGTGTACTAAGTAATACCCGTTTCAAGGATGGATCCAGAATTCTGATGGTATGAGAAATTGTCGTAAATGAAAGATGCATAATTGTCTATTGATTTATACCACTGACCGGCCTTGACGTGTATGACGAAACGTTTGGAGAGAAAATTTCAATTAATTTTCTGCGAGTCCATTTTACTGAAATGTCCACGCGCTTTTAGGGGAGGAGGGGTGGGGTGAAAATGATGGATGATGAAGACGAAAAGCAATATAAATTTTGAGAAATGTTGATGAAGTTCAGGTTAGGAAGTCAGAGAGAAAGAGAGAGAGAGAGAGAGAAAGAGAGAGAGAGAGAGAGACGTAGAAAAAAGTTGCCAGCAAATCACAAGTCTTTGTAATATTTCGTTTGTCCTGCTAGTTTGAATAAAATCGTGAACCTCTGTCTGCAGATTTAAAGTCCGAGGGCACAGTTTTTTCCTTCCAACTTGAAATTAAAACAAAAACAGGAGATAGGAGTTGAGAAGGATGTAATATTACTTTGCTTTATCATGTTAATGCAAACAATCTTCTCAATGTATTTGAACATACTCTTGTTTCTGAATCGGAGTTTGTTGCTCCTTGTTGCATATTCGTCACAAAATTAATGTGGCACTAAAATTACAAGTGTTGCCAAGCCAATTTAGACATCTGATCAATGGAGCCCCTCTATTTCCACCAACCCTTAGCTGTGCCTCTATCCTCATACGGCACGTAGGATTTCGAAAGGAATCGAATTGCGTCCTCTAAAAGATCAAGCGGGATCACCCCGATCGGTACACATCAAAAGCTTGCTTCGACAGATCGAAAGTTTCAATCACTTTAATTAAAAACGAATAATGTTTGTGTATCACAGGGCCTTAAGGTCGGGGATTGTTAGTAAGTACTATTCTACGGTGATTGCTTTCGATGTTGGTATTCCACCGCCGTTTGAGGGTGACCTGTGAAGATAGAGACCTGGATTCCTCGAAAGAAAAACATTCGGATTGTTTCATGAAAGTGAGGGATAGCATGTAAGTTTTAAATTAGCCGGCAACATGCTCCGTTTCGTTATTGTTTCTTTCGATGAAAGGTGAGGAATTGAAAAATAATTGAAAAAGAAGATGAGTCCAGTTCTCTTGTTTGTTTTCATTTGCTGTTGCCTTTTTGATCAGTTTCGATTAGAAATACGTAACTCCCTTGTAAGAAATTAGAGAATATTATGTCTTGTAGAACTTAACATTTTGTTGAACACGATAGTTTCATAAGTTGTTGACAATTTACGAACAGAATGTCCTTGGAAGAAATCGGGGATTTTTAGGTCTTATAAATTAACACAATGTCGAACATAATAATGTTTCATGGGTTGTTGCATTGTTGATCAGTTTCGATAGTAATGCCCTCGTAAGAAGACAGTGTGAGATTCACTATAGGCGTTAATATTAACAATAGACTCATTATCAATGGCCGTGCTTTACATGAGCGAAACGCTTAGCTTTTTGTGTTTGAACACTGAGGGAAGTGTGACGATATGTTAGGTCCATGATGTGAACGATTCATTCAATTTGGCTGAAACGAGATGGTTGTGTCCCCGGTTGTATCCAAACATGGGACAGAAAGCCTACGTGTTGCTCTACATCGCTAGGATGAATGATTACTAACGAAGTGAAAGAGACAAGTAACCGACCATAGGGAGACTCGACCAGGCCAGGGGGGTGTTTCACAAAGATTCTAAGTCAAACTTAACTCTAAGTTGGACTTAGAAATTATGGAGAGCCATTTCGTCGCTGTTTTCACGAAGTGACGGTAGTGAAAAAAAATTGCATTCACTTTGCGTTACGATTTTCCTCATTACCGTCACTTCGTGAAAACAAGGACGATTTGTAACCTTAAAATAAAACATATTCAAAAGCAAAAATTCAAGGATTTTAGACTTTTTATAAATTCCCCATCAAGAACATGAAATCTCCCAAGATATTAGAAAATATGAATAATTTGAATCAACATTTTATGTCTTTTAAAATGATTTTTACAAAATATTTTCAATGATGCTAACGGCTTTCCATAATTGCTAAGTCCAACTTAGAGATAAGTTCAACTTAGGATCTTTGTGAAACACCCCCCTGGACTCGACTGCTTAGAGAGCCAGAAGGGCGTTACGGAAATGTAACAGCAATTCACAAAGAGTTAACGACCGCCTGGCTCTCAAAATTAGTCAGAGAGAGAGAGTGAGAGAGAGAGAGAGAGAAAGAGAGAGAGGGAGGGAGAGAGAGAGAGAGAGAGAGAGCGAGAGAGTGGACGATACGTTGGTATACCCAGAGCCAGAAGGGCTTTAATTACTGAAGTTTTTAAATACAATAAACGTCCTTTTGGTTCGCAGTATTCCAAAACGTATAGATTGTCCTCCTCTTGTGGGAAGGGACATTGGCAATTTTCAATCTACATACGGGCCATCTTTGTGTTTATGTTTGAAGAAAAAATGGACAAACGTAAGATCAATAAAATGTATTAAACGACAAATGAAGAAAAACATAAAAAGGGCAATGTTTTTAATAATTTTGAAGAAAAAAAACACTCTTTGTGGTTTGTATCATGGTAGAGAGTCTTTTAAAAATCCATACTAATATAACTATAAAAAACAAGTGATAATCATTTTATCACACCTGAAACCTCTAATGAAAATAATTAAACGATATCACAATAAGCAGATTAGGGAAGGGGGAAGGGGCAGGTGTGTTAACCCTTTGATAATCAGCCGAAAAAGGCGCCGATGGCAGGGTCAATAGAGGTGTTAAAACTTAAAAGTACATCTAACCCTATGCGAAAGAGAGAGAGATATGGAAAGGAAGAGAGAGAGAGAGAGAGAGAGAGGGGGGGGGGGGGGGGCAGGAGAGGTTTGTATTCGAGAGTCCAGGTGAATTTGTATCTATATAATTATGCGTAAGCAGGTGAGAACGATCGCGTGTTGCTCAGTTCGCTCACTCGAGTAAAACGACAGCTTGTTCACATTGTCCACGACATACATGTACACACTCGTGGCATCACATCACGTCTATCATGCCTCGACCTCATAATATAATTATATAATACAAATTTCGACAAAATATTTTGAGCGGCAGGGGCATCAACACTGGTCAAGTGTGACAGACATGAGCAATAGAACACACTATCATCATCATCATCTTCATGATCATCGTGATTATCATCCTCACTGTTTTATTATTATCACCGCCACCATCGTCTTCATCATTCACGTTGTCATTAGTATCAATTATCACTTCATAAGAAATGATTGAAATAGAAATATGCTAATTGAAAAAAAGGAAGAGATTACGGAGGATATGCAACTATTATTATAGACTTACGTTTTCCAGACATTCACAATCTGAAGTCGGACGAAAATAGAAATGTAATTAACAAGATCGTGACCGTGACATTCAACAACGAAATAATGCTCAGCAATGCGGTCGAGGGAACAACATCTATAACATGGTAAGGACCAAAAAGGGCCAGATCTGAGTTAATCTCGGGCAGAATGTCATTAATAAAAACAAATGTGGGATGGAGAGAGTCGAACATGGACCCCGCATCACTGAGCCGGTGAGAGATCATCCGTGATAAGACGGAGGATTCGAATCATTCCGCTGAAGTGGAGAGGTTGGAACAAAATCACCTGAAATTCGCTTCTTTTTGGAGGCTAAGACCGACCAAAATGTAATTACATCGTGCTTTCTCGTTATTTTCAGCTCTCTCTTGTTTCTATTTTTGTTCGATTTCAGACGAATGAAGCTAGAGAGCCTGGTTATCTCCGAACCACTTTGCCGAATTATACTCACCCCCCCCCCCCCCCCCTCTCTCTCTTTATTCGTGCACGTAAGTATACAGTCAATTATATTTGATTGAATTATAGAAACTTAAAACATATACATTAAACAGAAAAATCTTACAGGGCCTTCTTCATACATCAGTCCGTCATTATTATTAGTCCATTTTATATATCATAACGTGTACATAGTCTGTCGTCAGTTTACTTTCCTTTCCGATAAAATAATTATAATCTTTTAGTTATACATTCGACATTTTTAAGAATGTTACTATTTTTAAGCAATCGCTTTTAAACACACTAGAATTATGGCATGCATAACCGTGATGCAGTGGTGACTCGACTTTGACAGAGCCTTTCCAAAGAGTGGTTATAGCGCCCTCATTAGTCCGGATTTAAACATTCCCTTTTTTTCTTCCGATTTTACTGTTTTGATACGACGGTGTTCTTTTGGAGCGTTGTAAACCTTGTAAAGAGTGTTAAAAAGATAGATAATGTAAATAAACGACTATAAATCTGTTTTTGTATTTTGTGGTGTGATCAATGTCTAAATTAAACAAATAAACAAAAACACGATGACTAATGTTCGCAGAAGTGCGTTAACCCAATACCACAAAACTGACCAAATCATCATCGCTTCAACAAGTCTTTGGACACTACTAAAGACAATTCTTACCATTTAAGTAATGACCCTGAGTTCTATTGTGGATGGGACATGCACCAGAGCCACAGTCGGCCATGCATACACGCGTCTGCTAAGAACTTAATGCGATTTGACGTGATTTGGCTACGAGGGAAACATCATCACCGGGGCCCGGGCCGAAGGAGACATTGTCTGGTTAAGAGTCAGAAAGACATTAATTTAATTGCAGTTACATAATTTATGTTTAATGTCCTTCTAGATCTCAGCTGAATATCACGTAAGACGACGTTAGTTTAAGCATAGACAAGCAAGCATGTTGAAGGACTACTTTAAGATATTGATATCCAATGATTAGACCACGATTAAACAGCTAAAAACCAAGATTTTGAATCGATTTTTAAGGAGTTATAATGAATATGGCGCACTAACATAACCTATTGTATGCCAGTTGTAGAACTCGGTTGTAGATCTATAAGGCGCGAAAATACATGATCGTTTTCGACGCATTTAGGCATGCATCATTTCTGTCGCAAGGGGACTCCGATCAGAGCAAAACACAATAATGAATGTTTTTAGTTCTCTTTTTTTTTCCACATTGACCATTTTCGTAGGTTATGTGTTGATATAATTGTAATTGGTTTCAGTATATACCGGAAACACATGTCTCTATAGTAGCATGAAATGAACAAACTGTTAGCGATTTCTCGGTTCCTAATTTTTCCACATGATCAAATTCCTTGGGTTTTAATATCCACCGCTCTCTCTCATCATGGTAGTAGGTCCATGCTCTCACTCTGTGGCTGGGTTTAATATATCCAACACCTATACAATAGGGATATCAATATTGGAACAACCTTTTCGATGCTCATTGCGCCTTACTGCGGGTGGGCCTGTTTTCATAAAGCATCGCATAACAAAACTGCCTTTTGTGCATGAACAAAGGACTTACAATGACTGGCTCTTTTATCGAATTGACGTTCTGAAGCCTGAAAAAGGAGAGAAAAACACACAAAAACGTTTTTTTGTCCTTTTTTCGCCACTCGTTTACATAAAAGAGTACATGTGTATTATGTGTTATTTGATGTAGATACAAGAAGGTTTTGTCGATTCGGGCTGCGTTACGGGTAAAAGTCAGTAGAGAGAATGATTATACAAGTTAACATGTTTATTTAAAAAAAGGGAAAAGAGTGCGAAACGCTTTCTTCAAGTTAATCTTTCTCTTATACCTTTATCAATATCTTAGCTTTAAATCGTTCAGTTTATTTCTTATCGATTGGAAGGTTAAACTGAAATGAATAAAAAACCATTTTATTTTCACTGGAGAGTTCGATGTAACAGCTTATTGCTTTTGACATCGTATTTTCAGGGCATATATTCCTCCCTCAAAACAAGAACGTAATAAAGCATATCAATAAAAAGAATTTCAACGCACATCATAAATTGACAACGCTTTTCAGTTTCAACAATAAAAAGATCACTTTAAGCATAGACCTACTACGAAGTAAGTCGATGGGAAAAGGCGGGCAACTCCACTCTCAAGTTCGCCCGACCATTCATACCTTTCAACCATAGAGTGCTCGCTTTAAATACCCAAATTGACCATTCAAATTAAATGGACGTGCTATTCTTCTCCATCTAGGCAAAATGGTCACTTGGGAGTGACCATTTCATTGTTCCGCCGAATCGTCATGAAGATGTACATTGTGCTCCACTGTTTTTATATTTACTGACTGTCGTAATTTCTTATTCAAAATGGACAGCATTGTATATTTCAGTTTCACTTTGAATACAGCTCCGCTTATAGCCAAGGAAGATAAGTCAATTGCATTGGAAATATTCGAAGTGCCCATTGTTCTACTATAATTCAAGCTCTGTTGACAATTGTAATCAATATTTCCCCTTTAGACTTATTAGATGTTAGTTTACTTTTCCACACAGATGAATGAGAAGAATAGAATCCAATTGTAAATTGGGAATACTGGAAGCTAGTGCACATTGTTTGAAATCAAATTCGGGCTTTGTTGACAATTGTAATTTATCGTTTGTTCCAATTGACTTATTAGATTTTAGTTCCAGGTAGCATACAACTCCGCCAAGCCAAATAAAATACAAGAATGTAATTGTATTCGGCATAATGCCTATTGTTTTAAATTGAATTCGAGCTCTGTTGACAATTGTGGTTTATATTCAGTACCAATTGACTTATTCAAATCAAAGGGATGTCCATTACACTCGAGGGTCACTTTGAAGTGCCCCTGAAACAATCCTCGAATTGTTCCATCGATTTCGAAATCTAGCTGACCATTGTTGGACATTTGTCGTGTGGCCTTTGTCATATCGATGTTTGGTGATTGTTGACCATTGTGTTTAGGGACAATGTCTATTGTTGCAGAACAAGACAACGGTCTTGCTTGAAGGAAATAAGAAGGGTTAGTATTTCATTGACTACATGTCAAACATGAAAAAGTGAATGGTCTATTCAAACAGGGGTGGGGCAACCCTGGCCGTATAAGTCGACACAAGGGTCATCGATAGGGCCCACTACAAGATCTTGTTTGCGATTCGTCATTTTGATGTGAAGCCTGGCAGTTAATACTGTTTTTTTTTATACCAGCGGCGTATCCATAATTTAATAGGGAGGGGCGGATCATCCCTAGTTTAGTCATGTATTTATTATTTGTGAAGGGATGGCATCATCTTGGCATAGACTCACAGCAATTTGTATTGATTTTTTTCTTATTGGTCCTTGATTGAGGGGGGGGGGGGTGGCATACGCCGACTTTACCTTAGACCGACTGGACATGCCACTAAAGCCACTATTGAATTGCCCATTATGTTTCTGAATATAAAGATACATGTTTGCCTCGCAAAAACAATGAAAACGTGAGCGTGTTGGTTTACTGGGATCAATGATTTTTTACCACAAAGTTTACCACAAATTCTCAAACGCCCTTGCGAGGTGTTGTTTGGTAATATCTCCCCCAGTGAACCTCACACCATTGCATTGTGATTCACGTTCAAACAACGTCAGTAAAAGAACAATTAGTTGATGTAAATATTTTGGCGTCAATAAAACTATTTTTCCTTTTAACTTCCACACATTTACGCTTTCCCACTCGAAATGGAACACATTATGCATACATTACCTCAGATACATATTAATGATATTTCAAATTTGTTTATTTTAAGCCAACTGGCGGAGAGAGCGAGAGAGTGAGGGGGAGAAGGGGGATAAGAGTAAAAACAGCAAAACAACAATGATATTTTCTAGCATGCTGGTGCCAACGAAAAACCTAAAAAGACACCGAAGAATAGTTCTACAGTAAATGAAATTAACAAGAACAGTAACAACTACAACAACAACAACTCTTTACGAGGCATAACCATGGTAATAAATGGCTGCATTTTCAGACACCACCCTTGTGTGAAAGACCCTGTTCTACTCTGCCGTAATTATGCATACAATGATATCCCGTGGTGTTCATAATGATATTATTTTCCTCTTTTTTCTCCTGTTTTCCAGCTCGCCTTGCTTTGATGCTCTATTTGCATGTTTATGCGGCGTGAAATCCAACGAATGAATATTCCTAGCATCCCCTGTGGATAGTAGATAAGAACATGGAGATGATAAGAAGCAGTGTGGTATGGGAGGCGCACTGAAATAAGCAGACGACAAGTAGAAGAAAAATCCACTAAAATTGGGACGAAAAACACCGGTGTGTTAACCGCATTGATTTCATGGCGTTTTGTGTTCGCGGTACGTCACCTAGTATTTCATACATCATTTATTCATGGATGATATGGTTTTTAATACTACGGGAGAGCAGTATGCCTCAAATAACTCGCAGTGGGTGTTCCCAATTTAGAAAATTATTTGGTAAAGAGATATGGTCCCTCCCTTTATTATCACCACCCGAATCCTCGTCTGGTATACTAGTCATCTTGAATTATGGTTCTTGCTCTTTATGAATTTTACGAATGATAGTGTATGGTTGTTGAGGATGAAACTCATTTCCCCAAAGTAACCTTGAAATTTCACTCTAGATGCTTATGAAGAAGAAGGTCTTTACTTTAGAAGGACGTTTGCATACATATCCCAAAATAAGACAACATAGAGCAAATACAATGGACACAAATTTCCCAACGTTAAGATGATGACTTTGTAAAGTAAGAAATGAATATTTAGAAAAGTATATATGTAACATGGTGGAATATTGGTCATGTAGTCCTTCTCTCTTCTTGTTGTATCCTCTTTCTCTCTCTCTCTCTCTCTCTCTCTCTCAGGCTCTCTTTATCTTTGTCTCTTTCAGCTGTATATTTCTTTGTCTTAATTGGTTATAGATGTATTTATAAAATGTGCTGGCATGTCTAGTTGAAGCTATCTGGAAGATATCCTGTTCCCATGCTGGGGTATAGCCTTTATGACCCTATTGCCATTCACAGTATAAATCCATCCTGTTCGATACAATACTATTAATGCCATTCATGAATCTGTAATAATAGAGATTAAGCTCTACGAAAGGGGATTTAGATATCAGACGGGTTCTTTGTGGTCATTCATGCTTTGTGACTATTCTTTGAAACACGTTCTTTGAAGAACACCTCATAGGACTGTGTCTTTGGCCATGAGTGGTGACCTTGAACCAATAAGAGTAGAGTTTTAGATTAGACCCCTTCCCCCTTTTTAAAGTAATGACCAATAAGATGATCGGAGGAAAAGTTGAGTATGAATGTTTAATGAGGTATAAAAGTAGTTTGCATGAATGTTTAGATCACTTGGCTCCACCCCGACTTGGTCTCCTCTACCTGTACCCCTGTCCTCCCATCTCCCTCAAGCTGTCCCTGAACTAACAACTAATTGCTGCATTTGAAAATCAACAAGTTCTGGACTCACAAAGTTATCGAAGTACAGCGTTGTTCCAGAATCGTTCAAGAAAGCCAAGTCACTTCAATCACCAAGTCGGGAATATTCAACTTAAATTATACAACATACTTCAAGGGAACTTAATCTGAAAGTGTCAGGAACTGATTGATAAGGAGGAACATTGATAGGAGGAACATTGATTGCAGATACGTCGGCAAATAGGCACCATTAACCCTATGCCAATTTGATGCTGTGTTCCTGATTTTGATCCTGAGTTCCTGAATTTGATCCTGTCGTCCTGATCCCGCAACTGTGTTCCCGATTCCGTTCCCGTCTTCGACGTCGTCATCTTTCCTGTTCCCATACCCGTAGCATCGTTGTCCATCTCTTCATCTCGTTCGTACACGGCCGAATCGGTACATCCACTCGAATCGCGAATAGTCTACCGCGCTGTATGTAAGTGGCCACAGTACTAACAATTTCTAACTAACCTCCCTCTTCCCAACCCTTAATGTCCCATTTATTTAGATTAACAAGTTAAGGCTTTTTAAAGTATATTTTAGCTTAAGGTGTATTCTGATATTGATATATGTTGAAGATAAGACAGAGATCTTATGGATTATTGATACTATTTTCATGACATTGTATGATAATAAATACTGTTAGAAGAATAGTTGATACAGGTCAGTGATTGGTAAATAAACATATATGACACCTTAAATACTATATTGTGTCCCAGCGCTCTTATTCTTTGTCTTTATTTTAATCGGTGGTTTATTTGAACTAACCCCTCCCCCGAGTGGAAGTCATAGCTAGCGGACCAATACAAAAACCCGATTTCACTCGGAGCTCGATTCTACTATTTCATTATAATAGAAGACGGCGTGGGTAGGCGGTTAGACGGAACTCACAACCTTATTTTCGCGTTATCAGCACGATATTAAAAGCTCTCCAAATTCTTTTTTTTTTAATTAATAATAATTGCATGTTTCCTAGAAAGACTGGTATAATTATCCTGGTCAAGTTCAGCGCTTGGGCATGAAGTTTAGCTATTACGTACATTCCCAAATAGTGACCTTGTTTCTTTTTTGTTGATAATATTTTATATTATTTGAATTGTGTTATTATATTTCATGTGTGCGGAGGAATAGTTAATTGGTTCGGAAATTAATGATATATCATTTGGTTCTTATCCCATTATGATATATTGCAAATCATTTTCTCATTGGATGCTAACATTGTTCTCTATTTATTTGGGAAGAAATTACATTCTGATCATCTGATATCATCACATTATCTGACAAATGGTTGAATATTTTGGGTGACTGAACTTGAGTGTATGTGTTGCTGAAACAGATTTGCTCGCTAGTGATTGGCAAAGTTTTATATTTTCCGCTTTGCGTTTGTTTGTACGATTTTGTTAAATCATATATTTTCGTTTACATATACCGTAGTCAGTATCGCAGATAGGGACTAGACTGTCTTTGTTTCTGCTGTAGCTTTAATAATCATATAGTTGTCTTTCCTAAGATCTATTCCTCTTCTACAATTTTATTTTTCTTTCATACTTTTTTCCCTCCTTACTTCTTTAAAAACAATGGCTTCTGTTAAGGGAGATTGTGTTGTTCTGGTGAAGGGATTGAGTCCTTCAACTACTGAGGGCAGTCTCAGAGAATTTTTAGAGAAGATTGGGGAAGTGTCGCACTTAAACTTTGGTAAAGATTCTCTAACCGGCGAGAGCACCGGTAATGCTCACTGTGCTTTCGCTAATAGTACCCTTGCTTTACGTGCAATAACGGAACTAAATAAACAAATATTAGATGAAAATGTAGTTGAGGTATTGGTAGTACCCACATCTAATCTCGTTCTCAAACTAAAAATGGAATCAATCGATGTTACTCCCCCTGTACTTAGGTCCCAAACTGTTATTCAGAATCCGTTTAAACTCTCTATATTTTCTGGGGATCCGAAACTCAAGGGTGGTGAGGTACCTTTCGAAGTTTGGAGGCACGAAATAAAATGCCTCCAAACAGATGAAAGCTGCAGTCACCAGGCGTTAGCTAGGCTAGTTAGGCGTTCTCTCAGAGGGGAGGCTGGACAGATAGTCATGAACATGAATATCGACTCCAGTGTAGAAGAGATCGTAGAGAAGATTGACGGATTTTATGGCACGGTGGAGTCTGGTGCAGTGCTACTCCAGCAGTTATATTCCAGTAGACAAGGAACAGAGGAGTCGGTCACCGCTTATAGCGCTAGACTCCAACTTGCCATAGATAAAGTTGAACTTCGGAAGGGCATCTCTCCCATGGCCAAAGATGAGACCCTTAGGGTTGTCTTTTGGAAGGGAATTTCCAATGAAACGTTAAAACAAGCCATACGGCACAAATATGACCTAGTTAGGTCATTTGATGAATTAATCAGAGTAGCTAGGCAGGCTGAGCAGGAACATGAAGACTTTGAGAAGTTTCATGCCTCCCCTCTCCGTTCCCGTCAGAGTAGAATAGGTGCCCATGCGAGCACAGTCACTAATACAGACAGTAATAATAGATCAGAACTAGCAAAGGAACTTAGTGAGATAAAAGAGAAACTAAAAGCGATGGAAATCGCTAGTACTAGTAGTAATAGAAGTAGTAGTAATAGTAGTAATAGTAGTAATAGCAGTAGTTATGGTAGTAGGGAGAACCCAAACAGACCTTTTCGTTCTCGTGGTCCAAGGGGACCATGCTACAAATGTGGTCAACCAGGGCACCTTGCTCGAGAATGCTCTGCTCCTCACTATCCTCCTCCTCACTATCCTCCTCCTCTTTCTCACTTTTCTCAGCATCCTCATCAATCTTTTGCTCCTCCCCAACATATGCAGGTGCCTTTAAACGAAGGCAGACCTCTGCCAAGGGACGGGCAGTAGGTCTATCTAGTCAAAGGGCTAAATCGAGAAGTCCCCTATCAAGACCACTCTTAGATAGAATGGTTGGCAAGGCAACGGAAGCAGTGGCCATTATAAATGGTCAACAAAGCAAATGTCTTCTAGATTCTGGGTCTCAGATCACTACTATTTCTCACTCTTTCTACAACTCTCATCTTCCCAAAAGTTCTCTTCATAGCATTGATGACTTGCTTAAGGTTGAAGGAGCTAATGGTTTACCTGTCACCTATCTAGGTTATGTAGAGCTTTCTATCCTTTTTCCTGGCTCTCTCCCCTCTTCGTCTGAGATAGATGTCCCTGTGTTAGTTGTTCCAGACACTTCTTATAATAAGAAGGTACCCTTATGTGTAGGGACTAACATTATAGATACATTTATTGATAGAGGCAAGACCCAATATGGGCCTGACTTTGTTAATAGTAATAGTGTGCATCCAACATGGCGATCAGTGTATGTTTGTATGCAGAGGCAAATGCAGTCTAGATCAGATGGTAGGATAGGTGTGGTGAAGAATGCTTCAAAGAAGGCTGTTAGGATCCCTGCTAACCATGCAGTGGTAGTAGAAGGTAAGGTCCCACTCCCCGTTTCAGGTAGACCTTATGATGTAATGTTAGAGCCTCGTAGATACAATAGATTACCAGCTGGCTTAGTCATTGACAGCAATACTGTCACAATAGATGCAGAACGACAGAAATCCGGTAAAGTGCCAGTTCTAGTACGGAACCAAACTGATAAGCCTTTATGGTTATACAGTAATGATGTTGTGGGTGAAGTGTTCTTGTGTAATGTTGAAGGTCCAATTCAGACTAGTCAGCAACATGTAGACACATGTGATGCTAATAGGACGGGTGGATTGGGTATAGAAGGGTTAGATTTCTCAGAGTCTCCTGCTTCAAGTGAAGATGTAGATAAGGTGAGAAATATCCTTAGAAACTATCCACATGCCTTTAGCCAGTCTGATACTGACTTGGGACATAGTAATATAGTGACACATAACATTCCCCTAACAGATCAACAGCCATTCCGAGAGAGATATCGTCGTATACCCCCAGCCATGTATGCAGAGGTGCGTGAACATGTACGTTCAATGCATGAGGCTGGTGTGATTAGGGAGTCATTTTCACCGTATGCCAGTCCTGTAGTGTTAGTTAGGAAGAAGGATGGATCCTTGAGGTTCTGTATTGACTTTCGTAAACTTAATCAGCGTACAGTAAGGGACTCGTATGCTTTGCCTAGAATTGATGAAACTCTACAGATGATGCAGGGTGCTAGGTGGTTCAGTTCTCTTGATCTCAAGTCAGGTTACTGGCAACTAGAAATAGACGAACGTGACAAACAAAAGACTGCTTTTGTGCTTCCCCCTCCTCTTGGATTGTGGGAGTGCAATCGTGTGCCATTTGGTCTCTGTAACGCGCCTAGCACTTTCCAGCGCGCAATGGAGAAATGTCTTGGCGAACTCAATCACACTGTGTGCGTCGTCTACTTAGATGATATCATCATCTACAGCGAAACAGTGGAGGAGCATGTTGTGAGGCTAGAAGCTGTAATCCAACGTCTATCTGACCATGGATTCAAGTTGAAGGCCTCCAAATGCAAGCTCCTACAGACCAGAGTGAAGTACCTTGGGCACATCCTCACATCAGAAGGCATAGGTACCGACCCCGACAAGACTGAATCAGTTAGAAGTTGGCCCACCCCTAAGAACGTTAAAGAACTTCGATCTTTTCTTGGCCTAGCCAGTTACTATAGGAAATTCATCCCCAATCTATCTAAAATAATGAGCCCTATGCTCGACCTCCTAGGTGACCCCAAGAAACGTAAAGGTAAGGTAACTAAGTCCCCGTCTCATTCCCCTCCCTGGATTTGGACTAGAAGACATGATGAAGCATTCTTAGAAGTAAAGAATAAATTGATCAGTGCCCCTGTCCTTCAGTACGCGGATTTCTCCAAGCCTTTCCTATTACATACAGATGCTAGCACCACGGGATTGGGAGCAGCACTGTACCAGTTGGATGAAGAAGGTAGGGAGAGAGTGATTGCGTATGCGAGTCGTACATTGAACAAGAGTGAGAGAAATTGTACCGCCCACAAGTTAGAATTCCTTGCATTAAAATGGGCTGTGACTGAAAAGTTCCATGATTTTCTGTATGGTAACAAGACCCATGTTCGAACTGACAATAACCCGCTGACATATGTTCTCACAACAGCTAAACTAGATGCCACAGGGCATAGGTGGTTAGCAGCTCTGGCCAATTATGACCTTACCCTCACATACAGATCAGGCAAGATGAATATTGATGCTGATGCTCTCTCTAGACGCCCCTCTGATGTGCCCCCATCAGATACCCCTCCTGACACTACATGCTCTAAAGAAACCTTTGAGGCAGTAGTAGACTATGCCCTTAATGTAGATGTAGAAAACAGTCCCTTTGTAGAAAATGTAGGGCAGCATTCTGTAACTGTAGTTGGTGATGTAGGACTGGAAGATAGGGCATCTGATAATCTATTTACTAGTGGACCACCAGATTGGACTAAGGAACAAGGTATGGATGCAGTAATCAGTAGGGTGATAGATTATGTCAAACAAAGTGTCTGTCCATCGATGAATCGAAGAAGAGAAGAGAGTAAGGATGTTCAAATCGTGCTTAGAGAATGGGATAAGTTAGTGCTAAAGAATGGGGTACTCTATCGTAGGAGAAACGTTGAAGGTACAGAAAGCTTACAACTCGTACTACCTAGGAAATATTGTTCATTAGTTTTGCAATCCTTGCACGATGAGATAGGGCATTTGGGTGTCGAGAGGACAACCGAACTTGTCCGGGACAGGTTTTACTGGCCCCATCTTGGAAGGGATGTCCAACATTATGTAAGCACCTGTGGCCGTTGTGTTAGGAGGAAAGGAGTACGGAATTCTACTAACACAGCACCATTGGTCAACATTAAGACAAGTAGGCCCCTTGAGCTTGTTTGCATGGACTTCTTATCCCTTGAAGAGTCGAAAGGAGGATATGGTAATATCTTAGTGATCACCGATCATTTCACAAGATATTCAACAGCCATTCCAACGAAGAACCAAACTGCAAACACTACTGCTAAGGCCTTATTTGATCATTTCCTTGTACATTATGGTTTCCCAGAACGGTTACATTCAGATCAGGGCCGAAACTTCGAGTCCAATGTAATCCAACAACTTTGTAAATTAGTAGGAATTCATAAATCTAGGACCACTCCTTACCATCCACAAGGTAATGGCAGTTGTGAGAGGATGAATCGCACCCTACTTAGTATGCTAGGCACTCTGACGGAGGACAAGAAATCCGACTGGAAGTCTTATGTAGCTCCATTAGTCCATGCATACAATTGTACAAAACATAGTGTAACTGGCTTCTCACCCTTCTACCTCATGTATGGCAGACACCCTCGCCTACCCATAGATATGTATTTAGGACTAGATGCTAGGGATGATAATGACAATTCAAGTGCCCCTGAGTATGTAACGAGACTTCGAGATAGATTAGACTATGCTTACAAGATCACGTCTGAGAGAAATGGCCAAGTAGGAACTAAAAACAAAGGAAGGTATGACCAGAAGTTGAAAGAGAACAAAATTCAAGTAGGAGACAGAGTCTTAGTGAAGGTCAAGGGTGTGAAGGGAAAGAACAAGTTAGGTGATATATGGGGCAAGGATCCTCATATTGTTGTAGAGCAACCCAATGTAGATATACCTGTGTTCAAGGTTCGATCTGAAGGCTCTAGGACTAAAACCCGTGTCTTACATCGCAATTTGCTTCTACCTTGTAACTTTCTCCCAAAGATAATTCCACAGCCTAGACGTGCAAATGTATCTAAGAATGAGGTAACTCAATCTTCAAACAATGACCAAACACAGCATAACGATGTAAATGAAAGAGATGAAAGTGTCACAGCTTGGAATGTTCCATTAGAGACAAGTGTACTAGACAATAGTGCTGATTTTGAATTTCAATTAGGCCAGTCAATTCCAGATTGCACAGATTCTGAAATTAGAGATGATGGTTCTGTTACTTCTGTAAATACAGATGATATTGCGACTGAGGATAATGTAATTAATGATGCCCCTGTAGAAGTTGACCCCCCTCCTGTCCCTTCAAGTGACGAGCAAGAGACCGCCTCTGTTGAAGAGGAGGACTGTCCACCGAGACAGTCAAAAAGATGTTCTCGTCAACCTGATCGGTTAACGTATTATCAAAGTCAAATTGTCCAACCAATTGTTGGGAATAAATACAATTGTATGATGTTGTATGGACTGCTGATGATGCTGCTTTTGAAGTGTGTGTTTGTTTTGTTTTCACCAGTTGAGATTGTTGTGAGCGTGATGTTGATATCGATGATTCCGATAATGTCATCTTTTCCCATAGTAGGAGAACAGTTAGCCTTCTTTTTTGGATCAGAAATTGTGCCTACATATAGGATACAACCTGAATTCATTAATGGGAGATAGGGCTTGTTATGATATTGTTAATGACAAAAACTTAGGAGAATGAAGTTTTTTATTATTTATAAATTGCTATTCCTCTGAATAACATGATATTTAGCTCTATATTGTATTGATATAGATACTCTACTTTGTTGATTTATTGTCTGAACATGGCTGGAGCATGTCTCACTATGCCAACCAAACCCGATTGGTTTGATTTAAAGTTTTAGACTTTGTCATTATTTTGTTGGTTGATCTATCAATTGATCGTTTCTTTCATAAACAATGTCCAATAGACTGCGGACATTATTATTTATTTTGTTTTAGCAACGCATATTAAATGATTGATATCATTGAAGGGTGCATAAATGATACCCTCGTTTCACATGAATTTAGTTAATAGGTTACTTTTAAAAGTAAACCATATTTATTTTGTTTTGTTCACGTTTGAGTTTGAAGATTAGGAATATGATTGAATATTCCATAGATTAGTAAGATGGAATTATAAGGACAGTTTATAGAGAGATCGATGTCAAAGACAATTTTACATTTCACTTTTTACTCAAATTTGATTGTAGTTTGGAAGAAAGGATGATTTTACCATATGTGTATCTCATGGCACTTTTAGTGTGCTTATGTCGTATTTGATATTAAGGCGAACTTAAATATAGTTCCGTTTGTTTTATTTTGATTGTTTAAACTTGTTACCTGTTGCATCAGAGTCACATGAGTTGATAGTCAGATTTCTGATGATTATTATATTGAAACTTAATTGAATTTTTGCATTCGATATTTAAACCATGTTTGATTTGAATTGCTGTTGTAGTAAGACGAAGTAATAATAGAAGTATAATTACTCTGAGTGGAAGTGAATATCAGGCTAATTCACACATGTGGAGTGTGGAAGAAATTATTTTGGACTGTAATCATTTACTGGTGTATTTTCTGTGTATACTTTCTTATATTCTAAAGATATATTTTGTATTTGATTAACAAGATTTGAAGCAAGGTCACTAGTAAAATAAGGTGTCTTACGAGGTGTCATGAAAGATTTGTGATGTTATGTACAGCTATAGTTTTATTGGTGTTCAATATCAATTCAAAATTATTATTGCATAAATTTGAAATTATTATTGGGAATGACGCGGACGCCATTCTGGTGGCAGAGGGGAAGGTGTAACATGGTGGAATATTGGTCATGTAGTCCTTCTCTCTTCTTGTTGTATCCTCTTTCTCTCTCTCTCTCTCTCTCTCTCTCTCAGGCTCTCTTTATCTTTGTCTCTTTCAGCTGTATATTTCTTTGTCTTAATTGGTTATAGATGTATTTATAAAATGTGCTGGCATGTCTAGTTGAAGCTATCTGGAAGATATCCTGTTCCCATGCTGGGGTATAGCCTTTATGACCCTATTGCCATTCACAGTATAAATCCATCCTGTTCGATACAATACTATTAATGCCATTCATGAATCTGTAATAATAGAGATTAAGCTCTACGAAAGGGGATTTAGATATCAGACGGGTTCTTTGTGGTCATTCATGCTTTGTGACTATTCTTTGAAACACGTTCTTTGAAGAACACCTCATAGGACTGTGTCTTTGGCCATGAGTGGTGACCTTGAACCAATAAGAGTAGAGTTTTAGATTAGACCCCTTCCCCCTTTTTAAAGTAATGACCAATAAGATGATCGGAGGAAAAGTTGAGTATGAATGTTTAATGAGGTATAAAAGTAGTTTGCATGAATGTTTAGATCACTTGGCTCCACCCCGACTTGGTCTCCTCTACCTGTACCCCTGTCCTCCCATCTCCCTCAAGCTGTCCCTGAACTAACAACTAATTGCTGCATTTGAAAATCAACAAGTTCTGGACTCACAAAGTTATCGAAGTACAGCGTTGTTCCAGAATCGTTCAAGAAAGCCAAGTCACTTCAATCACCAAGTCGGGAATATTCAACTTAAATTATACAACATACTTCAAGGGAACTTAATCTGAAAGTGTCAGGAACTGATTGATAAGGAGGAACATTGATAGGAGGAACATTGATTGCAGATACGTCGGCAAATAGGCACCATTAACCCTATGCCAATTTGATGCTGTGTTCCTGATTTTGATCCTGAGTTCCTGAATTTGATCCTGTCGTCCTGATCCCGCAACTGTGTTCCCGATTCCGTTCCCGTCTTCGACGTCGTCATCTTTCCTGTTCCCATACCCGTAGCATCGTTGTCCATCTCTTCATCTCGTTCGTACACGGCCGAATCGGTACATCCACTCGAATCGCGAATAGTCTACCGCGCTGTATGTAAGTGGCCACAGTACTAACAATTTCTAACTAACCTCCCTCTTCCCAACCCTTAATGTCCCATTTATTTAGATTAACAAGTTAAGGCTTTTTAAAGTATATTTTAGCTTAAGGTGTATTCTGATATTGATATATGTTGAAGATAAGACAGAGATCTTATGGATTATTGATACTATTTTCATGACATTGTATGATAATAAATACTGTTAGAAGAATAGTTGATACAGGTCAGTGATTGGTAAATAAACATATATGACACCTTAAATACTATATTGTGTCCCAGCGCTCTTATTCTTTGTCTTTATTTTAATCGGTGGTTTATTTGAACTAACCCCTCCCCCGAGTGGAAGTCATAGCTAGCGGACCAATACAAAAACCTGATTTCACTCGGAGCTCGATTCTACTATTTCATTATAATAGAAGACGGCGTGGGTAGGCGGTTAGATATAGCTTTAGAAGTTATGAAGGTTAAGCAAGATAAAGGCTTTACAAATGACCATGAAATATTTATGAGAGCGAGAGTATAATACAAATAATGTAGACATTCTATTTATTTGCATCCTGAAAAAGACATAAACATCGGTAAAAACATGTTCATTTTGTGCTTTAACTAATATTTGTCCACTTTGTGAGTACTCTCCAATAATTATTGATGTCTCGATTTTACGATAAGATGTGATTCTACAAGCGCGCTCCTCTTTGAAGTTCATCCCGGCGATTCTAATACGATAACATGAACATTCAAATGGACATGACAAATAGAATTATGATTCCTTTCCATCATCGTCACTTCCACGTGTAAACCAATCATGCCAAGAGTGCATGAAAAATAAGGGGTTTTGTGTCTTCGAAAATATTGTGTTTTTCCAAGAAAAATAAATAACATATGAAATAAATAAAATAAATACAGAAGTTGCTTTCAGTTTCTGTCAAGTGTAATAGGTGTGATAGATGTGGGGGGGGGGGGGGCAGTGATGGTGGCGAAATGAAGCTTATCACGTTACCAAGAAGTGCGTGTGAAGCTGCCAATAGAAAACATAATTGGCGGAATGTGCACATCACGTGATTTAATCGGGTGTGGTAGGATGTGCAGAAGAGCGCGAATAGATTTTAGCATGGAGATGTGCATTTTTAGAAATACGTATTTAAATTTTGTTTTTAAAAATTGGACTCCCTTTTTATTACTTAGTACCGAATGCATTTTAATTGTATATATTGATAACAGTGATCGTTTAAACTGCCTTCTCATCTTAATTTATTTATCATTTTGTTTTTAAAAAAGGGAAAAGATACAGGAGTTCGATACAGACCCCTTTTAAAAGGTATAGGACTACTAATTAAAGTAAACCTTCCCACCAACTATCAACTTTTACATACATTTTTAACTGTAATATCAGTATTATGAATATTCTAGTGGTGATTATCTGTTAGGTGGTAGGGGTGGGTTAGAAACAGGGTGTGTTCAATTCTCATCGTTTGTTATGGCCCGGTCCCACTGGCCGATGGACACATAACGTATGCATAAAGGACACAGCGGACGAGCACAATTTCGGGGGTGGTTCCATCCGTTTTCATCCGCTCCAGAAATGGACAAAGTTTGCGAAAATTTGCGAAAACAGAACGGAAAATAACGGACGTGGGTAGTATGTAGCGGGGATGTTAAACGGATGTTCATCGGAAGCCTAGCGGATGAAAGCGGATGGAAGTGGATGACAGCTTTGAATACTTTATATACGAGATGCATACGCTTACATCCTTTCTATTTCCGTGCTACTAACGATGTATAGACGTTCCATGTACCTTATCTTTCCTCCCTCTTTCCGTTTTCAGCTGCAGCGGATGTGAGTTGCGAGGATGCCCAGAGGATGCAGAGAGGATACAGCGGACGTTTAACGGATGATAACGGACATAGAACGTTTGTTGCTCGTATTTGTCGCGGATTTACATCGTACACGGCGGAAGTTCATCCGTTCTAAAAGTTTTGTGCAGCTCAAAACTTTTTGCGCGGATGAAATCACAGTGGACGGATGCTCGATGGATAGAGCGTATGAAACACGTATGCAATGAGTACACAACGAATGCATAGCGTTTTCCAACGGATGGCAAGATTTTTTTACGTTTTACATCCTCGTTGCATCCGTAAGTGCAGTGGGACCGGGCCTTAAGTGAACGCTGTATACGCTACGTCCTTCACACCTATACAAGTATGCTATACGGTCCTCATACCCCTCAAGTGCAGTGGCGTGTGAAACTCAGATACAAGCGTTTTCAAGACGTGACGCTATGCAATCTCATCCCATTTCTCGTTCCAAGAATCCCCTTTCCCTTCGCTTGGAAGATTTCATGCATTCCTCATTCCATCCCCTTCATCTTATCCCCACTTTCTCTTCTTCTTCTCCAGCTCTAATAATCATCTTCAACCAAGCTCTGCTTTTCCATTAGTGTAATGAAAAACATATCTCAAGTATTGGCAAAAAAACAACGTGGTGAAGACTTGTGGAATTTTGGTAATTTGAAAATGACTTGCGATAATGTCTCCGGCAAGTACCCGAAGATTACATTTTTTAAGGCATCTCTCAGCAAGAATTCCATTAACGCGATAGCGTCTCGATTAGTTTGCGTATCATCCTAGAATATTGTCCTTTTCTTGCCAATTTGTTTTTGTTTTTAATATGGCGTCGTTCGTGTTATTTTCTTTACCTCCCCGTTTCTTCAACAAAATTTGAATTCCTATGACAGAATTTTTAATAGGACCAGGGAATAGTAAGAGACGTAGCTCTTATAATTCCCTATTGCAGCTGACTAATTTTAAGAAAGAAGATCAGAGAACTGTGTTTCTATATTCGGTTAGGGATCCTTTGTTACTGGACGGAGATGCTACTCAGGGCTGCCCTTGTCCTCTCGTATGTACTTTTTGACAAGCGATGGTGATGTTTTGGTGCCCTTGATGATGTATTGATATAATCAGTAGAATTAGTACGGTCATCTCAAGTATACTCATCTTCTCCATTTCCGCCTCCCCCCCTCTCTCTCTCTCTCTCTCCTCTCAATTCCCGTTCTCCTTCCTCCTCTCTAGCTTTCTACAAATTTATACTATTTCCATTGCTGTCTCCAGAAACCTGTATTTTTGCTTTCTCTCCAGACTTAAGGTTCAGAGCCACTATCTATTACCTTGGTTATACATACATACGCTTATGATGTTGTGATCCATTTCTCTTTCTCCATCTCCCATCTCCACCACCCCTTCCTCCATCCACCCATTCTCATCTCTTACTTCCGCATCTAATTATCCATATTGATCAAGTTTATTTTCCCTTGATTCCTTGTTTACATAAAACAGATGACAAGCGCGCCCCTCTCGCAGACGATCGATCACGATCATTTATACCGATATGCTACGACCACTTATGGTAATCAATGTTAATTGGGAGGTGGTTCATTAATTAGGACGAGTGTCGTCATCGTATGGGCGGAGGAAAGAGGATGGTTCGGGATGTAGAGGGGAGGAGACCTGTAAGTATAGTACACGAAACCCTTAATTAGTGAACCTCGGTCTTAATGGCAAGACCCCCATTTGACCGAATTTTAAGCATATTTCACGATTCACATCACAATGTTATATGTTTCTATTTTGATAAGAACACGGTTGCAATTTTAGGAGCGATAGGTAGATAGATAAGATGAAGAGAGAGAGAGAGAGAGGGGGGGGGGGAGGAGAGAGAAGCATCGCCAATCATGCCAATGTTCAACATCTATCGGAGTTCTTCCTTTGCAAAGCATCTGTTAGAACTACAGGTGATAGGAGTATGAACTGAAAATGGAAACACATGCATGCACTTTGCTGTCTCCTCATCACATCACGAGCTGTATGCGATGATCCAAATTCATAATAGCTTAATTAAGTTTTGCGGTGGGTTAGAATACCGCAAACGGGATAACCGCAATTTAGCCATTTAAGATCCGGTGACCCGTATTATTTTCATGTCATAATTATTGCTGGATCGGAAACCCCTCGTTCATCATTACATTTATATACAACGAATTTATTTTATAGCTTCAAGGTGAATATAATTAATAAAAATGTTCTTCTACAGTTTCCCATAAATTGATAATACGGACAAATAATCCCTTTCAAGTTTTCATTCAGTTCGTATAGAAGAATAATTACAGTATATAAATAGTAAACGATCATTTTGTCGTTAAATTATTTAGAGGCCAAGATTTAATAGACAAAGTCACCTGTTCAAAGTGCACTAGACGTCTAAACTGTTCAACCTTTCAAATTAAATAGGCAAAAAGGGATGCATGTTTTGGAGTAATGCATCGCTTAAGGCCCGGAAACTAGGAATTTAAAAGCACAACAGACATTGATATAATAATATCCAACAGATTTAAATTATTTGCTCATTATCCTGTGTGTGAGTTATGAAACGAAAAGAAGGAAACGTTTATCATCTCCGTAAAGTGCATCTTCTTTGTTTCGTGACATGTTCTAGCCAGACGAATTTAATTAAAAGCATTTAAAGTTTACACTTTAAATCGGTTTTGACTATAGTAATGCTCTGTTTGAAAGGATTTTGGCTCGTACATTGATGACATTAAAGTGCTTCTATGAAGGGAAATGATATATAGCTTCTTACACTAGCAGTTCAGATATGGGCACATCATCGTTTTATCCATGAAATACAAAATTGATATGTTTAATTATACTGCCTACAATAGAATTTATCGTTTAGCAACATGAAACCAAAAGTATTGCACCACAAATCCTTGACTAAATTCTCGACATTACTCTAAAGTACTCTTGCGATGAAAATGGGTTGTTATAATTTAAAAATACTTACTATATAAAGGATAATCTCACTACTAAATTCTAATTACTCATGTCAAATTATTAATGAAAATCTCGTTGTCATAACTTCAAGACCAAGATTGCCTCGTGCCTCGTAATTATAAAACATGTCATCGTTGTCAACTAGTGACGTGTGCATCGGGGAACAGCTAGCGGTGAATTCCAGAATTAAATTTTAATCCATCATAGATCATTCGGATATCATGTTTCATGATGTTAATAACGAGAGGAGACATAATTTGGGTACGGTGATCACGCAAAAAGTATTAAAATAGGAAAAAAAAGAGACAACGATAAATATTGAAGATGAAATTTACGGAAGTACAAATTGCTTCTATTATTTTTCTTCTATAAAAAATACACATCAGAAATTTAATTATTTCAAAACCATGAATGGTGCACGCATTCTACATTACATCCACACGTTAATCCACTTTCATTTGAATCTCGATTAAGAAGCTAAAGCCCCGAATCTGCAACAAACATCAATGACAGTGACAGCATTTTAATTCAGTTTTGATATCAAATGACAATATATTGTTATGGCGTTGCCGTTTTGACTTGGCCATTCATCACAGTGATTTTAGTAATTGGTGAATTATACCATGCACGCAAACCAGAATGGACTTTGTAATGATATAATGAATTTATGCTTTAATTGGTTGTGACATTTGCCCCTTTTCGCCATTGCTTTAATAAATCGAACGAACCTTTTCTTCTTCTTCATCTTAGTGTTTCCATTTATGTGGCATTTTCCCTATATTATGGCTAATGTTATTACCCTGTCTATTATAGGGCTTACACGTTTAGTTATGGTCATCAACTTAGCAAGATGTTGACGAAAGCAATTTTCTGTGCGAATTAAGGAGAGAAAATTGAATTATCTTAAATTCGTTTACAGGTTTTGTCATTAAATTTTTACTGTAAAATGCATCAAATGTATTAATGATTAGGCAAGAAATATTTTCTTTATGTTTGAAATGGACTCGTGTCTCTCTTAATCATTGTATTGATAAATAATTATAGCTTGCATTTCCATCATTATTTTGCAAAGCAAAAACATAAGCTGACATAATTATCAGGTAGCTCATTTTAAAGTTCATAGTTAATACATGTCATTACTGTGGGACTAGTAGAAAAAACAAAGGGACGGCTTATCATCTAAACAAAATGAAGACGATTGAGCGAAATCACTGCATACGGTATAATAGGAACGATTGTCTTGTTGAACTTTCATTTTTGTGTCTTCATAATTATATTCAATGGCTATATAATATCTGGCCGTTTTTTTCTTTTATATAATTACTGTGGGACTAGTAGAAAAAACAAAGGGACGGCTTATCATCTAAACAAAATGAAGACGATTGAGTGAAATCACTGCATACGGTATAATAGGAACGATTGTCTTGTTGAACTTTCATTTTTGTGTCTTCATAATTATATTCAATGGCTATACTATCTGGCCGTTTTTTTCTTTTATATAATATGGTTCGGCCTTAGTGAACAAAGCAATTTGATAGTAATTAGGAATCGTTAACAAAGGCTGTTAAAATCCTCGATAGTGTGAGAATGGTGAGAAAATAATTAAAAATAATAACTCCCAGTGATGAATGTGGTCATTAATACTTAAGTTGCTCTCGAAATGATGTGAATAACAGCGGCCGTGACATGGAATATGAAAAAAGGAAAAAGTAATTAGGGTGATTAAATGTGACGTTTGAGGTAATGAGTACAGCTAGAATGATTCATCACTAAGCCCCCATCTCATCAGAATTGACAGTTGGATGTAAACAGTCGGACGAATTCAAACGGGAATGCCGAATCATCAGCGCAGTGGTGTATCAAGACGTTGCCCTCAGGAGGGGCAAAATATCAAAACTCTCGACGATTTCATTGTGTCATTGTATATATATTTTTTAAATGATTTATAATAACGGTTATTTGGGCTTTATTGATCTAAAGATGACCCCCTTGCCGTATGTTTCAAACTGTTTGTATAATCAAACGTTTGCTTGTCGATCACTGTTGTGTATGACTAGGTCACGATGCGATCGAGCAGAAAAAATTATGAGAAAGTATGAATATGACCTCATGCGTTTATTAACTATCGTACAATCACTGACTTACCGACATTCAATTTCCTTACAATGAAAGAAAGGCCCTTTTTGTTTTCTTGGTGGGAAGAAATCCGTTGTGAGGGGGAAAAGACCTACCCCATTGCCCCCTCCTTTAAAATACGCCAGTGCATTAGTGTCTTCGTTTCTAATGATGATGATCATGATGATGATCACCGCCCAATGCCGCGGATGGGCTCGTATTTCATGCGCTCACATCGCGAAAATAAACATTCCTGCATGGGAGCATTTTTACGACGATCCAAAAGTGGCGTTGATAATAAAGTAGCTATTAGTAGTGGCCCGAACATGAATGTTTTGAACTTGAAGTATGGTGTGTTCGGAATCTCTGAAATGATTGAAGAATCCTTGACACCTAGTTATTTGTTGGACATGATCTTATTAATATTATCACAGCATGAAGCTGACGTCAATTTCACGAAAATAGTCTTTCACAATAATCTTTAGCCATTTGCACTCTGAAAACTAAAGTTCCATTTTCAAAATGACATATTAACACTATTAACAAGCTGGATACTATACTACAAAGGTTGTATCCAACATATTAAAAGCCTTAATCTACACTATCTTGAAAAAATTGTCTCTTTACGGCCATTTACCCCCCAAAAAGGTGATTTTACACAATTGTGTATACTTTGTGCATCCCTGACTAGTTTTAAAGCAGGCCCACATAACTATGAATGGGGCTATTCTCCATTAGAAAAAGCATTAGTAGAACAATAGAAAAAGGGTAAATGAGATAAAATGTATCATCCTCGACGTCTGTTACCTACCATGTGCTTGATGTTTGAATAACTCGGTGATATTTTCTTAAGTTCTTATACTGTACAGCCTGGACACCTACATGTACAACTGTATTGATAAGAGACGGCGACTCGAAATGTCAGAGAAAGATAAACAGACCTTTCAAATATCAATGTTGCATGAAATGCAATTTAGCTAATAAGGTTTTTCTTTCTGTCAACGTCTAGCCAGCACCCATGTCAAACTAGCAACACACTGCTTTCGACACTTGGTGATCTGCTCACATGTCTTTTATCAGTTACTAAGTCCGTACCCATTGCCTCAACCGTGACATGCTCGGTGTTTTGCGCAGCGTGTCCATTAATACTGTAATCACAAACTTTCGATGCGAACGCCACATTGAGGAACATTCTCCATGCGATTCGCGGCAGTGGGGAAGTGTCGCGTCTTCTTACAAGTAATTCCAAAGAGCGTTAATATCGAAACGTATTGGATTTCGCAGGTGTGTGTAACATGCATTTCTCGGCCCGGCGGGTGAAGAGTGTTGCGATAGCGAATCCCTTTTAATCTTCCATCAGTTAACAAGCTCATATCTACAGTAGAAAGCAAGCTGCGGGTTTGACTTTAAGCTCTCGAGTCATGAGAGGGGTAATTTTAGATGTTAAAAGCAACGTTCCATTTCAACCCGTTTATTTATACCAGATCGTCTTAATATAACTATTTTCAATTACGACATGAAGTGCCTCGTTTTTGTTTCTATGCTTGTCCCATATATCTCCAATGCTTTCTTAGTTAATCTCTCTTCGTCCCTCATTTTAATTAGCACTCTCTATGCCTCTCTCCATCTTACACTTACTGTGTCCTTTTTAAAATCTTTTTTCCCCCGGTAGGTACAGTGTATCTGTAACTATCTTCATCTTATTCTCTCTTTGTCTACGTCTCTCTTTCTCTTTGGTTTTCCCTGTCTCCTAGTGCATTTATATTTCTCTCCTCATCTCATTTTTAATCGGTGTTTGTGCGTATGTGGGTGGGTCTCTCTCTCTCTCTCTTTTTTTTTCCTTTCTCCCCCCTCTCTATCACTTTCTCTTTCTTTCTCTCTACCTCCCGCTCCCCTCATGATCTACACATCCATTACACCGTGATGACAGAGCCTTGTCACAATGCTATAAACAAACCAATCCTCACCGAATCTAGATCACATGGAACCTATCCTATCCAATATTCTAAAACGCATCCCCTTAAATCCTCCCCAGAACAAGGGCTTACCACTGGTATCTCCAGCGTCTACCAGTTAATCTTCACCATATGCACCTGCAGCCTTATACCAACTCTCGAGAAAGAGCAAACACACAATCGATTGGCCCTCTCTTTTCATATGCAGAGGAGTAGTAGTGTTTTGAATTTATACTCTTTTGAAAGAGGATTCCCCAGTTATTAGTGTGGATTTTTGCAAATTAAATAATCCCTTCTTATGAGTCCTCAAAATGGGATTTCAACTGCTGTCTATTTGGAGCGTTCCATTATGGAATGATACCAGTATAAGGGTCGTAATTATAAAGATATCATATTGATTAATCTGCACAGGATAAAATTTAGAAACAATGAGGATTTGTCATCCTTTTGATTTGTAATGAAGCAAAATGAATCTCCGTCTAAAACACATAACGTCGACAAGTGGGTCTCTTCCATTTAAAGAGATACCAGTTTAAGAGTCCAATTAAGCAGATGTATCATCTCCACATTAATTTTAAACAACAAATGGTATATTCGTCATCCCTCATGATTTCATAATGAGACGAAATGAATCACCACATAAAGCCAGGTGGAATGCCCGTATAGGAAAGTTGAGATGTTTGCAGTGGCTTTTGTCCTATTGGCGTCATTGTCTCTGATGAGCAAGGTCACACATAGAGTGACACACTCTAGGGACCCGTTTCACAAAGCATCTTTTCAATGGCACATGACAAAAAATCAGTGACAAATCTGCTGATAACCAATCAGAAGCAAGGATTTCCATAGCTTATAACAAAAACTGTCATTTGTCACTGATGACAAGTTTTGTGAAACGTACCCCAGCATGCCATATGCAGATTGAAGATCGGTGTACCATATCGTGGTATCCACCTGTCTGATTGGAGCACAAGGTCACATGACAACTCGTCCACTTGGAGCGAGAAAGGCGCTAAGCAGTATACAATTCACTTAGAGTTAATGCCCTTCCTGCCCTCAGTACAGGATATACGGACTGTAGGTAAATGCGGTGTGTCCACATCTTCAGCAGTATCCACCTGTCTGATTGGAGCACAAGGTCACATGACAACTCGTCCGCTTAGAGCGAGAATGGCACTAAGCAATATACAATTACGTAGAGTTAATGCCCTACTTGCTCTCAGCACAGGATATACGGACTGTAGGTAAATGCGATGTGTCCACATCTTCAGCAGATCACGTTCAGTTCATGACAGATGTTTTTTTTACAGAAATGATGTGGTTATGGACAACGTTGTGTTTTTGCAATTATGATCTCACCTTTGCCATTGAGAAAGAGAATGATGCTAGAGTTGCTCCTGATATTTTTGGTGACAATACAATCTAGATTGATGGGAATGGTGATGATGATGATGATAATAATGGTGATGATGATGATGATGATGTTGATGGAGAAGAAGGTGGACGTGATGGAGGTGAAGATTGTTTATGAACATGGAGATAATAATAATGATGTAATGTTTGATGATGGTATCATCACAATGGTTTGGCACTTTTGCTTGTGGCATGACATTCTGTAGTTGTTACATGCTGATTATAATCTTGGGCAACGATCGAGAGGATTTTTTAAACGACTGTACTTTGAGCTACTAATCTAATCTCACGCATATTTAACACAGAAATAAGATATCTCGATGAATACCACTTTCTCCACATCTCTCTCACCCGCTCCCCCGCTGTGCATCATCTCGGCATCAACCAAAGCCGATCTTGAGACATCATTCCCTCCTTTTCTCCTAACGTATACCCCCACTTTCTAAGCACTTCAACAAAGCAGCGAGTCCTTACCCTTTTAAACCTCACTGCTTTTTCTCCTGGAAGCGAGAAGAATTTGCCACCTTTTTCTTTATCCTATTAGCGCCCTAGATGCGTCAAATAGAAGGAATCCAGCGCGTGAAATTTGGCTTCCTAAAGTGAAAACCCTGCCTGAATTAAGAGCTACATTGACTCTTTCTTTTCATTTTATTTTCTTCATGAATTTGACCCCGCCCGCACCACCTCTAACCTCACCGCCTTTTATCATCACCCTATCTATAGGCTCAACGAGCAGCCAGCTTTTCTCCCAAATTCACTCCGGGTGGCGATTCGAGAGAGCAACAGCCTCTCGCCCACACCCTTATATCTACTGCTCTCTCTCTCATTTAAGCCACTTCATGCTGATATTCTTCACACCTTTTTATCCACCTCTCACTTTCACTTTTCTATATTTTCATGATTTAAGGGGAGAGAGAGAGAGAGAAACAGAGAAAGAAGAATCAGACGGAATTCACACTACGCGTGGCACCATGCCGGGTGCAGCGAATGCGCGTCAAAATATATGAATGCAAAATATCGATCACATGAAAAAGGTGCGAGAAGGGTTCGTTACCATGGCAACTTTACTTTCTATCGGTCAGGCGAGGAACAAAGGAATGATATTTAAGTCATATTTCCAAAAGCTAAGAGTAGATATCAACAGTAATTCTTTATGCTTCGAAAGTTCAACATACCCCATTGCAAAAGTACAAAATAATCTATAGTGCAAACACATACTATATATTAAGAATTATTCACTTTTAAAAGGTGATGAACCGTAATTTTCCATCTAGGTGAAGTGTTGTCAAAGTTATGAAGTCATGGTATTGAAAGAAAAGTCATGATTCACGACAGTAAAATAATATATTTCTCTTTTCTTGTATTTCGATATAAGTTGCTAATACGGAAGTATAAACCGGAAATGCTTAACCAGTCCTATTCCCCAATAATGATATCTGCTATAAAGTGTACAATGATTAGGAAATAATTGAACAACTGACCTGAGATGAAAAAAGAGAGAATGATACAATCTAGACATAGACTTGTGTTTTGGCGCCGGAATGATTACCAAATTATTTCTTTCAAATTTGCCATCAAGAGAAATACCATAATATAATAATTGTTTTTTTTTAATATTGCATTTGGGGGAGCATTAGCTATTCAATTATAATAACAAACAAATACTCCAAGATCCATCACCAACTAAAATGAGTGTACGCGTCTTCGTCTTGGAAAAATATATTAACTTGGTATGAAACGTCAAATTACAATTGTGGTTTTCAGGAAGAGGAAGCATTTGTACTAATAATATTTTGGAATTAAATCTATTCATGAGGAGATCGACGGGGCATTTTGGAGTTAATGAAGACATATCATCACCGAGACCTTTGCACGCGCTCACCAAATGTAAACCAAAGCCATTTGTAATGAAAATTGACCGCAGCGCGTGCCGAGGTTACGTCGAGTCCATTTCGGCCAATTAAATATTCGGCCCGGATGTCACAACAAATCAACGACCCACAAGACCCAAGAAAACAAGATTTTGTTCACCTAATTTCCCCTTAAAACCTGTACCACAAAGGGGAAAGCAGGAAGAAGGTGATGTAAAGCAAAGAGATTGGAGCGATGAGAGCATCCCAGTTACTTCTTGTGGTTTAGTTAGATTATTTACGCCAAAATTGGCCTATAGTTCGAGCGAACCAACTTACTCCTCTTCCTCTCCAAAAAAAAAAGGAAACAAAAAGAAGACACAAATTCGGTTCAATCGTACGAAATCGGTTGATAGGACGAAAGTGTTATTGATGGCGAGATTCAAGATGGCGGAAAATTTGTAGAGTGCATGAGTTGAGAGGGAAGGAGAAGATTTAGTCAGGAAAAGTGCAAAGACTCGGAGCCCCCGCTGTGAAATTTGGAGCCGAATTAACGACGACGACGCTGATTTATGAGAATGCACTTTTTTATCTTCTTCTGCTCTGCTTCTGATACTTACTCTAGAGTGTATCAGTGGTATAGATTCATTCCTTTTTATTTTTGACTTTTCTCAAAGCATTCCTCAGCATTATGCTCCACATCAGTTAACACCCTTTTTTTTCAGGTTTCTACATAATTTTCCAAATTTCCCTTTTACCTTTTATTTCAAAATTTGCTACCATATCTTTCCTTTCTACGCTTTTTTGTCCTCATATTCATCTTTATTTCTCTACACATATCCGATATCCTTTCTCTCCCTTCCACCCTCCTCTCCATGTTAGTCGTTACTTGTATTTTTCTCTTACTTCTCGTTCTTATTGTTCTTTTTTCGATTCTTCTCCTTATTTCTCGTCCATCCTTTTCTTCATTTTCGTCTCCTTCTCTTTCATTTTCATTTTAATGATATTACAATTATGTTTATCAACCAACACTCAAATTAAACGGATACAATTATTGTTCGGAACATCTCGAGGTCCAACTCCTACAAAACCACAATTTAAATTCCCAATTCTTCTTTCATAATTCTTCCACGTGTTTCATTTCCTCCTCATTCCCATGAACAATATCCAAACCCATTCCCGACACTGCCAGGCAAATGTCTGTGAATAGTACATCGACCGATCACTATATGTTGTGACTATTTTGTGTCTATTGTCGAGCGTCGTTGTTGGAGCAAATTAGCCCTGTAGCCGCCAAGAAATCAAGAGTTGCTCGCGATTTCTTCAGTGGCCCTTGATGAATCAAAGAGTACCGCTCCTCCTATACACAACCATCGGTGCCAGGGATGATGATGATTTCCCGTTGCCAATGGCAACCAAGATTCGCGACAAACGGTGAAGATTGATGCGGTGGCACCGCAATGTTGAGCTGTCACAATCATGACAATTTGAGAAAAAAATGTTGGTGTTTTCCCCCCTTCTCTTGCACTCTTTTTTCATCACTTGCACTATTTTCCCAATGATTACTTAAATTTCTTCGTTTACAAGATGTAAGAGGTGTAAGAGTTTTCCGCTCTTTTGCCGCAAAATGTGAGCCCAGTAGCTCCAAGAAAGTGTTCCGACTTCAAGTGTGAGGGGAATATTAAGATAATATCACTGGTGCCCCCTCAATTTCATTCGCTAGGTGTACGCAAATGAGCGTAAACGGTACTGATTTGGTTAGTTTCTCCTATTTACAATTACTTTATGTTATCATAATTGTGCATTTTATATTTCCCTGATATGATTATTATTTGCTTAGTTTTCTAATGGCTTTCCTCAACTTTCTCCCCCAACCCCTCTGTCTCTTTCGCTCCTTCTTTTAGTTCTTTCTTTTTCACAATCCGTCTGTTTCTCCCTCTCTCCTCTTCAACCAAATATATTGTGTATTAGTTCACATTAATACGAAAATGCCCTATTAATCTGAATGCGACTTATGTTATGCATCATTACGATAACATAACTCTATTCTTTAATTTTTGTTGTTGTACCTAAAACAAACAGGAAGTTAACTGCTGTATGAAATCATTGCATTTTAACAGGTTGTAATATAAATATTGTGTTTTCAACTAGCACATACCAAGTTTTACAATCCCCACCCCATATCGCCCCATTTCCATACCGCCCTGCCCTTTTTCCATCTCCACCCCATCCCAACTCAGTAGTTTATCTCAATGAACTACTGATAATGAGAGAAAGAGAGACAGAAACAGAATGCGCATCCATGAATGAAGAAGCGCCAAGGGGCCGATATACTTTTTAGACGAGCTAAAATTCCTTCTAAACGTTTCTCTGTGAAAATGCCTCCGAGGTAACTGTATTGAGCATAATTATTTGTGAAATACTACCGAGGACGTTTTTGATCGAGGAACCAGACGAAAGACATTAAATGAAAACTTTACAAGACGTCGAAAAATCTGCACAGTCAAAAGTGATGCTCTTGATAAATTACATCTAAAGTGCATTCAACCAAAAGTACGATGCACCTCTGTTTGTTTTGATACATCACAACGTAAAATCGCACTCAGTATAATAAATGGTTCTCTTTTTGGGGGTTTCAAAGTGGCAACTTCTGTGGATCCGCAGCCTTATTTTTCTTTTACCTAAGTGTGGGGATCAAATTAAATGTGATAAAATAACTGAACAGCCTGCAAAGTACGATGGCATCAAAGTAACAACTAACAAGTGTTTTAATTTTAAGAAGAAGGCAAGATATGTCTCTAAAACGTCTGAATTAATTGTCATGAGATAGCCGTTTGTTTTTAAGTGACACTGACCTTAAATCTGACAAAATCATTTGCGCGCGCACGCTTCGATCGAGCGGCAAATGAGTATCGATCATTAGGGAACATCAGGGGAAAAGACACTGGTTGTACAGTAAATATCCAATAAACTACATGTAGACAACGTTGTTTAATTCCCTTGTTTGGTTGTAAGGAATACAATTAAAAACTGAGAGGAGTATTCAGTGTCTAGGAAAAACCTCGAGAGAATCGCATCAATTTAGCACCTGCCCAGATGCAGGAATCTGATGGTGCAAAATGACGATAGAATGACAGAATGGTTCGTAACAGAAACAAGTTGCTCTCTCTCTCTCTCTCTCTCTCTCTCTCTCTCTCTCTCTTTCCCTTCTCTTTCCATTGCCCCTATAATTATTATTATGTCCAATCCCGATAAAAGGTTATGTGAGAATACAAATTTGGGACACAAAATAGGTATACTCAGCCTTAACTAGATAGCCTGTTTGCCATAGTAAAATAATCGTACATGTACTTGATATCATTATGTATAGAAATTTAAAAAACAAGAGAGACACCTATACATTATAATCACGTGCATACTGCGTTTCTTCCCTTCAAATTCAAGAAAATAGCTTTGACTCTCACAGAAAATTGTCCAACGGTTTCGTCTTAACTATCATCCTATTATATATCCCAATCCTGGTTCTAATGTTGGTTTCACTTTTCACATCTTCTTATAATGTTTATATAATCATCCTTTCTGTGTTGATAATCATCTCTCTGTTTTCCTGTCTGCGTCTTGGTGAACCGCTTAATTGTTTTTTCCCATCGTTTTCTGCCATGACAAATGGGATAAGTGTACAACTTTGATGTTGCAGATCCGGCTTCTAAACTAATGGATCGAGACAAGATTATATCACCTCTTGAACTGTCACTGGTAATGGCAAGAATGTCTTTAAATATTATGTTTTAACATCAAGAACTCTCAACCGACACGTTTCTCCTTTATTGAGAATTCATATTCGCCCTCCTTTTTGTTTGATTCCTTTCTTTAAAAATCACCAAGATGATATTGTCAAATAGAATTAGATTAGCAAGTATCTTTTTCAATGAATAAATGATTATTATAAAAACACATTATCATTTAAAAGAACTGTACATGTTTCGGAGTTAAACACAGTCCATAAAAATGGAAATTCTACAAAACTATCAAGAGATGGTATAGACTAGTTATCTTGTCAAGCTTTTTGTCAAAGATATATCATCCTTTGTTTTCATTCGACATGTCAAACGCCCTTATATGATCCAATTACACGTCATAAACGTCCCTCGATTTCGGAATAGTGTTTATTATTTGTGCCGTTAACTCCACCATAAAGATACCGCGTCCAAACACGTATCGTTTGATGTCGGACGAGATTCTGTGAACCACTAAAGTGAAGTTCGAATGCATATCTTCACTTGGAAAAATCTTGTTATTGTTGACATTTAAAAACCTTTTACTTTCTGTCTTTCTCAGTTACCATTTGTGGTTAGCTTTATGTCTTATCGATGTGTCACGAAAAGAAGTATTTCGGAGATTACAGAAGCGTTGCATTTCCCCACCACAAAGAAGTGCACTTTTGAGAGCCATGCAATATTTCGAGCAGTTCCATGATGTTTCGTTTCCAAGATGCACTATACAATGACAGATGTCATGTTCATGATCATGTTAAGTTTCTGTCTTTCTTGGGGATCCTGTATTAACGTAATAATATTTTAGTGTCCATTCGTTAAAAAAGAAGAATAGGGATTACAAGTATTTCAAAGATGTCTCACGTCTCAAAGACGTGCAAATGTTTAACTGACTCACCATGAAATGCATGATTGCTGATAGTTAAGGCTTCTTTCACTATTTATCTAAATCTTTCTTGGATGTCCTCCAATTAATCCGTTAACAGTATAGAGCATTCATTTCATTCAGATAAATTCAGAAGGATTCGGAGAATATGGATTACAAGGCTGGTTGTCCCAAATGAACCATATCTTCTCATTCTTCTGTTTGTCAAGTCAGAAGGAGGATCGCAATATAAACAGATCGATGTCATGATGCTCTCTTTACTTTTTTTTTTTTTTTTTTACGGTTGATCACAATCGATCATTATTGAGCGAACAGTCTTCCCCTTTATAGTTGAAAAGTAATTTATACAATTGTTTTAATTGTCAGGAATTATGTGCAGTGAGTACTGATTGAATTATGGTAACTATAGTAGAGAAAAAGTGGTGATAAACGATTAAAAAAGTACCATGCAAAGAACGTTTCAAATCTTGTTTAAAGCAAGATGACAGAGAGAGAGAGAGAGAGCCCAAGTAGCAACACAAGTTATTATTATAAAAGTCAGCAAGAAAGTGCCTCCATTGACTTTAAGTTACTCCATTCTTTTCTCCGAAAGGATTCTGCCAAAAGTTGGTGATAGTGGGCACTTATAATTTCCCCCTGTCTAAAAAAAACTATTTATGTTGAAAAACCTTAATACAAAGATCACCTACAGCATACATAATTATAGTGGTCACCTATATTGTCTCCCTTTAAAATATATGTGCTGAATTACTTAAAAGTCCACCTGGCTACAGTGTCGACTTTACTGTTTCCCTCGACTGGCATGTATAGTCCGAGTTCTCTATAACATTGGAGCATTTTATTGAAACCCCTTTTCTATATTCTCTAGTCTTCGTAGTCATCGTCCTCACAAGTCATTTACATGGAAACGTAACATAGGACTATTTTCCTCATCTATTCCATATGCATTCAATAGTAACACCGAGAAACCTGTCAAAAGCTTCGAACACTACTTTCGGTTCACACGGCACTCTGTCCACCTTAAATTTAGCTCATGATTTTAACATTCAAAAGTTACCTAGAAATAAGGAACCGTGCAGACGTACTCGTGGTTGGAACAAAATCAAGTTTACACGAAGTCATAGTGCTATAACTTTTAGCAGTGGGCCGGGGTCCTCACTCGAAGTCTCTGCGCGTCCCGTGCAGCTAGACGCCATTAACTTCGAGGTTATACACCATCTTGCCCGGCTTGCCCGGTTTGGAGACTGAAACTTTTGTCAAGTGTGAACTTAAGTCGTTATTATATTAGTGGAACATTTAATAACTTCGACAGTTGGCGAACTTCCATTTTATAATTATGACGTTCCCGTGTGAACATATAGCCTCAGCAACTGAGACACAATACTCCGATGCTCTGACGTAATGACGACAGATGATACCTGGCACTTTCTAAATTTATACCCTGGGTACTAAATATAGAACCTCTAGACTTTGCCAAATTTGATATGAATCTGTCTTCAACGACAATGAATGTCTTTATTGTTTGGTTCATGACATGGGTATCAGATTTGGAGTTTGGCTGCTGCTAAAATTAGAGCAACTTCGTAAGAACTGATTTGCATCTCGGTATATAGGTGGTAGGGGTGTTGAGTATGACTGTAGGAGTTGGGTTGATAGGCTGAAATAGCAACACGGGTGTCGACAGAATGACAGAAAGTGCTAAAGGTCAGTTTGGAAAAGAGGTTATCCAATCCTCGTTTAGTCATGCTAGTACACAGTAGGTCCATAGTAACATTTCTATAGGATAATGCACTAATTCCTGAGACATTTATACTGTTTCTATATGCTTACGTCTACCAAGATATACAGATAATGACGATTCACAGCAGGGGTTTGTGTCTAATTGCAGTTAACTTCGAAGATAATTGTATTTCATCTGTCCCATCATCTAGACCCAAATCACACCTCAATCCTCCCCAACACTCATTTATGTATAGCTTAACGACCGACCCCCTTTGTACTTTGTTGTAAAAGGTATTTCAAAAATAGATCCATATTATTTTCAATAATAGCTCTTATTAAATGAAAGAAATGAGGGAAGGGAATAGAGGACGAATCACCCTAAAATGATGAATGAAAGGGAGAAAAAGACCCAATCCTTTATATCCGCTTCCAATGTTTACCCAGTCTGCCGCAAGCGCGTGAAACGATGAATGGGGCAGACCCGGTGGGGGAGCGGGGGCAGGACCGCCGATAAATTTGTCACCCCACCGCATGATGTCGAGCTTACCCCTTTTCACTCAACAAGAGATATTTCAAAATTCTTATATCAATAATACACGAGACTTGCATGCTGTTTTCTTTGTGTGTTTTACCCCGAAGGGAATACCAATATATCAGCTCCAATAACTGGTAAGAATTATTCTTTTGAAGGAATGATATGTTGAGATAGTTGTAGTAATTGTTTGACAAAGTGGGCCTGAAGCGCAAAGGCAAGTCTGGGTTAAGAGTTGTCGCCTAGCTGCGGTTTGTCTGTAATCCAATGTAGCCACTTAGCTAAGCTCCCTAAGCACATAAAAGTGAACTTCAGGGGTCAAAACATCACACATTTCTGGTCTAGTTCATTGCCATGAACCCCATTTTTCATACAGGCAGTTGAACCCTTTATTCATGCATTATATTATTTCATGCATTCTTCAAATCTATGCTAAGTGCACTATATTTTCGACGTGTGCCTGGTCACGAGGATAGGAATTTTCACTCATAAAGTCTACGATGTACCACATTAACCAAGACAATTTTCTTATACGATTGAGGATTGCCGAAAGCGTTTGTGATTAACTTTGCCACTACTCTGCATGCGGACGGTGTAAATTAAAAGTTGAACACTCATAGAGTGGAGATGATGCACATTGATATGAAATTCAGTTACCAGGGGCAACATAACAATTAATCCGCATTGAAGTGAAGGCTACACTGGAATATTCACAAAATCTATTTTTAACAAATGCTATTCAATGCTATATAATATTTATATTTAATAAAAGGAGTATATAGTTCATTCATAAGCCATTCCTTTTTACCACCCTTCGGTAAACTACAACACGCACTTGATTCGAGTTTGCTTGTTCCTACCATTAACCAAATGTAATAAAGATTCCAATATAATTCATTTTGACCGATACGGTGGTATCAGCGAGATAAGCTATACCGAATTGTAAACACACCAGCGCATGGATAAAGCCTTACCCCCATGTAACTCGATATCAGAATGCAAAATGCAATATGGTTGTGAAAATTGTATGGATTGGCGGAGGAAAGCGTATTGAGCGAGGGGATCTTGAAACGCGTGGACGTTGATAAGACGAGTCCATTCTGTCTCGTGAGGGGAGGAAGATCGAAGGGGGGGGGGGGGGGGGTAAATTTACCCCTAATATCGTTCAGTCTAGGACAACCTACCCGGACATTATGACAACTACCAACTTTAGGCTTGAAACGTGTTAAAGCTTATCTGCCGTAGTTTACAGGAGGGATTAGACCGCTCTGCAAGGTCACTGGACAGGTGGTTATCTCATCAACTCAGCTCTCAGTTAACATAAGAAAAAGAGGATCATGGGGGACTAATGGTCACCGATTAGGCATTGTTTGTTATATAGAGGGCGCAAGTAGCTACCAGTAGTGCAGTGGGCCTTTAAAACAAAATCCAGATCATACCGTCAGTCAGAGGTAGTTGTCCTGAAGAATAGTGCTAAGAGGTATTTGTATAGGGAGTATTTTGTCCGGGACCGGATGTTGTCTAGGGGTTGCTGTTCTAGGGAAAAGTTGTCCGAGGCGTGGTTTCCCCAGGGTGCGAGAGGTGATACTCACACAGTTCAGGAGTAAGCTTTCCCCTGAATCCAAAAATATGACGATTTATTAGATGATCAGTCGCCCCTTGATCTAATCTACCCTGGTTACGCCCTCCATTCCTGTCAATCATTTCCATATTTATACAAAGCCCAGGAAGTGCATTCGATGTAAATCAAACAGGAGTGACAATTATTGAGGCATAAAAAGGTGTGATACGGGGAAAACACAAACGAAAGAAACAGCCTGTGAAATCGTGTTTGCACAATGAAACGTAAGCAAAGAAAGAGAAAACCCGTGGGACAAGAACAAAAATCTCATAAAATCATCTTGTTACTTATCGTTTTTCTTTTTAGGTCAATAATTTTTTCTTTTAAGGTTTCAAGGAATCGGTTGTCTAAAGTGGTGCATTTGATAACCGCGAGACGATGCGGTTTGTTTTAAAGGTACTATGTCCCATTTGCAGGCCAAAAAAATGAAAAAGTTAAATTCCAACTGCATTTGAAAGATAATACTAATTTAGAACTTCCCTAAAAAAGGTGGGGCTTGAAAATGTCTTCAAGTGGGAAAATAACGACTATTAGTGTCAAATCGACTTTAGGGCTATAGAGCCCAAAAGTAATGGTCTTGATTTTCAGACAATTGTACCGAATGGTCATACGTTTTATGCTGCGCAAAGATTCAATCAGTTTAATCTTGGCCATCACAAGAAAGTGGGTTATTGATGTAGACAAATGCCCATGTACCCTTTACAACTCTTTTCATGTATGTTATTACCAAAGAAGAAAAAAAGCCAGTCAGTCACTCAATAGTGTCTGACAGTGAAGTCTAGCAAGTAAATGGGTTTCCTTGCATAATTTGAATATGAGGACACTGCTAACGTTTAAATTTCACAGATAGGACATACATGACATATTCATAATTCCTGCAAAGTTCTACAGAATTTGGGGTTGGCTGCAAAAGGGACATAGTACCTTTAAGATCAATGGGGGAGTGGGAAAACGCGTCAAGTAACACTAACAGGTGGGTCATGCAGGTATATCGCAGGGGGAAACGAGGTTAGAACTTGCATGTGTATTGCTACAGGGGGTTGGGTGTGACACCCCTCCCCGTGAAATATCTCTGCTGCAAAAAAAACAGTATGATTTCTCAAGGAACGTTTGGAGATTTTCTACGATTTTGCAACACCTGAGGATCTATTTGTTTATATATTCTTTTTTTTTTTTGGGAGGGGGGGCGGGGGAGGGGCAGTTTGAATTTTTATGAACGTTCTCATAAGATATAATATTGTACTAGAGGAGTAAGAGATAAGCAAACGGCAAACCCTACGAATTTACTACAGAATTTACGGATAGGATTTATACATTCGAATTTCATCATTCATTTCAATTGTACAGATTTCTTCCAGACGATGTCCATAAACTATTTTTCACTCAAATCCTGTGTTGGCTAAACCGATGATGAAGCAATATCCTCTATTCCTCAAGTTCTGCAATTCAAAATTACGTTCCACCCTCGTACTTTAGTTATACATCATCCTCCAGGCTATACGCATTTATGAAATATCGCGACTGTTTTCAATCCGGACGGCTTCAGAAAAGAAACACCAACAAAGGACTTGATTTCGAATTAATGACGTCTCTTTTTCACAAAATTGAAAAATTTGCTCTATGATATATCCATGAAGTATAATAATATTACACCCCTCCAGGTATTATTGGGAAGCTATATGAACACTGCTTAGCGACGTCAGCAATTTATGTCTGTGATCAGCTTTAATACATGCCATCAGTGAGCAGTACAGCTATGATTATTCTTGCCGCTGGGTTCACCAATCAATGTCATATTCATGAAATGGAGACATAATTGCGAAAGAGGGGTTAAGATGTTTGTTATAAAGTAGCAAACGACCCACATACAAGCTTGTTCCAGTTCGTAAAATGAAACCGTTGACCGCATTCATGTATTGATATTGAATTATAGATTAGCTCTGTCTTTTCTTTAAAGATAAAGTTGAGTTCTGGTCAGGCAATTATAAGATTTTGTAAGAAACTGTCTGGAAGCAATTTGGAACGGTTGATTGTGTAGTATACAAGAATTGGTATATACTATGAGGTTTTGTAATTATCGAATTATCGCAATGTTGATGTAAAGCACTGTTAATTTAGTACACATAAATAGGTGTATGCATGGGACTACACACGCATGTGGCTTGATTGGTTTGGTTTAAACACATAGCTATTGCTTTTCATATTGTAAAACAAGAGGGTGAAAAGCAATCCTTTTCAGAGGACATTAATTCTTTTAAAGACTTTCCTTCTGACTGACATAGAGAGAATGTGAAAGTTCACAAACTATCTTTCAAGTTTACAAGAACACAAACCTCTCTTTAAGAAGACGGGGGGGGGGGGGGGGGGGTGGCACCGTGATCTATCGCACACCTAACACGGGCGGACAGGTAGGGTGAAAACGTGAAGTATACGTGGGCGGGATCTAGTTCCACAGAACGCTGGGTATGTATTTTATCATTCGGACTACATGAATACCATAAAATAAAAGTAAACGCAGTGGAATCTAGAAGTGAGAATTTGACCTTTAGAGACACCGTACATCTTCATCTGGGCGTATGTGCCATGTAACATACCGTGACATGTAATGTATACACCGAATAGTCTTTCCTTCTCCATCTCTTCACATCAGTTTCTCTTTCCATCTCTTTCTGTCACTTTTCAGCATGCACCCTTTCTGTCTCATGCACTCTCGTCAGAGATATCACTAACATCTAGACAGAGTGAGTCCTTTCCGGAAGATTTATGCCACTCGTCCACACGTCCTTATAGCAGGCTATATCACGAACTAATACAAACT
>JAVYIG010001918.1:0-47500 GCA_035222895.1 Strongylocentrotus droebachiensis | reverse complement strand
ATCTGTCTATTTCTGTGTGATCTGTCCATCTTTTCTCTCTCCTCCCTTCCCCGTGATCTCCCCTCTTTCCTCTCTCTCTCCTCACCTCTCAATTTCCCTCCCCATCTTCTTTCTCTGTGCTTAGTTCCCTTTTTGTTTTCCTACCCCCCCCCCTCTCTCTCTCTCTCTCTCTCTCAACCCCTATATCTTTCTCTCTCTCCCTCTCTCTCTCTCTCTCTCTCTCTCTCTCTCTCTCTATCCATTTTCCATCTCCTTCGGTCGACCTGTAGGAGCAATCTTTTGTGTCAAACTTCAATGCCATTCGCCCTATTCGTCGATCACTCGGATTTCCAATTCTAAAACAAATATTTTCATTTTCATCCATTTGTGACCGAGACATCTGCCTTACCATTCGATGCACGCCAGCCAGCAGGACTAGCAGTTTGCAATGCTTTAAAAGAAAGTGCATTCACTCGACATCACTGCTGTCACTCATGCCCTTGAAAAATGAAGGCTAATTACAACCATGATCATGTGTGTTTAACCTTGACAATGCAATTAAGAGATTGATTTCTGCCGATTAATTTATCCTCGGCATAACAATGTACGTATTAAAAACATGATATTACTCTAATAATGCATTTTCATAGCTCATTAATCGTTGGAACAACGTCTCTTGGCTTACTATGCGCGCTTCCGGAAATATTACCCTTGCTTTAGCTCTTGCATCTCGTCGCACGTTACGTTACCAATTTGTAATGAAGATATTATTTTGTACCAGGTACCAACACAGAAAACCTGGGTCGAGTGAGGCAGTATAAGATAAGATGCCTTGTATAAGGATGCTCGAGCCAAGCAAGGATTCGAACCCTCACTCAACCTCTCGATTGAAATTATTGTGAATGGACCCCTATACCACATTAATATGGGTACATTTTCAATCACCCTCAATTTAATCATTTCTTTCATGAAGTTTATTTTATTTTCTCCTCACAATAATTACCAATCCCAAATGATTAGCATGGTGGAAATATTCCACTCCGATATGTTGTCCACTGTTCAGGGATACATATATTATAATATTTATATTATATACTGTCTTGTAGATGTAATATAGATTTTATACCGAAGAGTTATGACAAATTCCTTGTTTATACCAGATGTATAGCCAAATGGTTCGATCAAAGGGCAAGATCTCACCCTACAGCTTGAAGAACGACCCTGTCATATTGGAATTCTCAAGGGACCAATCCGTCCAACAACAAATCATATTCAATCATTTGTCAACGTTTGTAGCTATATACAAATCATTTACACGGTCGTATCGGTTTATGTTCCTTCGCGCCAGGGGATGTGCGGCTTGCCTCTGATGTAAGGGAGATGGGGATGGATAGGGGGTCGGAGGGAGGAGGTGGGAGAGACGGAAGGACGGGGAGAAGAGACAGAGATAATGAGAGAGAGAGAGAGAGAGAGAGAGAGAAAGAGAGAGAGAGAGAGAGGGGGTACGAAAGGAAGAGAAAAAGAAAAAAAAAAGAAAATTTCAAAGAGAGAGAAAGAGAGAGGTTGGGATAGGGTCGAGATGGACATAGGCAATTTGGAAAGGATAGAAGACGCCCTTTAATGATGCGGCTAATGGAGACGGATGGTGAAAGGCAACAACTGAATTAAAGGGATACTATACCTAACAAGCAAGAGCGGGGAACTGGACGGCAATTTAGGAGCAGAACACATGAAAAGGCGGGGATATTGGAAGATAGGAGAGAAAGAGAAGAATGAAGAGAACGTGATGATAAGCATCTCGACGACTTGTGACAAATTTTCTATCAATTATCGGGGAGCGTTATTGTAGTACCGCGCGCGGGGCGTTTCGCGCCCGGGGGTGTTTGCAAACCGAGCTCGTTTTACCGAGTTTGAGTGGTAACCGAAACTTGACGTTGGACCGCGAGAGGTTAAAAGCCTCGTCGGGAATCAGAGAAATTACCCTGACGAATCGTTGAAATATGTGTGTTTTGGGGCAGTTGTTAGTGCAGCAAATGGGTGTATTCTTCAGATTTACAAGTACCTTGGCCAATAACCGTGAATCAAAAGCAGATTGGCCAGATTATATGGAAATTGAATGAAAGGAACGTGTAACTTGATTGAATATAGAAACATTTCAGTGAGGTACCCAAATGCGTTTTTGTTGGCTTGTTTTTTAAATATTGTTTTATATTGACTGCATAAAATATATATCGCTCATTCAGAAGGATTATCTTGTTCCTTTGTCAATATGTAAACGAGTCTACATAAAGTTTAGGGGTATTGTCGTTCATCCTTAAAGGTTAATAAGAAATACTATAGATAGATTTATGAGTCAACTGCCACTTTTAGATTCCTTAGCGTCAATAAATTATACCAGCCAGACTTTACAATAATTTGTTTATGCGATACCTATTTCCAAACATAACCAGCTTAAAGACAATAAAGACATGGAAACTCAAACACCTTCGTGCGAAGCAACATATATAATTGGGTCATAAAATCTGTATCTTAAATCAATAGTTTATTGTGGCTTTCAATATGGCTTGTCTTCATGTCTGTTGTATCACAATCTTCTCTCATTCCGAATGTTCTTGTCCAGGCCCTTTCACACTAAGTCCAAATATCGCGATTTAAAAAGCACACCGTTTTGGGGCACTACGCCAAAACAGGGAGCAATTGCTACTGTAACTTCGCGATGTTGGTAAAATCTCGATGAATGACTTTGAATGATTGTGTGAAATGGGAATTACATGATTCTTCGAGTAAGTTTTTAGTCATTTTAGCGTGGATGTTCTTGGTTATTCACAAGTGACAAGCCCCTGCTTTTCTGGCATTATCCAACTTGAATCTTCCTACACACTTCGGATAAAACCATCTCAATTCAAGGAAAATCTCGAACCCGAACCACAGATAAACAACCATCATTATCCATCACTCTCACAGTGGGACTTAGCAATGTTTAGTGGTGGAAAATACTCAATCCGTTTAATCCACTTTTCTCCCTTTTATTTACCCAAATCAAATTCGACACGCGAATGTGTTTTTATTCGCTTTCAGAAATAACGAGGGATTCAGAATAATCCGATTGGTGTATATTTCCGTTCCCATATGTGCTGACCTTCTCTCAATACATTCGTATTCAAACCTCAGTCATATGGTCAAACCATAGTAGGGTCCATGGTCAAACCAACTCCAAACCGATCGGTTCGTAATTCGTATTTAGTTTCTTAGGGTAGTCGGTGTGGTGTCGGTCTCGTTAGTGTAACTGGGTTTTCGTTCCAAAGTGTGATGTCACGTTTCTCAGTAGTGATAGTAGTATATGTAGTAGTAGTAGTAGTAGTAGTAGTAGTAGCAGTACATATAGCAGCAGCAGTAGTAGTAGTTCATGTAGCAGTAGTACATATAGTAGTAGTAGCAGTAGTATCGTTATCCTTCTAATGTTCATTGTAGTCGTTATTATAATGATACACTGTATTATCAAATTATGTTTCATATGATGAACTGATGATTGTTGAAACCGTCTACCCCTCCCCCCCCCCCCCCTCTCTCTCTCTCAAATGTTCAATCTCTCTGTCTTTTGTCTTTCTTACTTTCCGTCATTTTCATAATTCTATCCAGATACATAATAGATGTACATTGTCTACCCATAAATCCTCCCATCCACCTTTCACTTCAGACTACAGGGACTCCGTTCAAACGAAGCCATCCTGTAACGCAACCCAGTAGGCTACAGCAACTCCCTATCAGACCAGGTAAGTCTATCCTTTGTTTATAGGTTGCCCATGGTAACGGCTACCTTTCGATGAATCTTGTACGGATTCCGAACAAAGACGAATCACGTCATTAGCCTGGAATAGAGGATCTACATGTATCATGTGCTATTTCATGAGTCGTTATATTGTATTTCACCTCTCCCGTTGGAAACAGAAAGAAGAGATTCTGGAACAACTCTAATGACGATCGCTTTCGAGAACAAAATATGTCTGTACCGGTGACAAATTTAAGTGTGGATGTTTGTTAGTGGTAGCCTAGTATGGTTATATGAAGTAACCGGAGATAGTATATTTTTAGCAAGTTTTTACTGTTGCATCTATTTTCGTAAGGAGCATCATTGGTAGAAATAAGCACCCGGCTCCTCTCTTTTCTCGACTTTCGCTTTCGGTGTTTGTCTTAGCATGGACCTACTAAGGAAGTCCCTCCAAGTGATTGTGGTGAAATTCTACAACCATTACGAACTACCTCCCTTTCTAATTACGAAATACCTTCCTCCACTTACTGCTATCTACAGAGACAATAAAAAAGATCTTGAGAGGTTGCTAAAGAATTAGAAATGTCAATCATGCCTACATATTTGGCTAGGCCTTGGTTTAATAACCTGTAATCTCCACCCAATGTAAACCTCAAAGAATAATGGGTAAGTCATTCGGAGGACAATCCCCCCCTCTTTTAGTCCCTATATTATCCCATCAATATTTGTTCTTCGCTTTCTAATCCCTTTCTCGTTTTCCCTTTATATTTATCTTCTACGAACAAATCCTTACTTCTGCCTATCAAAAGTATGAACATGTTTTATATGACATGATCTTAACTGTTGAAAAATGTTACAATTTCTTGACAATAATTATTCCAATTTTTCAAAGACCTACACTGATAATGACCATGATGATAGTAGCACCAATCTTCTGTCAATAAGCATACACAGGCATGCAAGTAGTTACAAACTTCCTAACAAAGTTTATAACTTAATAGATCTATAATGTATAGGATTAGGGGCTAAACGTTAAACAGTTAATGAGGTATTTAGAATCATTCAAAAGTATCACGAGGATTTCATTGAGGAGAATTAATAGTGCGTCTGACATAGACTATACAATCTCTCTCTCTCTCTCTCTCTCTCTCTCTTTCTCTCTCTCTCTCTCTCTGTGAATCCACCCTGTAAAGCTCTTAAAAAATCAATGTTTATCCTTTGTTGAGGTGAAAGTGGTATTCTTGGTGCAACAATGGCTGACTATTGTTGTGGCTACTCAGAGTTGTCTAATGGGCAATCGGTAGATCGGCTTAACGACTTGTCTCCGGTTGACTTACGATGTTTTAATAGTGGCTCATCGATTCTGTAAATCAATTTTGATAGGGTCCACAATTCAAACTGTCCTATAAATACCACTAATAGGGATGTTTAATCTTAAACTGCGGGTGTTTATAGAATGATAAGGAATTAATTGTACTAAATGATATCAGATTGGCGTCGATGCATATTTATTTTATTTTTTACCAATTTTGCCATGATTTTATGCATAAAGACAACAGCAGGGAGCCTTGTTATCCTTGCAAATCTAAAAATCTCTTACACTACATTTAGGGAAGAAATCTATTAGAGGAATTCTCATTGTACAGATTAAATAAAAATCAATCTTTCGAATCGAGCGAGTCATCAGTTAAGAAGTTAATGACGTAATTATAACTGTACTATTATTAAGCGGATGACACGGGATGGTGAGTAAATTCCAGGAGCGAAGTCGATTACACCAGGCACGTGTAAATGTACTTTTTATTCATTTGCTATTATTACTTCTTTTTAAAAATACTTTTGTAGAATGTGATATCACATCTACAAAGTTTGTGAAAGTGCAAATAAGCATCTAACGTGATTAGGGTCAATCTAAAGCTGTGTATTCTCAGAAAGGGGCACGAGTATGCATATTTAAACTATTACGAGTTGCTGGTAACATAATACAACCATTCTCATTTACACATTTCTTGTAAAAGAACCGCTTTCTCTGTGGGGATTATTTCTTTATAGAGAGATTGAACAGTTATTATGCCAGAGCATGCTTACGATGGTCATGCATTCCCGACAATTTTGAAAGTTTTCAAACTATACATTTGTATTTCTTGTTTTGAAAATTGTCAACAAAAATGAAAAGCTATGTAAATTGAAGTCTTACAGAAATGATTTTTTTTTCTTCTCTACTTTGTTCTTCTTCTGTCCGGTTCAATTTTAAAAATCTATTTGCTTTTTCAGCTGCAAAGATCGAAAATGGCATGATTAGAGTACTTTCAAAAATGCTTTCAAAAGACCCTTACATCCTGTTCACTTGAAAGGCGCCAGTTGATCCCAAAGAAGCCATACAATGCTGGTCCTTCCTTCTGAACCAACAAATCCGTGCTCTTGGCTGTCTACTCAGAGATTCCGCTCCAAAATAAATCTTTAATGAGCTAAAAATGACACAAAAAGAGTCACCTTCTTAATGTAAATAGCGCATAATACACTTCACAGCCGAATGCGTACCAGTATTCCTTTGTGACAAAGCGCCGTTTAATTAAGACGCCATTTTGTCAGTTGTTTGTATTTTGAAGTTCGAGTAGACTCATTTTTACAAAATACGAGTAGCACGTATTCGATCGGAGAAGGTCATTACACCATTGGGCCATTCAAGGCATGTTTTCAACTTTAAACGGGTGATTAGAACGACTGTCAAAGTCAACACCAATTTTGTAAAGGCCCAAACAGACGGCAGTGAACGCCACTGTGACCAACGCCTTTACTAAATTAGCAGCAAAATATAATTACCTAACGTATTGATGTCATCTCATGTACCCTTTTGAAAATGGATTATTTCATTATGGCTTGCGATACTGGCCTAACATCCAAAGAGAGGTTAGACGTCTATTTATACATTTCTACTTCATTCGCACTTTTATTAGCTGCACTTAAAACTCACTCGTCTCTATTCTTTCTTCCATTTGGTAATTGTTTTCCCCCTTGGATCGGGTATTACGAATGATATAATGGTATAATTATTAGCAACATAATCAATTTTAAGGAAATCCTAATTCCTTGAAAAATGGTTTCTGAACCGAAGTTATTTTGAAGGTATGATTTAAATCTTGCTTCAATGAAGATTAAAGTATACTCGAGGCTATCGAATCATTATCCAACAACTTTAAACACTTACAAGATGGACAGAAAAGACTTTATTATGCCACTTGGAATGGTAAGGAGCTAATTTATAATCCTATCATTTGAGCTGTGAAATGAAGGTTACGACTTGACTTCTGAATAGTTTATAATATACCTTCCTTGCTTCTATACCCATGGATTATAAGATCATTTTAGTGTAGCATCTCAAGGATCAATCCATCCCTATCTTCTAAATGTCTCTATAGACCAGTTTTAAATATTAAATGTAAGGTTTCTAGTTGTCTTTTTGATTCCGGGATGGGTTGTCACGAATGGTCCAATTTTCAGTATGAGAGAAATGCCTCGACTTCTGAAGAGTTGAGACCTTCGACATTTCCACCTAGGGGTTCTAAGATCATTTTAGAGTAGCATCTCGTGGATCAGTTCATCCCAAAGGTCCTTATCTTTGGGGTACCTTTAAGAGGACCTGATGCACAAACCGACTTCACACGGAAGAGTAAAAGCTTGCTACCTCTAGGCAAGCAGCTACTAATGGTAGCTCCATGCTTCAGGCAATCTTTCCCCTGTGGTATATCGATCGTCATGAATATTCAAACGCGTGTTTAACAGGCTATTTCCCCCCGAAAAGCTCCCACTTTACTGCATTTTGATGAAGACAAAATCTAGAATGGAAAATCTTTAAATCTATAGAAGAAATCACACGTTGTTTCTCCAGAGACCTATGACAAGATCGAGAATGAAAACAAAAACACTAGTAAATGTTTGCAAGAAATCAGGTCGTTTCCCCCTTGGTGCTTTGCTTTTCTACATGTAGGTGTTGTGTTAACGAACTTGAAAGTGTTCGTTTTTTGTCTGCATTTTGTTGTTAACGAGATTAAAGTTAAACAAACTCGAGCTTTTCACACACAAAAAACATACACATTGCTTCTTCAGCGTGTTTCGGGACTCTGCATTTGGTGATAACGAGATTGAAATTGAACAAACTCTTGGATCTTTTACAAGAAATCACAGGTCGGTGTTATCGTTTGTTTTCTGGAAAACACCATGAATGCGGCATGCCCGAATGATTCACGGTTTGTAATAGTCTGTTTGTTGAACTCCTTCACGTAATTACCCCTCTACAGTCACGACGATGCTTATCTGTTATTGCTCATTATCCAATCCTGATGACTTCTACTCCGTTATTCATGCCATTACTGCAGACAACAGAGTAAGATCATCATGGATTTAACCGTTACCAAGTTACAGTATCAGGAGAATCGATGAATTTCGTGTATGACTGTCTCTGATGATGACCTTAGAAATACCATATAAATAAATGCTCTCATAGAAATAAAGCAGGGCCATTGATGAATTTCGTGTCTTTGATGTTATGAGGTCACTATAGATATAGAGGAGGGCCATTGATAAATTTCATGATACTTTCCAATGATACACGGTTACTACACAATGACGGTTGGACATGTACTTCAATTCATCAAATTCATTGATCAACCCAGAACCTGCTGCAAGGAAAAGAGTGATTCATATTGAATCATTATATCATTGAGAATCTGGTATTTGGTGATTATTGTGCTGAGCAAGAGAGGAAGAGAACATGTTGTAATTGGGGTGATTAGTTTAGAATTTTGTTCATCACAAATAGATCAGTCATCGATTGAGATTGGGGTCATTTATATTTGAAGGTATCTTCTCAATGGAGGAGCTAGCTAGGAGGAGGAGTCACCTCCTGCCACTCAGTTACCATAGTAATCATTCGATTCGTGCTTGATGATGATGATATTGGTAGAAATGGTCATAGATGGCACAATTTTGTGTTGGTGTGTGGGTATGTGTGTTTGTGTGACGATGAACGTCAATCATACAATCCAATACATCAACGTCCATCAGTAAAAAAGGAGCCTATTAGTTTAGGCCTATCCCTCACGCAAAAAAACCATCAATCAAAAATTGTGATGATGACCCTGGAGGGCGTATATATATTGTCCCTTTATAGAAAGGGACATGTATATAGGCATATCAGCTGTCAAATTAGTGATCTTCTTCTATATAATTCTTGGAATTTAGATGTTGACGAGAATTGTCTTCTTCACAAATGATAACATGAAAATCATGCCCAACTTCTTGCCTATTTCCAAATCAATGTTATGGAATTTCGATCCCTTGCGTTAAACTGTCAAATGAGTGATCTTCTTCTATATCATTCTTGGAATTTTAATGGTAACGAGAATTGTCTACTTCACAAATGATAAACTGAAAATCAAAACATGTTATGTCCAACCTTTTTGCCTATTTCCAAATCAATGTTATGGAATTTCGATCCCTTGCGTTAAATCAGGTTGTTATGTGCGAAATAAGTTTTTTTTCAGTCGGGTTTTCTTTTCATTGCTGCAACGTGATGTTTTTTCTTTCTCCTCTACATAGTCGTCCAAGCGAAGATTCACATATCACGTAGTACTGTAGACATGACTGTAGTAGCATGTACCCTGACGACATGGAAGCAGGGGCGTCGCTAGACCTTTTTCAGTGGGGGGGGGGGGGTGTAGAGGCCAACGATTACCGACAAAACTAGCCACCAATTACCGACAAAATTAAATGTCCAATATCTACAAATTCAACCCTATAAACTTGGGGCCAAAGGCAGGAGGGGGGTGAGAAACAATTTAGCACCGGGGGGGGGGGGGGGGGACGGTCCAGTTTTTCATGCAAAATTCAGCGCCGACTCAGCCGGCCGGTGAATAAGGGGGGGGGGGGGTGTTGGGGTGTTAAGAGCACATATAATACATATTGTTTTTTCGGGGGGCCGCTTTTGTTTTTTGTTTTAAAAAGGCTAAATTTACGTTATTATCCTATTTTTTACCGTTTTGGGGGGCTAGGGGTGGGGGGGGGGGGCCGGGCCGGGCCGGAAAATCGCTACGTGGATCCGCCCCTGATCATAGCTTAGACGTTTCCTTAAATTATAAGGAAAAGAAGACGATTAATTGTACCGTTTTCGACTGGTAATCCTTGGCTGAATGAAGTCCCCCCCCCCTCCCGCGCGGAGCGCGAAAGCTATGACGTTTCATTAAATTATTATAAAAAAGAAGACGATTTGCTGTACCGTTCTCGACTGTTTATCCTTGTCTGAATTCAGTTTCCCCCCCCCCTCCCGCGCAAAGCGCGGAAGCTTTGACGTTTCATTAAATTAAGAGACAAAGCAGACGATTTGCTGTACCGTTCTCGACTCTTAATCCTTATCTGAATGAAGCTACCCCCTCCCGCGCAAAGCGCGGAAGTTTTGACGTTTCATTAAATTATTAGAAAAAGGAAGACGATTCGTCGAACCGTTCTCGGCTCGTCTAAATGAAGTTCTCCCCTTCCGCGCGAAGCGCGAAATTTTTGGCGTTTCATCACAATATAGAGAAAGGAAGACGATTCCTCGTACCGTTTTCGAATCTTATTAAGCCCTATTCATCTGAATTAAGTTTCCCCCTCTCGCGCGAAGCGCGAAAGCTTTGACGTTTCCTCAAATTATTAGAGAAAGAACGCTATTCGTTGTACCGTTTCTGACTTTAAATAAGCCCTATTTGTCTGGATTCAGTTTCCCATTCTCGCGCGAAGCGCAGAAGCTTTGACGTTTCATTAAATTATTAGAGAAAGAAGACGTTTCGTCGTACCGTTTTCGACTCTAAATAAGCCCTATTCATTTTGTCTCAATTAAGTTTTTCCCTCTCGCGCGAAGCGCGGAAGCTTTGACGTTTCCTTAAATTACTAGAGAAAGAAGACGATTCGTTGTACCGTTCTCGACTCGTCTAAATGAAGTTTTCCCCTTCCGCGCATAGCGCGGATTTTTTGGCGTTTCATCACAATAATTGTTGTCGTTTCATCACAATGTAGAGAAAGGAAGACGATTCATCGTACCGTTTTCGAATCTTATTAAGCCCTATTTATCTGAATTTAGTTTCCCCCTCACGCGCGAAGCGCGAAAGCTTTGACGTTTCCTCAAATTATTAGAGAAAGAAGACGATTCGTTGTACCGTTCTCGACTCGTCTAAATGAAGTTTTCCCCTTCCGCGCGAAGCGCGAAATTTTTGGCGTTTCATCACAATATAGAGAAAGGAAGACGATTCCTCGTACCGTTTTCGAATCTTATTAAGCCCTATTCATCTGAATTAAGTTTCCCCCTCTCGCGCGAAGCGCGAAAGCTTTGACGTTTCCTCAAATTATTAGAGAAAGAACGCTATTCGTTGTACCGTTTCTGACTTTAAATAAGCCCTATTTGTCTGGATTCAGTTTCCCATTCTCGCGCGAAGCGCGGAAGCTTTGACGTTTCATTAAATTATTAGAGAAAGAAGACGTTTCGTCGTACCGTTTTCGACTCTAAATAAGCCCTATTAATTTTGTCTCAATTAAGTTTTTCCCTCTCGCGCGAAGCGCGGAAGCTTTGACGTTTCCTTAAATTACTAGAGAAAGAAGACGATTCGTTGTACCGTTCTCGACTCGTCTAAATGAAGTTTTCCCCTTCCGCGCATAGCGCGGAATTTTTGGCGTTTCATCACAATGTAGAGAAAGGAAGACGATTCATCGTACCGTTTTCGAATCTTATTAAGCCCTATTTATCTGAATTTAGTTTCCCCCTCACGCGCGAAGCGCGAAAGCTTTGACGTTTCCTCAAATTATTAGAGAAGGAAGACGATTCGTTGTACCGTTCTCGACTCGTCTAAATGAAGTTTCCCCTTCAGCGCGGAATTTTTGGCGTTTCGTTACAATATAAAGAAAGGAAGACGATTCGTCGTACCGTTGTTGACTCTTAAACCTTGTTCGAATTTAGTTTCCCCGAAAAATTTTAAACCTCTGATTTCTTTAGCTGATATCATAGGAAAGTGAAACTTCGAGAAAATACAAATATTGTAGTTGTAGTCACTCTCGAAGTCGTCACAGCGGATAAGAAGTCACAGTTCGTAGGGAAAAAAACTTGTCGGCCGACCGACAATATACATCTCACCGACTTCAAACTTCTGCAAGAATACCGACACAGCTGACCCGACACAGCAACATATTTACCCGTGTCTTTCTTGCTCCCTCGACGAGACGACTCCACTCAACAAACCCCTTCTCTTTTTTACTCCCACTCCTCCTCCTTTAGACTCTTACCTCCTTTTTCTCTCCTCTCTGTCACCCCCCGTTTTTTTTGTTTCCCTTTCACTCTTTTTTCTTCTTTTTTTTCTTTTCTTTCTTTTCCTTTCTTTCCTCTCCTCCCTCTTTTTCTTTTTTCTCTTTCTTTCTTCTCTTTCTTTTCCTTTCTTTCCTTTCTTTCTTTTCTTTTCCTTTCTTTCTTTTCTTTTCCTTTTCTTTTTTTTCTTTTCTTTCCCTTTCCCTCTCTTTTTTCCCTCTCTTTTTTTCCCTCTCTTTTTTTCCCTCTCTTTTTTTCCCCTCTCTTTTTTCCCTCCCCTTTTCTCTTTTTCCCGACGGCAGCGCAATTTTACCGACAATATCCTGACAGGTGGGGGGGTGTCGCACCCCCACACCCCCCCTTTGGCGACGCCCCTGCATGGAAGAACAAAAAAAACACCAATGAGACCATGAAGGACAAGTCTCATGGTTATTATGGCGCTTAATTAAGGAGAAGGTTAATTTTTGGTGAATAAAAATACGTGAGCTTTCTCGTTTTCTTGTTTGTGTTCCCCACGTTGATGTAGTCCCTAATCCCCGTTTTGTAATTTTGCTGATCCCTTTACAGACCCGTTGTAAACGAATGTTACTATTCGATAGACAGTTTCTATCATAACGAACTGCATGATTCCAGAAACAAATCTGACGATTCCAAAACAACAAAATACACAGTTACTCTATTTACAACGTAATCAACCATTCAAAATATTGTAGACAGTAGGCCTATCTTTAACAATGCAAATTTACGACCAGCGCCCAAAAGACGCAGGAACTTCGCCTACAGTCACATCAGGTCCTTGCATTCAGAAGAGGGACACACTTGAGTGGAAGATGGGAGAATTCAACACAAAATAGGAGCCCTACTGACTGATTGATTATTGGCGTGAAGTCAAGCACCGCCACTAAGCGCAACGGTCGTGAGCTGAGGGTGGGTATACGACGGAGAGCACGGAACCGCGCTCCTGATTTTTGCTCGCTCAGTCAGTGACCTCTACCGAGGCGAAACGGAGTAGAAGGCAAAGGACGGTAGTGGCGTCTTTTGGCTAGAGAAGGTGAACAGTCTGGAAACGGTGGTGGGAAAATATTAATTACCATATAGAATGCTTCATGAATATTTCACGAACGAAACAATTATACTTTCTTCATGACCAAAGACGTTGATAATCATGATGGGGCTCTGATGAAATGTATCCATATCTTCAGTAGACAGTTGAGGACCGAGATAACTTAATTATGGCGCAACGTTTCCAGATTTTGTTTCCGTTAAAAGAAGGAAGCAGTCCTTCATCCATTAATCTAATGAATCAGAATATGACAATACAATAAGCGATTCATACTTCTAATATTTCTTGAGATTACTCTCTCATTCATAATCTGCTAAAATAAAAAGAAGACGTGATGGCTAAGCGGTAGGGCTGATGCCTTGTAACCGGGAGGTCCCTGGTTCGAGACTAAGTACATGCGCTAGTGCCTTTTGTAAGGTGGTTATCCTCTATTACTTGTACCAAGTCTTTCGGATACGACTTGAAGACGTATGTCCACAGATTATTTTTACGAGCACGAACAGACTTTCTCAGTATACATGGATCAATCAGGTACAACAACTTCGAGCCAACAAAATCCATAGAATATCAGAATGTAATTAACATGATTAATCCCTCGCTCTGACAGTTGGTGCTGTACCGCAAAATAGAGTCATCAGCTTCATAATGAATTGCGGGTTGTGATACGAGTCACATGATAAGCGCCTCAGGCACAATTTTCTTTCCTGTGTTTTCCCGCTCTTTACCTTCTGTCAACGTCTACAAGCTCAAACCACTGTTGCACCTCCCGAAGCGACCGATACTTGGCCGTTGGAGGCAATGTCATTTTTTGGATCGGTCTCTTGTCGGCTTGGTGTCGGTCTCGTTGGTGTAACAGGGGTGTAAGTCATGACACCGCACATGTATCATTTCTTTAATTATATCACATCGATCACACATTCAACTGCAAGGACTTGTGGTAACGGCCGGTCAGTCAGCGACCCTTTCGCAAATCCGTGGCGTCCATGTAAAGCTCCTATGTAACGCTATCACATTTGAAGTGCAGAACTAATGTCAGATCATTATGGAAATGTGGTGAAGGAGCTATAGGAGAAGTGGTCGGACTTACAAAAGATAAGTTTGGTTTTGTTTAATTTAGTTTCATTATTATGCGAAATGTAAGCTGACATGATTTATGTACTTGTCTAGGGTGTGAATGGAAGGAAAATATGCTGATCCCCGAATTCATTTCGCGCAATATAAGCTCAGCTTAAAATGCAAGTTCATTTCTATGGAAAAAAGGGAGAAAGAATAATAATGGGAGAGGTAGGAAAAGGTGGAATGGACGGAGAAAAAAGGGAGAGAGAGAGTGTGAGGGAGAGAGACAGAAGGCGAGGGGGGAGAGTGAGAGAGGGGAAGAAAGAAAGAACGAGAGAAAGAGATAAAGAGAGAGAGAGAGGGGGAAGAGTCGATGACATCCATTAATTCTTCTTTTGATGTGCTACAAGCATATACAAGAACAATATATTGTTGCTCTTTATGTCATACGAACGATTAGTGGAATTGGCAAGGTTGAAGAGGGTTATTTTAGGTTATATCATTTAAAGAACAAGAAACCATCATTATCAAATCACTGCATTTTATACGAATGTTCTAAGTAAACCTAATAAAACACAACGGAGTGAATCGGAAGAAGATTATCTCCTTCTCTCTCTCTCTCTCTCTCTCTTGATTTGTTTAAATAGCTCCATTGCTTCTTTTCTCTACTCTTTGTTTGAATCAACACAAACCGTTTCATTCTTAAATCTACCTATCTGATAATGACGTATGTCCACCCGTGTAATAGTCTTAACTCTTATCATGACTATTAGACCGTTCGGCTTTTACACTATTACTATATAGACTATCAGCTTTTTATTTTAGTCTAGACTAAAATGTTTGATCAATCATAAAATCACGTATTAATGTGACCCCGTTTTAGACAGTAATTTTTAGCCCATTAAACATGTCAAGAAATGAGGTCGCGATAATTGCTGCAAGTAATGCACTCCTTTGTAATTTCTAGGGACTGTTTTTACGGAAGACCTATTTCATAACACATCTAATAATATCAGCTGTCATGTGCAACGAACTCTTCACAATTGAACATTTACCATTGGTGATAACTACATCACAGTGAATTTGTGATCCACAAGGACCATAAATATAATTATTCTGTTAAAATTCTGATAAATGTTTACGATTATTCATGAAACTTTTCGACCTTATTTTTCTAGAGGATGAAGCAACAGAAAGAGGAAGCATCTTGTAAACGGTGCACAGACTTGAATGGCGGATCCGTTATTAGCTATAATCAATGAGGTACCTGGGATGTGAAAAGCTATCATTAATGAGGTACGTGGGATGTGAAAAGCTACCGTTAATAGGGGTACACACGACTGAAAAGCTACCATGAATGGGTAACACTTGACTGGGAAGCTGCAAAACAACGGAATGACAAGTGGTGCGTAATGAACCGAAGTTTGGTCACAATATAGAGGATATTATTGGAGGCTCTGTACTAGTCTGTAGTCCAATTCGTAGATGTGTATAAAAGGCTGAAAGCTATACTCAGTATATCGTGAGTTGAATGTGAGGAAGATTTCAAAACTGTAAACAAGTAACTGATCTCAACTAAATATGAAACTACAGGGTATGAACATGCAATTATGTATGCTCTATTTATCAAACTTTTTAGTTTGATATAAATCATAATATTTTTAGAATACATGCAATTTATTCTGTTTTCGAAACACTTTTAATCAGGTCAATGAGAATGACGGTATGCAGGAAATATCAACCTCCGTCATTTGAATTGTGTGTTGTATACCCTTAAGTTTATATGATAACCAGCAATTTAGGCATCTCTACATTCTTTAAATGAATATCAAACTTGGGTCATATTGGTAGATTCATGTTCATTTTACATGAACCCAATGTTTCTTGTCTGTGCCTTATTTTCCTTACCAAGAGCGAAATTAGCTATTCTGTATGTTGTTCACATAAAATTGCCTACAATTTGACGAAAACGTGCAATTTTTCACAATTCTCGGAAATCCTGAAAGTTAATCAATAAAATGCGCAATGATTCTCGAGCCAGGGGATCGCTTGAAATTCCATCAGAACTGATGCGTAGAACATCAATAGTTTTCAAGACGTTTCATCTCAAGAACGGGTGATGCATTAGCATAACAGGTGTCATTGCATCTTTGAGTCATGTCCGTAATAATTACACCTCACAAGTTAACGCTACATCCATAACGTTCATTGATCGCTGATTCATGGGGCAGACCCAATGGCATCTGCGATTGTCCTAATTAGAAGGAGAGATAACCCATCAGTATTTCGTCGTCCAAGACAGTGGGATTGTTGATATGTTAGGCAGACCCCGAATTCATATGGGTTTGTTCTAAGTAGAAGACATCGCCAATTCAAGACACTGATGTTGACATTGATGAATGGTGATTACTTTCCCAATGCATCTTTAGCAAGTCTCACATCATCCCTGTCGCAATGGAACAACTTTTACACCTGTTTATCATACAACAGGGGCGTAGCATGGGTCCAACCATGGAAGGGGAGGGCACTGGTGTCATGGAAAGGGGGTGGTGACTGTTCTTACAAGGTTGATAAAATGCGAGAATCAAGTTCACCAATTTGCGGGAGGGTATTCCCCCTCGCGTTGCCTTTAATTGCCTCCCCCTTCTTCATGTCCCCTTCTCTTTCTCCCATTTTCCTTGTTTGTTCTCTTTCGATTGGTGCCCCTTATCTAAACCACTGCCCTATACACCGATTAAGATTAGTCAAAGTCAAGTCTAGTCATCTCTCCCTCATCAAAATATCAGGATACGAACGTTGACATGAATTCTTGTCTTCCTCATTTAAGATGACAGTCAATCGAAATTCAAGAACATCCGTACCATGATGACCAGAGAATAAAACAGATGTGGGTATCGCAATCAAAATGATTGAATATACAGACAAATTTGTATACCTTTAGCCATCATTTTTTTGTTTCCGTAATGTTTTCCTTCATTTAGATTGATCGGGATTATATGTATACATAATTTTCATAAGAAGGAAAAAAACAACACCGAACTTATAGTACACGAAAAACGATTTCTTTGACATCTATAGGTTTAAGTTAAAATCTTAACAAATACTATCCGATGGGTCTATATATAATCTTCATATTGTCTTTCCACGTTCATGCACTGCTTATCAATTTGACCACACGTTTGGTGCACCCCTCACTTATGAAATACAATCAAGTTTTATCAATGGTCTTTATATTGCAATCTATAATTATAATTTTATAAATTGACAAATATTTATTGATTATCTTTCAGATAAGAGATCTCCAGTAAAGTATAAATCCGATGGGAGATAAGGATACAAATGATTGATGCATACCCATCAATCAATCTATCTATCGGTTGATATTCATATTCATTCATCCGTTCAATCCATTCGTTTATTAATATATCCTTTTATTCATTCATTCATTCCCTGATATTCACCCTCCTTCCATTCATCGACCCATTTGTTCACGTATAATCAGATTTATTCACCCTTCATTCATTCATTCATTCATTCATTCATTTTGTCATTGATTCACCGAGACAGAGATGGTCTGATATTATACAAATTATAATTCATGACCACTACCATCCTAGGCGACAAAATCATCGATTTTTCTTAATGGACCCTTCCCACACCTTTCATTTTTCGTAGGGAGGTAGATCAATCAACTAATGGTGATATACAATGATAAATCTTACTATAAATGTACATGCTGATAAGAAGAGACTCCGACGTTCGTCACAGTAATGTTTTCAGTTCTTCCTCTTAGAATCTCGGCTACAATTCAGGCAGTTTACATATTACAATACACGTTAAAACTATTACTTATCTACGTATATTACCATTTGGTTTGCGATTGTTTAGACGTGGTTTAATGTTTTATTAACTTAATATTTGAGGTGATAATCGGCAACAATAACTGTTCATGATTTAATCCGCTTTCAAAATGTATAGCAATACATGGAAATAAGAATGAAATATATAAAAATTCAAATATGATGAATTTGGACAGTTACATTTGGTTAATTTTAACAACAATTAGAAGCATATGTTCCAATACACCAGTTTACAGTTGTGTGCGCCATTTTAAACAAAGCTAATGACCTAGGAGTCATGTATTTATGCGTAAATTAAGATTGCGCCCATGCAAATAATGATGACATCACTGCCTGCGCGCTGCGTTGTGCGCGCACATCATCATTTGCATGAGCGCAATTTTAATTTACGCATAAATACCAGAGGTCAGAGGTTATTGGCCCCAATTTTTGGGCCAATGACCCGAGGTCAACTGTCTGCGCATGCGCACTGATACAACTGTAAACTGGTGTATTGTTTCCCCAAAACCAAACAAACAATATAGCGGTTTATTTTGCCAACAGTAGTTAACCAAATAGTATACATGACTTACCATTGAAACCATAACTGCGATAGAAAAAGATAACGCAATTACGTTTCCATGCAGTGATTTGTGATTCAAACAAATGAATTTTGAATCAGATTAAACTTGTTTGTATTTACTGATCACTATTATATTTGAAAGTGGATAATAATGATGAATATATTTGTTGGTAAAGCATGGTTAATTCTATTGTAGGTGCAATACACTCTTATTTCCACGGAGTCAAATTTCACTCTGAATGGCGTCAGCTGGGAGTCAACTCTATTCCTAGTTAAACTGACACGGAAAAGGAGTCATCTTGACTCTGAATTGAGTCAATTCTCAGCTGATGCCACACAATCCGAGTCAAATTGATTCGGAATCCGTGTCACTTTAACTAGGAATAGAGTTGACTCCCAGCTGACGCCATTTAGAGTGAAATTTGACTCCGTGGAAATAAGAGTGTAGTATTCTATAAAGTAGTCGTGATGGTCTGGCATATGGCAGGATTTCCTCATGGTTTGTGCTATTGTCCTCGGTCACGTGAACGTCAAGGTTACGTGGGACCACCTGGGCACGCCCATGACGATAACAATCACTCTTTCACTCGACCAATTAAACCGAAACCGCCTCCCAAAAGTCTTTTTAAACATTCAGAGAGAATAGTCATCAGCTGATGACGTAAACGGATATTCTGTAATATCAAGTGCACACGAGGCGTCATTTCGACTGCGTCATGTGCGTCATTACTTGCGCTAATCAATCCATCGAAGGACATCAATACATACGCCAGTAATTAAAATCTTGTCGGCACTGATCCGTGGTGAATTCACATTGTGTACAGTGTCACTCATAGATAGTGGTGCGTCAAGGATCATCATAATCACTGACGCAATACTACGTCAAAAATGACACCCCCATATGGCAACGAGCATTAAGATAGTCTGCTGAGCGTCATAGGAATTCTATCTTATTAAGTAAGGCAGTGTCAACGTCCTTCTGGCTCTCGATAAAATACGGAGCGTAGTTTCTTTTACAAGTTTCATTACAAGTCTTTTGAAGCCAATGCAAAACAACCCTGTTGATAATAAAAACACCGAGTTGTAGGTGTTCTCCTTTCTTTGATCCATACTACGTCACCAACTGTTAATATCAGCTTAAACCTTTCAACCCCAACTCATGTATCATACACAGTCAAATGAACCAAATCAAAGTGGACCGGTAGTGGATGGGGTACAGATACTAGATCGAGGGCTTGTAATTTGACAGTCGAAAGAATACTATGTGCGATGAGAGCAAATAACCAATTCTTGGGTGAAATCAGAGGCTAAAAATAACAACTCACGGGGAACCTGAGTAAACTCGAGAGTCGAGTTAGCAAAGCAGGGATGTGAATGCGATGAAATGTTGTCTATTGATCTATGAGTTCAGAGCAAATAGACCACCAGACATAAGAGTGTTCTTTCGACGTCTTTCTGACTGGGTGGGAGTCAGTTGAAACATGGGACATTCAACAGGCAACAAACTTACAAAAGTTGTAATCAAGTTTAAATTCTTGGCCGAAATCTCTAACAACGACCTGACGTTTGCTAATTATAATAAGAGCAACTTTACTATAACATGGTGTAAACCCTAGCACAGTATGCATAAGAATATTATAGTATTATAGAACTCAACAAAGGAATCATGAAAAATACACCTAGACAAAATGAAAAATTAGTCAAAAGTACAGATCGATGTTGCATAACTTAATAACAATCATTAACGATGTTATTATAACTGTTGATATGAAACGGATTAAACAGTAAAATGTATCTCGGAATATATCCACGGCCTTATGAACAGGCACATTGTTTTTTTTCCTCGACGATGAAATATCATCGTCTGTTTGCAGTAGATCGAAAGCAATTCGATTCGAAGGGATCACCAGTCTGGGATGTCCAGGACGATGTGTTTGTACAGACATCTTCTGACGGTTTATTTGATCACGATATGATTGGCGAGAAGTGACAGCATAGGTCAGGCGTAGCCACAATGTAGAAAGTCTAGGGGCACTCACATCCTTTACCGCCCCCCCCCCCCCCCTTCGCACATAGAAGCGATAATAATCTGTTTTTTTTTTTGTAGTCATCCCCTTAATGACATACCTAATTACTTACATCTTAACACTCATCCTCGTAATCTTGAAATACAAAATTCGATTTGGCAACCCTTCAACTGTTGGTAACCCTTTTAACATATTTACCCGATTACCTTTGTACCGATCACATCAATACTTTATATAATGAATAATGTCGATGGAAAAGCTTGGGGATAGAAAATAGGTCCATCCCAAATCTAGACAAATTAATCCGTGCCATGTCTCTGCTCGGCTTCCAGGATGATAACATTGGACAGGTGTAATCGGAAGATTTGCTCAAATTCGATTGGACTAATCGTCTGGACTGAACATTGCAGTAAAATCATAAAGCCCGGGTGGATGGGAACACATGAAAGTCAATTTGCGGAAGATCGTACTGATCATGGGGATCTTAAAGATGTTTATCTGGTGAAAGGGCAGATCTACATTTACAATTTTTTTGATGGACAGAAACTTGAAAGAATTCGACGGGCTTTAAGCCCCTGAGGTAATTTTAATCGAATGTGATCTTGCTAAGCGATTGGACTTTGGTAGTCATGCCAACGGCTTGCTGCTAAGATGTCTGTCGCTAGGAGCAAGATCTGTGTATTGATCCCTGTAATCAAACATATTTCTGTGTGACTGGTTATTGCTTCAATCACACAGAATAGAGCTTATGCTACAGTCCACAGCTTTTTCAAATGGCAGATTGCCAACGAGCCCAGATTACTTAGCAAATAAATCGCCTATAAATTATTAAACAAAATAGATTTTACAGTTACGTTCTGGAGCCACAATAGTAAAGAGATTTTACGTCTTTGTTGACTAAATACCTCGTTATTTATGGTGACATATTATTGATTTTCATCCCTCAATTTGGTGAAGGGTGATGGTAATACATAATACGAAGGAATACTAATCGAGGGGAATCGCATTACCATGAAGGTCGTCGTGATGAATTAAAAACAAAAACCCTGGTGATAATAATGAATGATCCCAGCAAGGCCCATTACGATCCACGTGGTTTCACGGATGGGGGACCAACCAAAAGGATGCATGGTCGTGGGGGATTTATCAGATGGACGGGCACCACCAGAGCATGGGCAAAATTTCGGGCTACCTGCCAGCATAACAAGTCGAATTTTCACAGCCATCAACAGCGCATTTCTGGTGGAATCAAGTGGTTTGTTTAATTGCGTCAGTAATCTTTTGAGGTTTTGTTGATATTAATCTGAAATATGCGAGCGATCATGCGGGCCCAGAAAACATATTTTGCAAAAACAGTGGCTCCATTTATATTTCAAAATTTAAAAATCACACTGAGCCAGTAAGCACAAGACAAACGGGTACGTGACAAAGACAATGTAAAGGTCTACTGAATGAAAATCTCATCCCGTTGTTGTTATCATTCGTGTATTATGTTTTCCAATACTCAAACAAGCCTTCATATATTAAACAAAAATTAAAATAAACCAGTTTGTCACTCTCTCGTTTCAAAGACTCTCAAAGACGCCACGAAATCAAACTGAGATTCGATCGATTTCACAATAGCTTTCAGAAGCCGCCACTGTATTCTAATGGTTTGGATGTACATGTAGGTCTAACTTATTTTTGTTTTCCTCATCTGTTCATATTTGATCAATCTAAACATTTCGGGGTAGATAGCGTCACGACATTTTAATAAATATTATTCAAAAAGTATTTCCCCATTTCCGACAATCGTGCGTGATGCATTCAATTTCCCTAATTCATTAGAGAAAGCTCAGATCTACCACGGCCCAATGTCATTGTGCTTATATACCTAGGAACTCTGACATTGACTGAGAATGAGCATAGAGCCGCTGTGGCCTCTGTAAAGAGCAATGGCTTTGAATGTTTTCTTTCAAATTTTCAAAATTACACGTCATCTCATTTATATGTATATATTCATGGTTTGAATTAATATCCCGAGTCAATATCATCTGATGAGAGCCAGAATGACGTTAAATCTACTTTTAGAAAAAGCATGTGAGATTATGAGATGTTGCTCTTCGATATGTCAGGGTCTACATGGAACTGTCACGACTGTTGCTAGCTTCAGTCTGCAGAGTGACACTGACTCTACTTGTACACACTTAAACACGATTTCTTAAAGTCTTGAGCAGAGCCGAGCAGAGCCGAGCTCCGCCAGTCTCTGGTTGTGTCCAATGAGACGATGTGAGTACAAAGCCTACGGGGTGCACTAGACCGTGCAGTCGACATAGTCTGTAAGTTCAGACATTATGTTACGCACTATGAATGGCAAGGATTTGTGCCTGCAAAGCACATGTAGGCTAGCTTACTGCTCTGTAACTTCCTTTTGCAATCCATTGTTATTTATCCCAGACCCAGACGTATTTCAAAATGTGCACCGAGTACTCAATATCAGCTACCATGACTACAATAACCACTCAATCTTCAAAATCGGAAGCTTCATTCATTAGATACGAATACAGATAAGTGCACCTTTTCTTTGACTTGTGAAACACAAAGATAATTCTAGTTAATTGGATGACTTCCCATATACAATATATTCTAAAGAATGGTGGATCCAGCTATTAAAATGAATGGACCATTAAGCACGGAATTTGACATTAAAAATAATCTTTCCTTGACTGTTTTTGTTCGAAAACGAGATAACATCTCAAATTCAACACCGATATAATCATTCATTTATCAAGTTGATACGGATACATGATTAAAAAAATATTTCTTCTTTAACCATGATAGTACAGGCTGTACAGAGTTTTGAATTGAAAAGGGGTTTATCAAGAATATGGATCCGGGCTAACTCGGACCCGGGGACAACTCGGCCCAGATGCAAAAACTGTAATTTTTTGTCATTTTACCCTAACTCTAACCCTAACCCTAACCCTAACCCTACCCCTAACCCTTACCCTAACCCTAACCCTAAACCTAACCCTAAACCTAAACATGCACAAAATGACTGTTTTTGCATCTGGGCCGAGTTGTCCCCGGGTCCGAGTTAGCCCGACTCCCATTTGGTACACTCTAACAAATAATGATCTATCTCAAGTGATAGGACGAGTAGCGCTGTCTTCCAAAGGCTCAAATATTTTTCCCGACTAAGATTTCGGTCAAGACGTGTAAAATTGCATATTTTGACCAATGTTCTCGTCAAAAGTAAATTACAGACGACAATCGCTACATACGTATAACAACTTATGTGATTGATTATTCTCGCCACGGCATACTGTTATCGAAATCCTCATTGAGTACCTATCTACCATGCAATTGAGTTGAAAATTATATAAACAGGAGAGGATGTACAATATTATGAATCCATACCACACGGTAAACTATCCCCAAATTGTATAACAGCCATTAATCATGTAAAACTCACGTTGTGTGTCACATTAAGGACATTTTCTGAACCTTTTGCCCAATGTCATGATCAATTATTCATTGGCAACCTTGAACAAGCTTGTTGATCAACTTGTAATCAGCCAAATGTTCAACACGTTTTTCGTCATGGTTCATTTCATGTACCAAGGGCAATGCCAAACATAAACATCGTCACGCAGAGATATTGCAAACTTCTATTATATCATGGCAATGTGAATACTTACAATAACATGTTTGATTCAACATCAGCATATTTTAGCTTTTAACATTTTTTAAAATCTAATCCATCTTTATTATTCACTGATTTTTAAGAAGATTTTGCTCGGTTCTCTCCGCGTTAACACGAGCGTACTAGATAGATTTGAATATTAGATATTCAGTAGTTCAAACAAGGAGCTGCCTAAGTAATACGTCCTCGTTCCAACTGAACATGCGTTCTGGCTCTCTTCTCATGCCAATTCAGTAAAACTGTATCGAAAGAGCCTAACCACCCTGCACACAGGGCTTCTCATTATAATTAAAGTAGGTACCGGAATTTCGGAGAAACACCGATGACATCTGAGGGGCTTCTCAATCCCCTAATTGTAAGCAATCCATTCAAATTTATTGATTATCTAATTCAAATGGAATTGAGTAATACGCAATTAGAGATCTATAACTCGTAATAGTCCTCACTTTTTGACTTTTATTACGCCCCAAATCGATATGTGATAATGAAGTATTAGAAATGGTAGGGTGGTTTCGCACCTGGGACCATGTGGCACAGTAATATTTCTGATGGCAACCAGAAAAATAATTGACAATTTCGACTGGAGTCTTGTCTTCAATAGATGCGACATAATTCTTACATGCATATTTAATCAAAATATCGATGGAAGTACTGTCCTGTGAGAACTGTATTTCTAATTGTACTAAGCTCACGAAATGAGATTAGAATATTACTACAAAGACTACAAATAAAATAGAATACTATCAATGTACCAATCCAATTACAAAGAGAGAAAATAGGCTATGGTTATTAAAAACGGTGTGATATGATGCGACAGTTTCAAATTTTGTTTTGAAGAGATGCACTGAAGGAAGTGATTTTCGACAGGAATTTCTTTTAAGATCCCTAAAAGATGTACAACATTCATGAGAAGTGAAAAAAAAACGCGAACCTGCCGGCGGGGGGGGGGGGGGGGGTTCTTTTCAAGATATCAATTTTGAAAATAAACATCCGATAAAATGCGTAAGAGGGGTTACTTGGGGGTCACCCCAGGCCGCCTGCATGTTTTTGGAACCCCCATGCGAAAAAAAAAAGTTTTATGTTGATTTCTGACTAATAACTTTGCCGCTCAATGTACGAAATTATACACGACCGCCATGCTTTCACGGGGATTTTGTTCTACTAGGACTTAGCCTGAAGTACCACACTTTACTTCTTCAAACGAATAAGCTTGTTTGCTAAGACGTGCTCTATTGCCAGAAGAGCCGCCTACTACACGGTGCTGTTGATTTATTCACCGATGTTTGCCTTGCCTGGCTTTCACACATACTTTGGGATCATTGGACAAACTCTAAGCTAAAAAGTCTTTTGGGGGTTAGGGTGCCGTCCAAGCAGCTCAAATAAATTCCATTATGTGGTCTTAAAACTGTCTGAACCCTTTCGAAAGAAACGTGAGAGGGTTAAAACTCAACGGTCACCCTCATCCAAATCCTGTACCAAAACGGAAACAAGAATGTTAGAAGAAGATATTTGCGTTTGCCAATTTAGTGCAAGTAGATTGTATTGGTGTATCTTGATTTTATGTAATTTGGAAGTCTTTCAGATGTCTGTTCAAAATTAATGACAATCAGCGCGGCGGTTAGTAATAACTTATAGCAAGAGTATAGCAAGAACGTCTTCGAAGTGTTGTTCAGGGTGTCTGTCTAGTAAGTCATATCATCATCAGGTCGTCATCACATCTCATTACTTAGTAAGATGCACTTCAAGCATCAACACATTGTATACGTACTGTCATAAATATAAATACCTGATCAAAACAAAGCATGATCATATCGTCTACTGGGGCGTTAACTCAGTTACTTTAATCTGGCTCTGAATATGTAGACGGTAACATCAATGAATCAAGTCACGAAATAACACATCCTGCATTATGATGATACCACCATACAACGGGTCAAGACGACCTTCAAGCATCGGTTCTGTAGGCATCACCGTTTCACAACACATCCAGTGATCCACCAGGGGATAGCATCTTTCATTACAATCATCATGACCATTACACACCCACCACCCCAAGTACCCATCCACCCACCACTGGCCACCCACACCTTCTATACCATACGGCGCCATTCTACCACTCGCCCAAAACCACCACTTTCTCCAGGCTAAACCTCGAAATTGAAAGCGAAATGTTCAAAACCAAGAACACTTGCTCTACTTCATCACCCCAGACTTTCATCTCAAGACGTGACCCGTTCTTACCTTTCTTGCTTGGCTCTGCAGTCTGGTTGGCATGTTCCTTGTGTGTTTCGTTGTTATTGCTATCCGATTTATCGGTGTGGACATGTAGATTGTTGTTGTTCGAGGATGGTGTCGAACCCTGGCCCTGCAGGCTTTGGGTACCGGGCTGAACTGCGAACTTCAACATCTTGAGGTGATGCGGATGACGAAGGTTGTTGATAGGTCCTAATTATTGGTGTCAAAAACTCACTCCAACGGAGTTGTTGGAACTGTCATTCCATGAGCATGTGAATGAACATCGGTTTTCCTTTCTGATGTCAACAGTTTAACAGATCAGCTTGAAATCCAGCTTGGTATTTCAAATTACAAGATATCCGTGAATATTATGACGAAACAACTTTATATTAATCCGTATCCGAAAGCATCAATCTCGAAGTACCTGTGTCCGAATGAGAATCTCTGAAAACAGCTCGGCTGACAGCGGATAATTCAATAAGAAGCCCACGTGGAAAATAATCAATAGTTAAAAGAGTAGTTCAGCTTTTTATGAATGAAAGCAGATCGTAGTCAAGAGCGTTACCGCAAGTGCTCCCGAAACCAGTGTTCGTCAAGAGTCCTCAAGCATAACCGCTGCCTGGGAAACTATGCAGTTTCTCCGGAGTCTGTCTGTGTGTAATATGCACGGAGGTTTCGCTTTCCGTCCGTTGGTGATGAAACTGAATGACTGAATGGATGTTTACAATTGACGACAAGTGGTTTGTGCTCGAGCGTGCGAGTCGCGCGCACGCTCGCTCGCTCTCCCGTCAGAGGCCATTGGGTGATAACTCCACTGAGAAATACAATATGGATCATGTGAAATTCATAGAACATTTAATTTGTAATATATGACAATCGTTATGCTGTTTTAATAAAATTGAAGACAAAAACAATTATTGGAACATCTTGGCATTTTGCCTTTAATGTTTAAAGTCATCACATGTATCATGTAACCCAACATCGCCAAAGGTGAAGTATATATAAAGGCCTATATAATTATCTCCCCCCCCCCTCTCTCTCTCTCTCTCGCCCGGGGATGGGGGATAAACTGTGGAACCACTCTACTCACATGCAACAAAAATACATGTACAGCAATGTCAACAAATAACAGTAAATGACTCCTATGCAGAATATCACTTGTCAATCACACACTTTTCTTCTTTGAAAGTTAATGTACGCTGTGGAAAACATACTGCTAATTCATCTTCTTCATCAAACTGCTATTTTCTTCCAATGATCTTTCCTGTAGCATGTAGAGAGAACAGTTGTTTAATTTAATTTTATTTTATTTTATTTTATTTTATTTCAACACGGATAATGTTAATGATCTACTGCAATATCATGGGCAAAGCTTGGATGATATCATGTTTTTTTTTAATTCAGTTCACTAGATTTAATAATTTACTCGCACCACAAAATCCACTGATGTGAACGGATTTTTTTTTCCTTCTCGGTATACAGCTCAGTGCACCAGGCAAATCACAAGTGGTCGATAGAGGGCGACTGAAGTAAATCATTTACTGGGGTTTTCATCCTCGCAACAACAAAAATCGTAATACTTTCCGCGTATCACTCGAGGAGCTAAACAACGCTTTGTTGTAGGCATGAAAAGATGAATACATAAATAGGTAGTGAGCACTCATTTTTTTTCTTTCTATTTTTACCCCGAAAATTTGAAAATCGAGCCGGTCGATAGTGAGCGCTTTCCCCCCTAAACACCACCCTGCCCTTGAGCAAAAAAAAAAAGGTAATTTTCCGTTCACAATTTTTTTAAAATATTTTTTCCAGTCTTTTTGCTGGTTTCTTTTGGCCGGGGGGGGGGGGCAAGGCCCGCTCTCCCCTCCCCCTGGATCCGCGCCTGGTATATACTAAGATTACATATTTTAGTGTATTTTTAAAAGTAAATGTTTTCAATGACCAGAGGGAGGAGGGGGGGGGGGGGGGGGGGGGGGCTTCTCTTAGGTTCCATATAGGCCTTTTTCTTGAAAGGTATATAATAAGATTACATGTTTCAGTGTATTTTTAAAATGAACATTTTACCTCTATTTTTGAAAAGTTTTACCCTGGTTTGGATTGTGTGTGTGTTTTTATTTTGTTTTTGGTATTTTGGTCGCGCGACCACTTTCACCTCTGATCCGACCCTGCTTCCTTCTTCAACACTGAGACCCCATTCATGAACTGTTCCCTGCCTGGGCCAAAGTTAGTATGCTGTCTCAGCATGCTAAAACTTAAAAGAGACAGCAGTCTGCTGCATGCTGTGTGCCACAAGAAATGTGATTACCCGATCTGTTTAAGCAGGGCTGATTAAAAGATTATGCACTGTTTATAGTATTCTGTTGTAGCGCTAACTTCAAAGGGGATCCTTTACAAAAGTCAGTCCTAATCAGTGAGGGGCTTTGTCAATACAGTTTGGAGGTCTATAGGCCCAATTAACTCCGTTGATTGTAACGAAGCCATTGAATTAATCCTTCGTTTATAAGATTACATAACCATCGTCTTGGATTTGAACCGGCGCGTGCAATCAGACGGCTTGCGCGGGTTACGATTCCTAAAACCAGGAACTACGGTCCATACTAAAACACACGACAGGTGCATTCATAGATTAGACAATCTTTGTTTGATTTGTTTGTTTGATTGATTTTATTTCTGCGTTCAAAAATATACAAATTCAAAGTCAAAGTACAAAATTTCGAACAATAACAAATACAATGAATACAATGTTTACAAAAGTAATTAAATGAAAAATCATGTACAATTATATAATTCGATAAACATGTACGAAGCATACAATAACATAAGAAATATGAAATATTTTCAATAAATTAGAGAGGTAATTTGGAACGCAGGAGACCACCATCGTGAGCGGTTAGGCTGGAAATGGATGGCGGCCTCGTTAACGTTATGCTTCATTTTATTCCATTATTATAGGCGGAGCAATACAGTGGAAATGGCACGACTACCACTATACTCCATACTAGAACATGTACGTTATGATGTTCGGATATCGTTGGATTTAACTTTAAAATAAAATAAAATCACCCACCCATTTCCAGGTTATCCAGCATGGATGGCCCACATTAATTTTGTCCACGATTGAATCACAATTCAAGTCCAGAATACATGAAAACAGTATAAATTTATGTCATATCTAATATTGTGTCAGGTACAAAACCGACACCCTGGTATTGTTAGGTTTTTTTTTTGCTTTCAAGCTAATAAAGATTGCGTTAATTTTTGTGAGATTTTTCAAATTCAGACTAGGGGAAAACCGAAGCCGCAAATTGCAAAAAGACCAAACATAAAAACATGACGATATTCATAAAATCTCGGATGAACACAATGACAAATTTTTTTTCCCTCCATTTTTTGTTATCATAACAGATTTATTTATTCGGGGGGTTGTCGGGTCACTTTTCCAGACAATGCCCCAATAATAAAAAAGAGAACATGGAGTTGTCAAGTTCGACGTAGGTAAAAGCTGGTCGTCTCTCTGTCAATTATTCAGGGGGAAAAAGGTTTTTAAAAATTGCACAACGAGTGGAGATAAAGAAGATCAATAATTTTGCTTTGTCTCCTTTCATCAGACAGGATACACCTGTCTAAGACAATCCTAAATCCAATGAGATTAAATTGGAGAGTACTTGAAGTAACCATTTAAAAGCGCTTAAAATCGATGGGGCGGCTTTAGAATTAATTCAAGAGCCTATTCTTCTTCAGAATGTGGCACGCGTTTTCAAGTTCACGAAACGAAGGACAATGCTCTCTAGCACCCTTGGGGGTAGGACTGACGTGAAACCAACATTCTATGTTCAAACAATAAACATGCATCTCTTTCTATGTTTACAGTGCTCAAAGTAGTTTGCCAATTGCCAGTTGGGGGTCGGGGGCGTTCCCAAGGGGGTCTAAAGGTGCAAATACATTTATCAAAGACAATAGAACAGAATAAAATGAAAGAAAGACAGGATATCCATTTTCAACCTTTTCAATCTCTTTTCTCATCCAAACTTCAAATTTTGTTTGTATTAATAATAATAATAATATTTAATTTTTATATAGCGCTTAATACAAATGTCTCTAAGCGCTTTACAAATATACTATTACCCCGGTCATTGGATTTAGTGCTTGCCCGCACACACTGTGTGCACAATCTCCACTCACTGGGGAGCATTCCAGCCGGGCGTATTAAAGCTGTTTGACCAACAATGACGGTCGCATCCTACCGGGTACCCATTTAACACCTGGATGGAGAGTAGCAAGTGCAGGTTAATATCTTGCCAAAGGATATAAGTATTGTCTATAATTATTTAACTTTCTTCAGCGACCAATGACGACCATTCTTGACCTGGAATATGTATTTTTAAAGCATACAATTGATATGGACATGATGGGTGTTATTGGAAACATTAGAGTATATAGAAGGCCTTTATTTTTATGCTTTCATTTTTCGTTTTTGTAAACTTTGTTTCAGGGTAATTCAATAGTTAGGGGTGTTTAGTTCGACATGTTTAAGAGCTTTTGTCGTGTACCTACACGGAGTTTTACCTGAAATATTTTGTAAATCGATTGGACCAATTTGGTTGACAGCACTCTACTGTATATACAAGTGGGTGTAGGATTGATTAAGTTACTATTCTTCTCAAGAACCTGGCACGCGTTCGCGTTCGTCAGACATGAAGAGAAGCGTGACTTAATTCAAGCACCAGTGGGGGGGGGGGGGGGGGGGGGTTATAAGATTATAAGCGGGACTATTGATAAATCTTCTAACGTGCTATCATTGTCTAATATGGTATTATTATAAAATGTTTTACAGTTTCCAAAGCGTTCAAGAGATCTATGTGTACCAAACTTTCAACAGGGAACTTCTTTTACTGTGTGTTGTTTGCAGATATACAGGACAAGAGTTAAAACAAAAAGTAAAGAAAGAAAAAAAAACAGTTCGACACGTTCAAGAGCTCTTGTCGTGTACCCACACGGCCTATCTATTCTTTATTGTTGGTTTCTTCTTTCTCTTTCCAGCTACTCTCGACTTTCATCTTCGAACAGTACTCTATTAATATAAAATGAATGAATTTTATTTTGAATTATTTTTTCTTTGTCTTTGAGAAAAGGTGAATTGCAATTGAATCATCAAGTTTAGCCAGAGAAGAGCATCAAAATCGACCAAACCTATTTGGTTAGCATCCTGCCATCCTGCACTGAGACGGGTGGCTGTAGGTAATAATTAGCCGACTATTCTTCTCAAGAGTATGGTCATGCGGCACGCGTTCAAGTTCGTCAAACAAACGAAAAGGATGACTTGATTTGAGCCCCCAGAGGGGGATTCTAGTGGGGCTTGTAATACACCCTCCAATGACTTACATTCTTCAACAATGAATAAAGAACTTTGTAGAGAGTTGAGTGTAAGAGCCCATTGTGCGCGAACTTCCAAGTTGGGGGAGGGGGCTCCTTCTCAGGAAAGTTTCGTGTTTTTGTAAACAAGAAGTATGAGGATGTTGCTACGTTCCTTACTTTTATTGCCCCCCCCCCCCAACACACACAACAAAAATACTAAACATTCCGTTCAGAGCGCATGAGTATTGTGAAGGAAGGGGTAAACTGCGAAACAGCATAACTACTCTTACTTTTAGCGCCAATCTTGAGTTCTTGAAATGGAATTGCATTTAGAGAGACACTGACTTAAATTGATTCTGATTTCTTTCTTCGTCCTGTAGCATCTTGTTTACATCAATAAATCACATTCACATACAAACACAATTCAGTATAAGATCAGAATTATAAGGAATAGCGTGGAGAAAAAAACCCACTTTTGTTACTGTTTAAACTCTATACATACAAAAATCACAATAAAAGTTAAAACCACTTGGATTACTATTTTCTATTTCCTATAAAAATCTTTATCTCTAATAATTTCGCTTGTTATGCGTTCCTTGAGACACACCAAACCCCTTCTCTCTATCTGTTCCTTTCATTATCGTCCCTGTAATTGGTGAACCTGGTGAACCTGACGCCGACTGAAAGCAGATTTCCTCCAATTAGACCCAAGCAGAGAAAGAAATCGCAAGGAATCGTTACCATTAACGCGCTAATGAAGCTTGCCGCGAAGATACAAACAGGGCATAAATTAGCATACAGTGCCCAAATTAAAGGGATCGGAGGTTTCGGCGGCAAGCTCTTTGATCTATCCAAATCTTGATCGTTAATGGCACACGTCTGCGTATATTGATAATAGAAGGGGTTTACAAATCTCTTTTCGAAGACGTCGCCCGCCTTTATCTCACTGTTTAACAAGTAATTAAGAGAGATAAAGAGGAGGGATAAATCCTGTGAGACAGCTGGACACGAGCCTAATGGTCTTGTGATGAAGCCGGCGTAAATATTCACAATTGAATGACACACGCCCTTAAAACTAAAACAACAACAACAACAAGCCGTAGTCTAAGCACAGCCTTACTGGTAAGTCTATGATCTAAGGAACCACACCTATGACCCAAATGCTGTTTTCAAATTCTCGACAAATTCCAAGATTAAGAACGAGGGATTTCCATTCGCATTTATGTTAATTGTAAGTGTATTTAAACGAAATATCTTTACAGAAGTACTACTTGTAGCCCACATTTTACTATATTACGGCACTGAACTTCTAACCAAGGATTTCCAAGATGTCTGTAAATTTGCCTTCCATAGTTATACGTAATAGAGCATAATGAATAATTTCATGTCCACGATACAGTACGACTACCAATCCAGTGCTATCCTCAGGAAAACTGAAATATTTGAAGGATGACACAAGTCATTACCAGGATTATCACGGATTGAAATTTTCATATCCCTTTCCACTTCTGCTAGTTATTGCTATAAAAAAGAGCGACACAGCATAATCTTAATAAACTTGGTAAAACGTTGGCAACCATAAGGGCAGTTAAGTATCCAACCAATTTGGGAAATTTAATGCGTAACTTGGGTAAGTTTTACTACAAATTCAGCGACACTTACCCGAGCTAGGTAAATTGTCTGTCGGCCACATACATGTGCATTTGTGTTTAACTCATTTTTACTGTGTATCTGAATAGAAGAGAGAGAGAGAGAGAGAGAGAAAGAGATAGATATAGAGAGAACGATGACAATTGAAAATAGAGAGATGCAAACTGCGAGGGGTATACGAAGGAGCAAGAAATCTTGCGAGAAAAGTGACGATTGTGCATAACAAGGTCTCGACAGATTTAAGACTATCTGGCGCACGCGTATATCGTGTGTCCACATCTCAATGAGACGAGCGAGATTTTTTAGCAAGTAAACGCCATTTTCTTCCGTTTCCACCATGGAAAGTTAAGTCAATCTCAGCTGTTTCCTTTGCAAATATTTATCCCTTCTTGGCTCTTCAAGACCGAGCAATTTGTTCAGTTGTGTATGCATGAACTTGGCGGCGGATATCAAAGGGGGTAAAACACAACGCACGCAAATCTAATTCAGATAATGTCAACAGACAGAGTAGTCCAGTAGACGGTACCATATACCATGTACATGACCTGGAAAAGTTGATAAGTACAAGTTTTTTTTGTTGATTTGTGTTCTAGATGGGTATTGAAGTAAATTCAGCTTGGTTGCCAGCTTGGCAACCTTGGGCAACTTTTTTAATAGCCATATTAGCATAATCAACTAATTAGCATATGTGCAATTTGTGATAATGTTGCTTATCTCAATCCAGGAAGCTTGAAAACATGGATAATACGACTTTTCAAGGGTTTTATATGACAAGGAATTCATTTATGACACCAATTTTAATTTTCAAGTAATACAATCGTCTTAAATATCATAATTAGCATAATATATACAATATATGGACTTCATTATCATTGTTTATCTATAAAGCCTAAAAATGGTGCAATGCAACATTGTAAATCACTTTTGAAAGAATAATCATTAATTCATGAGTAGATATTCCATGTATATGTAGTATAAAAATAGCCTAATTAGCATAATAATCTAATTATCATATATGTGCAATATGTAATAGTGTTGCTAATCTCAATCCAGTCAGTATGAAAACATGGATAATACGACTTTTCAAGGGTTTTCTATGACGAGGAATTCATTTATGACACCAGTTTTGATTCCAAGTAATGCGATTGTCTTAAATATCACAATGAGCATAATGAGCTAATTAGCATGTGTACAATATATGGACTTCATTATCATTGTTTATCTATAAAGCCTAGAAATGGTGCAATGCAACATTGTAAATCACTTTTGAAAGATTAATCATTAATTCATGAGAAGATATTCCATGTATATGTAGTATAATTAGCCTTATTAGTATAATCATCTAATTATCATATATGTGCAGTATGTAATAATGTTGATAATCTTAATCCAGGAAGCCTGAAAACATGGATAATGTGACTTTTCAAGGATTTTCCATGACGAGGATTAAGATTAGCAACATTATTCCATAATGGCACATACAGTGTATATGCTAATTAGGTTAATTATACTACATCTACATTGAATATCTTCTCTTGAATTAATAATTAGTTTTTCAAAAGTGATTTACAATGTTGCATTGCACCATTAATTTTGTCTAGGCTTTATAGATAAACAATGACAATGAAGTCCATATATATGGTACATATTGTGCTAATTATGCTATTTAAGACAATTGTATTACTTAACAATTGAAATTGGTGTCATTAATGAATTCCTTGTCATATAAAACCCTTGAAAAGTCGTATTATCCATGTTTTCAGGCTTCCTTGATTGAGATTAGCAACATTATCACAAATTGCACATAATGCTAATTAGATGATTATGCTAATATGGCTTTTAAAAAAGTTGCCCAAGGTTGCCAAGCTGGCAACCAAGCTGAATTTACTTCAATGCCCATCTAGAACACAAATCAACAAAAAAACCTTGTACTTAACAACTTTTCCGGGTCTGAAAAACTTCTACAGGACTAGAGCAGGTGCCTATTAGACCTCGTTTTCTCAGGAGGATTTGAATGTTTGCACGATAGGTATGGCGCTAAAATATACATTTTCAGAGATGTAAATGAAATCGTTGATTTTAAATTAAGTTGAATATTCATATCATTTGCTACGTATTCAAAAATTGTGTTCTTCGGATTATAATCAATTATCTAAGCTTATAATGCAGCAGAATTTATAAAGAATGCCATGAATTATTTTGTATTCTTGTATACCGTGGTGAAAAATCTGTTGATTTTTTAATTCTTGTATGAATAATCATTATAATATTTTTACATATGTATCTTTCTCCAGTCCACTTTTATGTGTCTTTAGCATTCTTTATCTCTCTCCCCTCTCCTCCTCTCTCTCCCCTCCCTCTCTCTCTCTCTCGCTCTCTCTCTCTATCTCTCTCTCTCTTTCTCTCTCTCTCTCTCTCTCTCTCTCTCTCTCTCTCTCTCTCTCTCTATCTGTACCTCGCTCTCTAGCCCTTTTCCACATTTCCTCTTCTTCACTTTCTTTTTACAGGGCATTTGAAAGTATTTTCAGAATCTGAGTAATACCCCAGGCAAAGACGTTCATTCTTTTGTCATTAAGATGATATTGATTCATGAACTTAGATTGCGGGAGAGAATTCAAAGTGCTCCTAAAGTACCCAATTAACATCGTTGACAATGACACACAATTTGCATGTTTATTTGGTACAAATAAACGTGTAAACATAAGACTCATAAGGAAAAGAATCTCCCAAAGATGTCACATTTTGCTATAACCAAGCTGTGAGGTCGAACGGAGGTATGTCGTAGGCCTATATACCAACGGCCACTTGTCTGCGATTACAAAATCGCAGATTGGACGTACTTGCTAAATACCCATAACGGGTTTAGATAATAGGATTAAGGTTTTGATGTGTCATGGGATTTAATGTTTTTATGTCTCTCGATTCTCTATTGTTATTCTAGATATCGAAGGATGATCTAGCACCTGAACCGTGTCAGCTCATGAGTCATTCTTTTTTCTCTCCAATTTCCAGAAAATTTGGGCTGGATGGTTCTCGATCCCTTGTACAAGGTTCTCGCCCAAGCATGCCCTTTTAAATGGCCCCATTATAAAATAAGGGGAACTCTAGAAGATTAAAATTGGATTTAAGACACTCCAAAATGTGATAACCTTAATTGTTACGATAAATGTAATGATTAAGGATTTGATGTGTCATGGGATTCAATGTTTTATGTCTCTCGATTCTCTATTGTTATTTTGAATATCGAAGGATGATCTAGCACCTCAATATGTCAACACATTGAGTCATTCTTTTTTTCTTTTTTAAATTTCCAGAAAAGCGTTTGCTGGACGGTTTTCGATCCCTTGTACAATGTTCTCGTCCAAGCATGCCTTTTTAAATAGCCCTTTTATAAATTATTGTTGGAAACACTAGAAATAATTTTGGAGTTAAAAGACACTCCATAAGTGTGATAACCTTAAAATGTTACGATAACTGTAATGAGAATGTTTCTGCTTGTCAGGTATAACGCTATATCACAACTTGAGCACCCCCAGTGACAAATATCACGTTTAGTTTCCAAACTACATGCCTTGGAGCAACATTGTTCTAAAGGCATTGTCAGTTCTTTCAAAACCGTATCAAAACTTAGAAATAATATCAGTCAAATCCCAACCGTTTGTGCTTACTTGATAAGTTGTTTGACTTCGTTTTCTCATGTCTAGAAACAAATTAAGTCGAATCTAAAGACACTGCTTGAATGTTTAAAACTGTGTTGCAGTGGCGTGATACTATGGGCACTGGAAAACAAACAATAACAATAAAACAAAATTAACAACAAGAGGTGTGCAAGCGGCAGGTGTTTTTGAATGCGAAGACGCTATGAAGTGAAAATTAGAAAACTCCCAAATTGTTACGATGGTAACAGTTAGGTGTGGAAAGTTTCGATTATACAAATAAGGGAAGAAGAGGTGCCGAGAGAGGAGCTGAGAGAGTGAGAACAAGGCACATAGAGGAGAAAGAGAGAGAGAGAGAGAGAGAGAGAGATGGAGGGAGAGACAGACAGAGAGAGAGAGAGAGAGAGAGAGAGATACAGACAGATAAGAGAGACAGAGACAGAGACAGAGACATGTGACTATTTTCCGTTTATTATTTTCTGAATGCGCTATATGGCATCCGCAGTCCGTCCTCTTAAAGGTAATACAAAGTTTTGGTATGGGGTCATGAATTTGGCTCAAATGAACATATTGGATGCATATGCGATCCTACAATATTCAGTGATCGTTGTCGCGGTTGAAATCGAGTCTTAAGTTATGAAATTATAAATAATAATCACTTTATGTTGTATAGCTCCCTCTCAAGGTCAAGATATTAGTTAAGCTGTAAAACAATGTTTCTTGACTAATATCGACCGACTAGCTATTCCCGTTCGCAAATTATATACCACAACTACATATTCTGAGATTTTCATGGTCGCAGCTACCATAGTACGGCCGTAGGAGCTATTTGATGTTTATCAAAATTTACCGGGAGCACCGGTAAATCTTTATATTCAATTTTTCTCAAAAATGAAGAGTTTTAGGGGCTAAAATTTCTAGTGCTTTTATTACCTCCACAGGGGCATCCAAATATATCAAAATTGTAAAGAATCACTATCCACCCATTTTTCAAAATTTCCCAAAACTTTGTATTACCCTTAACCAGTGGCGTAGCGTGAAGGCAGCTAATGATGGGGCACCATTATCATGATGGGACAACGCATAGTTAGATAGAATGGATAGAATAAGGTAATCAAGAGGGGGGAATGTTTGGATTGGGAATAGTATCATCTTCATTTCATTCTGCCTTAGCCCCCCTTGTATCTTCCTTTCATTCTTTTTCCACATAGGTGGATGGGGCACGTGCTCCCTAGCTGTGCCCCCCGTAGTTACGTCACTGCTCAAATTATTTAATCTGCATTCCCTATTCAAATAAAATTAAATGTAAATGAATTTGTCTTCTCTTAAAATCACCGCCTCTAAGTTCTCACTCAAGAAAACTTGCAACAACCAACGCACGAGCGAGAACCCCGGGTTCCTCTCCTGTCAAACGCTTACCCGGGAATAACCCCTCCTGTTCAGGGACCTCTCTCATCAACACAAGCGCATTATACTCAGCCTGACCGGTTTCTACCTCGCATTTTCTTTCCGCTTGCTAGCACACCCTGGCTGGTGAAGCATGTGTAGGCTTTATGCAATCTTCTTCCTAATTTGAGAACGGTACCGTCTAACAAAATATCTCCCCAAATGGACATCTTAATAAACGTTAGGGTCCAATCTCATATTGAATTATCTAGAGCATATACGCGAGCGTAACTCGGGTAATATTATTCGAAAAACAAGGGTTATGCACTTCACATGCAAACTTGGAGTGCGGAGAGAACAAACCGTACCGCCCTGTAATGCATATGCATACTTGAAAACAACATGAGTGTTGTATTTATGAAAAATTTGGTATTCGAAGCCTGCTGTTGAGGATGATTTTCATTTGTGGATGCTTGAATCTTGATTTATAAACGAATAGTTTTTTTTTAAGTTTTTTTTTTAAATTATTTTTTTACTTCACATGCTAAACGACGTTTAAAGACGAGATCCAATTGGGCGCGCCAGACAAATTTACAAACTAAAATATACATAATACCATTATTTCTTGTTCTTGTTCCTTTTGTATCCTAGGCTGCAAACATAATTACAGTGAGATAGCAAAACCCGTAAGTTCATATATCATCGTCCTTCACGCCCATCTTCTCATTTAGTTATCCTCTCTGTCGCTTCAGCCAAGGGCGCGATTGATGGGGGTGTGGCACCCATCCCCCTTTCAGAGAAATAAAAAAAAACAGGAGCTGAAAGAGCCAGACCAATTAGGTTGCCAGTGAAACTGTTAAAACACTCTAAATGAAAAGTAGCAAAATATTGTACACTTGAGAAAATATGTAATTTGTATTGGTAACATTGTATTTCAATTATATTTGTTTTCACAACTATATTTTGATGCTTCAATGTAAATAAACACCTAATTTGAAGCACACACACAAATACACACAAATCATCACCACCACCACCACTACCATCTTCTTCGCCTTTAGTATCATTTTCTGTCGTCATGTTCTTAATCATCATGAAAGTCGTCGTCGCCGTCGTCCTCCGAGTCTCCTCCTCCTCTTCTGCATCATCATCATCGCATCACCATCATGAACATAAATCAAAACTGCAACCACTATCACTTATAATGGGTTTTCTAATTCTAAAAAACAATCAGAAAATAAATTTTGATGTAATATTCTTAATTCCAGCAGCTGCTTCATTGTGCAAGCGCTCCTTAAACCGATGTCGTTTACATAGTTCCACAGTATGTTACTGCAACTATATTGAGGATCCATTCACATAACATACACGTTTTCATGATTATACACTGTACTGAAAAGTGCAGAATCACAAATAATAGGCATAATTATGCACATCAAAACACGCACACAGTGTGAACACACTCTGACGTCCAACCCTCGATGTCAATGACCTCAACTCCTACACCTATATAGTCTAGTTCTGGACCCTATATAGATTTTTGTAATTCGCCGACTATAAACGTTAAGCCGATTGATGGCGCGATCCTTATTGGCTGCGATATCCCCGAGAACCGCGCGAGATAGGGTCCAGTCAAATTGCTACAAGCTGACGTCATTTAACGACTTTCCCTGAGATTTTTCAGGGAAAGCCATTAAATAAGCCGCGCCCCCTAGCCAAAGTAATAGTCTTTGCCTTGCAGCATTTTGAAGTAGTATTGGGGAAATCTGGTTTGATCTAGTGATAAAATGATTTTATATTCCTTAAAAAAAGTGCTATGTTGCATCAGAATTAATCTTAAAAATTAAAATTAGATGTATAATGACCATTAAAACTTTCTCTTTTAACATTATTTCCTCTAAAGATACAATAAGGTCTGAAAATATAAACTACTGTGTTATATACATGCATAGTGTCTTATAAGTCCATGGTGCACACGCTACAGGGCTAGCTACACGTACTCAATAGCGGCATTGCATATCCAACTTTGCAGTGACATGTACCTACAGTAATGTACATATATTTCAAACGGCAAATTCATAATTTTATGTCCAATTTTGACACTATTTCGGGTTGGTGTACTTAGTGCACCTGTTTTATCTTGAGCAACATTCAAATTACGAAAGATGTACAAAATCATTCGTGAGGCCTACTACTTTTTTCGTTTTCCAGAGTTATACGGGAGTTATACTCAAAATTTCCAATACTCTCGTCACGTGGATTTGTCTTTTTTGTTGATCTGAGATTATCATTTAATTAACTGCTCTATTGTGATTGATTGATTGATTGATTGATTTTTATTCGACAAGCTTCAAACATACAACAATATACAATAATAACAGATCAAAAATAAGTCAGCTTGAACAGGATAACCCACGAAAGCTCGAGAGCTTATTTCCAGTGGGGTCCCTTACAGACATGTATAACATTAATAAGTTAAAATAGTAATATTTACAGACAGATAAGAAAATTAAAAGAACTACTTATTAAAGATAATAATAATAATAGCAACATTAAACTGACGATAGAAATGATATTAAGTACAAGAAGAAAAAGAAGAAGGAGAAGAAGAAAAAGAGGAGAAGGAAGAAGAGGAAAATAATGATGAATTTGTAGAATCTCTATAACGTACAAAACATAAGTATATACAACATGAAAAAGTATGAACCGACAGAAGAATAAAAATTCAATCATATAACATGTCATTCACTTCTCTTCTCTGACTGTCAAGTATTAGGTATTCCTTTAATTTCCTCTTAAAATTATCATAGTTTCCTATTTCTTTTACACCATTGGGAAGGGAATTCCAATGTTTTATGGCATTGTAATAAAACGAATTTCCAATACTACCTACTCTTTCTGGTAAGTTAAAGTTGAATCGGCTATTTCTTGTATTATAATCATGTACGTCAGTAACAAGATCGAATATAATGATTCGACCTAGTATGATATATTTTATGCACGTGATGCAATACGAGTTGTTTTGATCTTTGGTCGACTTCAAGAAAACCAGCTTTAGAAAGTTCGCTGTAGCCAACATAAGTTCTTGGACCAGAACAGTTGATAAATCTCACCATTTTGTTCTGTATAATATTCAACTTCTTTTGATCTCACTTGTTTATGTTACTATACCATGCAGGGTTAGCATAGTCAAATAAACATTGAATAAGAGCAAAACAGAGTTGCGTCTTGCTTTTAAATCCATACAACTTTGATATCTGTACAAAAATTTCAGACGAGAATTTGCTTTTTTTACAACTGATTCTACTAAAGATGAAAATGAAATTGCGCTATAGCCAACTCAATGCCTAAATACTTCACAGACTCTTTTCTCTTGATTGCTTGATTATTGTGTGTCACTTCGGAATTCAAATGACTTTTTAGAACTACTTTTAGAACAAAATAAAATGCTTTCTGTTTTTCCCAAGTGTAAAGAAAGTTCATTATCAATCATCCAATCGACACACGTATAGACAGCTGTTCACTGAGCTTTTCCTCAATATATTGAAGATCAGGATTTGAATAGAGTAGTACCAAGAAGTTACCAGCTTGGTAGTACGCTGTCATCTGCGTACAATAATAGTTTGAAGTCTTTTATACATGAAATACACATAATGATTTATATAACTTGAAAATAGAATTGGGGCTAAAATGCTTCCCTAAGGAACATCGCATTTTATAGGCATTAGTTTGGAACGAATATCATGAATGGCCACTATACTTGGTGTCGATTAGATAAGTAGGATCTGAACCAATCTAAACTTGCCTTATCAAAACCCATTAGTTGTAACTTCTTCAATAAGACGCAATGATTAACTGCATGTATCAAAAGCTTTTTGCAGATCAAGGAGCACCATACCAACAAAGTGCCCTTGGGAATTTTCTCTCCTCAAATAATCAGTCAAATGAATTAGACATGTTTCAGCCGAATAATCATGTCGAAAACCAGATTGAAATTCATAATTATGATTTATTTTACCAGTAATGGATGACTCCGCGTTGTCTCCGTAACATATTTCATCCTACATTCTAGCTCAGTTTATAATTGCAGTTATTCAGACTTATACTTTGGAGATGTACTTTCTTATTAGAAAATTCCAATTACAGGTTCAATTCAAACACATTATCAGATGTGTGAAATGCAAGTCATTTCTACGCAACTTTCATGATTTTTTTGTTTTAAAATGGAATACCAAAAAAAAAAAGGAAAAAAAGAAGATAAAATTGAAGTTTGGTTCAATGAAATTGCTCATGCAGAGGGAGGGGGGGGGGGGGGTACTCCTCTGTACAAGAAGATTACATACTTGCCACCACTAACTGGAAGACTTGTAGGGTCATTAATTCATAGAGGAATAAACACAATGATAACATGCCACTGCATGGCTTCCTATGATGACAAGTATTAAAATGTCATAAAATGGATGATTATGACTTGCTTTGCAAGTTATTTTTAAGGAAATCATTAAGTTGCACAAACCAGTATTATATAAGTACTATAATTATGAAGGGAAACATAAATGTAGGTTAATGATGGGTCATGTAAGGTCAACTTTTAATCAGCACTTCTCCCTTTTTAATTTCCTTTTTTTTCCCTTCTCCTTGTCTTCTCGAGTGGTGAAGTGTGACGTCATCAAAAATCTAATTTTAGAATATCTTAATTTTTTCTTCATTTTCCGAAAGAGCATACAAAATAATGTCCAAATGTCGAAAACGAATTGAATATGTTAAGAATTGTCTGAGATATGACCATCTGATTAAATATACTCCCCATAGGAGCTCAGTGTTATATGATCTGGCTCCTAACCACTAGGAGCCAGAGCATATAACACTGAGTTCCCATAGGACATATATTTATTCAGATGGTCATATCTCAGCCAATACTTAACCTATTCAATTGGTTTTCGACATTTGGACATAATTTGTTATGCTCTTTCGGAAAATGAAGAAAAAATTGAGAAATTCTAAAAATAGATTTTTATGACGTCACGGCTTCTGTACTCTTTATTCCGCCTCTCTGTCGGCTTCCGGCCCCCTTCTATTCTTGCATATGTCTCCTTCCCCTTTTCTCCCACTTCCCCTTCACCTCGATCCTTCCTTTATATCGAGTATGCAGTTCACATTTTTTACATGCGAAATTTCCTGGAAACTTATGAAAAAAGGCACTTCGAATTTTGATATATGGGTTATAACGTTTTTGAATAGAATGCAATTTGGGGAAGAAAAAAAATCACCCCAAAATCATGTTCTTTTGCTTAAAATTGCGTTGTTAATTAATTTCAATTCCGTTGAGATTGGTATAAAAATGTAGATAATTTGATCTACTTTAATATGACACGAAACTCATGGTGGTTCAAGGTTCCCTTGAAATACGATTTTTCGTCAAAAGGGCCAATAAAAAAATAAAAAATCTGAAATATTGTGTGATATGATAAAATCTTTCTAATAAATAACCTGTGCTTAGTTTGATAGTGGCAGGCATCTCAAAAACTAAGCATGGACCTATATAAGCATGATATTTGACTTTGACCCTCTGTATTTTAAGGTACCAAAACTATATCAGCGTGTTGAAGGTCTAGTCTATCGTCATAAACGCATGCTGATAATTGAAATATTGATATGATATCTAAACAAAATATATTTAAAATGACAACAATAATGCACAATAATTATTTAAAGTTATATATTTTCCAATATTTATCAATTTCCAGTGCACGTCTTTAAAAATGACGCTTATAGCTTTGTAATAGGGTCTTGCAAATAGACAACGTTGAATCATGCCGAACGCTAAATGAAAGCGTTTCGTGCAGCGAAGTATAGTTAGCTAGGAATCTGTGCATAAGGCAGGGGAGTTCGAAATGTCACATAGCACACAGCAGTATGTGTATGAATATGCTATTGGGCGCTATCACTCAATTACGTAATAAGGCTTGATCTTTTGACCCTGTCGCAAGGTCGCTAGATTTTTGTCTGGCATCGCGAGCGAAGTTTGATTGACGGCGACTTCATGAATATTTATGAATCACTTGTGTGTGAACTTTTGACCCTTGACGTCAGCTTGTAGCAATTTGACTGGACCCTATCTCGCGCGGTTCTCGGGGATATCGCAGCCAATAAGGATCGCGCCATCAATCGGCTTAACGTTTATAGTCGGCGAATTACAAAAATCTATATAGGGTCCAGAACTAGACTACAGACAGTTTAGCTTCAGCTAGATTTTACAAAGCGCAACATGCATACATGTAATACAGTTGATGCGCGCTCATTTGACATTGACATTGACTTTGACATTTCGCGTAACCTACTTTGCTATGCGTATTCAATGGGCAAGGGTGGGCAAGTGGGGTAGCAGCAAAAAATTACTTTACAAAAGTACTATCTCGACCTGAGATCGAAAGATAGTACTTGTCTATACCTTTTTCGTGCTCTGTACAATCGCAATGCAAACAACTATACATGAGGGATATAATGATTTATATACCTCTCTTTAGAAATCTAGCCATCTGATTGGTCAAAATTGCAGTCGTGATTTTAGCCGTAAAGAGATGAACAATGATAGTAATGGTCAATAGTTGCGATCCCCATTAGAAGTTCCCCGCCCCCCCCCCCCCCCCTGGGGAAAATAACGTGTAAAAACACGTTAATTTTACCCCTTTTTCGGAGATGCCCCCCTGGCGCTCAAGGGGGGGGGGGGGGGGGCGTGGGGTTTGCGAATTTTCAAATTTTCGAGGGCCCATAAAAAATAGTGCTCACTTCCCCCCCCCCCCCCCCCCTCACGAATTGGGCCCCCTCTCCCTGCCGCAGGCTGGAATTGCCCCTGTCTGAATATGCTCTAGTTTGGAAATTTAAATTATGTTTCGTCACCATTTCTCATAATTTACTCATAAAAAAGCAATATAATCCGACCTTAACTCACAGCGATCTTTCTCTATCTCTCCCCCGTTTTCTCGAGATGATATAAAGAGGACGCTATTGTATTACAATTTCGAAAACGTTTGATCGTGGCACGGTGTCATTATAAACTTTAATCGAAGACTTAAATGGCACTAGTAATACTGTAATTTACATTTAAATGCGTATATACATTTATTCCATCATAGATACACCCATAAACGTATGTAAAAGATTATTATAAATACATGTAGTATTCGTTCAAGAAATAAAATATAATTCATAAAAAAGATTATGCAAGTGTGAAGCAGTTATATTAGCTTTAAGTGTTAAAATGAAGCAAAAAGAGAACAAAGACAAAAGCAAAAGAAGAAACAAAATATTTAAACAAAACAGACAGAAAAAATCTGTTCCTTTATGTAAGAAGAAAATGAATGCGAAATGAAATAGAAAAAAAGTTGAGGAAAAAAGAAAAACATTGTTCGTTAGGTTTGGTTAAAAAAAATATTCCATCAAATGTGATGTAATTTAAAAAAAAAGTGAAGTAAAGAAAAAGTATATTCCTTTTTATATATTAATATATATCACTCATGATTATAGTTTACAAACCTGGTAAGAACAATACTATCTGCTGTTTTCGATTGCGTCCAATCATAAGCACCATGTTTAAAGCAAATGTAATCAGCATTAAAAAAAAGAGCTAGACATCCTGTGATAAAGGCTAAGCGTTGTAGCGTGCGCCTGTAATCCAGCTAAAAGTGGAAGTTATAAACTGATTCAGGCGAGGACACAGGCTCGAAACTAGGTCATGTTTTCGGATGGCGACGTTTAAAGGTCGGTCCCCAGGCGTAAATAATCAGATCTGATTGATACACGTCTGTAAAAACCCAATACACACACACACACACACACACACACACACACTCTATGAGGTAAAGTCAGTATTTGGCTTTCGGGCAAGAACAAAAATGGCCGAAATGGGGCCCATCTCGATTACTAGTGCAATTAAAACTAGCAACTGTGAATTATAATTATTAGGAAATATCTTCTTATCAAAAAGTAAAAGAATAGACATGACAGATGTTCATAAATGCAGCCATGTTTTCAAACTTGTATTTCTTCTTAAATAATCATGTTTACAGGTATTTCGTTAAATTTCGATAAATTCATCTCAGTCATTAGATTCATAAGAACAATAGCTGGGGGTGTTTCATAAAGCTGTTCGTAAAGTTACGCATGACTTTACGAATGACTTATATATGAAAAGCCAAATGGGATGCTCAATCATGTTTAACTCCATCAAGTAAAGGTGAACTGTGCAGATGTAGATTAACATTCTTATTATAACAAACATTTTTGATGGAAAGTATATTTTTTGCCATAATTTAATTAAGGTTATTGGAAATATAGTCACACTTTGTTAAAGACCGTCGCCACTACTGGGCCAGAAGGGATTAGACCACACATAGAGCCATCGAGGTCACTGTGACAGGTGGCTATCTCATTAACTCGGCTCTCATTTAAGATAAGAAAAAGAGGATCATGGGGGACCAACAGGCACCAATTGGGGGAAGTTTTCTATATAGAGGGAGCAAGTAGCTACAAGTATGGCAGTGTGCCTTTAAAACATCAGGAAAAACTGTGGGCATCCTATCTGGCACTTCATATTCAAGTCGTTCGTAAAGTCATGTGTAACTTTGTGAACAGCTGATCTTATTATTCAAAGTGCATTAAATAAAGAAATGTTAACGCTATACTACAGTATTTCCGAACCCAACCAAATTGTCATTGGAATTTTCAAATTTTCTTTTTTGCAATTAAAAATACTATCATTTCGTAAAACTTTTGATAACTAACTTATAAACACATATCTTATCAACATCCTTGTATAATAACCGAAGATTGCCAAAATTCCTTAAATCCCCACTTTTAACATTTGAAAAAAAGTAACAGTATAAAAGCAATTC
>JAVYIG010001917.1:0-287538 GCA_035222895.1 Strongylocentrotus droebachiensis | reverse complement strand
CCCTAAGGACGAGTAACCATTCAATTTAAATCGTTATTTATACAAAAATTAAACTACCTGGTTCTATCACTTCCAGAGCCAAACTCACAAATCATTAGAGAGGTAAACTGATGTTTTTACTCGTTTATATGGGATAATAAGAAAACAAATGTGTCAATTGTATAAGTATAGTGGATTTAAAATGACAGATACTTTCATATATACATGTGTATATGAAATCTCTTATTAAAGATAAAACTTTATTTTTCATATTTTTCTCTCGTGTTTGCTTCCGTCATAATTATTCTCTGCAATTATATTTGGGATCCGAACATTACAAACAATTAGCAACATCTGGTTTAAATCACTGTAGATAAAATTGCATGTTAACCTCTTTGGAATAATCCCAAGATAAAAGTGAATAATGATACAATATTCTTTTTTTAATTTGTGTAGGAAGGGAGTATTCTTTTTAACGACATTTGAAAACGGACGGTACGTTTCTCTCTTATTTTGAATTTCAACATAAATTTGATATACAAATAATTTTCCTTCAAATTTTGGGGTTATGCAATGCTTTTCGTGCCAGTTTTAAAAAGAGGCGGGGAACCTTGTTGATTTATGGGCAAGAATATAATAGGTCTCTAAGAATAAGTTTACATGTATTATTTGGGCGAGGTTTCTTTTAAATATCATGAGACAAGTAGTTAGTAGACTGTTCACACAATTATTGAAAGTTATCTCTCTTCTGTTTTCTCTTATTCCCCTTTAGCCATTCCTTTCTTGTATGTTTGCTGCACTATTATGTATGAACAAATTATTATCATTATTTTCTTCATCAATAAATTGTTTTCTTCTTCCTCCATTTGACTCTCACTATCCCTTTTCCATTTTCCCTCTTCAAACATTTTAAAAGGAAGGAGCTGTCTGTCCGCCCTTCTAGAAAATGAATAGAGTAAGCTAGCCATGACATTGTGGATATGATGACATGAATTGAAGAACAAAACGAATAAAGAAGGATAATTACTAACTAGAACGAGATAAGTTATATGTAATGTTGACTATCTTTACTGCCACTCTCTTCAGCTCCTTCATGCCGTTAGCTGAGTTACACACCATACGATCATACTATTATTCGACATGCAACATAACATTTAATCGTAAGATATATACAGATCATAATTTTTCTGCAATAATTATGAACGAGGAAATAGAACTAACCATATTCCACAATACAAATGATAATCATAACATGTTTCGACATCGCCCAAACAGTGTGTTATGACAACGACGAAAGAAAAATACCAACCAATCGATGCATTTTTTTTTAATTAATAATTTAATTAGTGGTCCGCATGGAGTACCGAAGAGGGACGTCGTGCTTGCCACGTTGTCAATGTTGCTGGTTCAAAAAAATGTTGCGCTAAACAATGGCGTGGTGATCATACCAGCGCCAAACACTGAATTTGCCCTGCTCGTTGCTTAAAGAGAAGGTTCTTTGATTTTAAAAACTAACTTTATTGTCATTATTGTAAAGGTAGAACTTTGATTAGACAAGGCTATCAAAATTCAATGTTCGGCGTTTCAAGAGGGAACAAAATGCCTCCATGCTATCATTCCGGATTTTTCTTTAATTTGAAAGCGTGGTTTCTTTGCTTGTTCATTAACCCCTATCCTGTGTATATACAAACAAAGGAATGTATTTATCAGAATTGGTTTCATATCACTTTTTAAATGTGTAAAATGCCATCAAATTTATATACACTAAACTCATTGGCCCGAATTCACAAAGGAGGTTTGTCGACAAACCTAGGTTTATGTCATGATGCACTCTTTGTTATTGTCCACCCCTTTAGCATAACATCGTCATTAGAGCAATATCTAGTGGATTATATATGGGAAAGAAACGATAACTTTTTTTCATCAGGTCTCACAAGGCATCAAGCTTAGCTTATCTTGGAGCCCTGGCCACTTCTGTTTAAAATAAGTTCATATATCTTCTTCATGTATGTTTTAATGTATACTGAATTTATTTTGTATTCAGAATTGAAAAATAAATGAAATGTAATAAAATGACAATTTGTACAGTGTCACCGTATTGAGCAGTCATACATGCCAATCATCCGTAAGTTTTCAAGAGCAAATACGTACCTATTGGCTTCAAATTTAATTTTTGACTAACTGGAAACTAAATACATCTGTGGGACGCGTGCCCCACCGTTTAAGTCATAGCCAAAAAAAACGAAAAACTTCATTCAACTTCACCACGGCGTCCCATACTCTTCATTTTTGTTGGCTATGGTTTAAACGGTGGAGCACGCGTCCCACATATTGGTGACCCCGACGTGATGGAAAATAACTGTGAACATGAATGTACGATAAAAGTAGGGCGAATGTAAGAGCCGCTACATTACTCCCCCTGCCAGAATTGAAGCTGTGTATGTAATACACAGATGAGAGGCGATAAAGATATAAATGAGCAAAGTACAAAATGTCACAAGAATCAATGGCTGATAAAAAAATGTAAAAGTGCATGTATTGTATAGTGTAAGCAGTAATTTACAGCAGCCTAAGAAATGTACAAGCATGGCATGTTGAAAGAATGTAATACAACAAGCATGGTATGCGAACGGCTGTTTAGTTACCATAAATAGAACGGTAAAGACATGACAAGGTAATGCATCGAAAAAACGTGTATAAATGCAAGAGCATAAAAAACATTCGACACATAATCCAGAATGAATACATTTTATAAAACATTGCTAAGTCCAAAAAGTCAGGAATAATAAAAATCGTACAACCAAGCTTCCAAGTAGAACACGGGGTCACCACTTTAGAAAAATAACTGTGAACATGAATGTACGATAAAAGTAGGGCGAATGTAAGAGCCGCTACACATCATTTCATTCTTTTTACTGATTTGTGAGGTCTCCCATCACTGAGCCAACTTTCGACGGCTAATGAAACCACTATTTTTCAGGATCATTCATCCCCTAACACATCGCACATCCCTATCAATAATTTATTCAATAGTTGAATTAATTACTCTCAAATAGATTACTGCATATTTTAGTGCGGTTAATATTCCGCATTTCTCAATTAATCGCCCTGATTGTTTTCAATTAATCACCCGGATTGTTTTCAGTTATTCACCCGGATTGTTTTCACTGGTCATCGAAAGTGTTCAATTAAAATCACTTAAGTATAGACAAAAGTAACTAAAAGAAAGTGTGGTTTTGTTTAACATCACTATTTTGCAAGGCCATAAAATACATTTTGTTCATTAAGAAATACCAATAATGTACTAATAGCTTTTTAAATAAATTCATATCTAACTTGAAAACGGTCAATAGTTTGTTGTTTAACAGTTGGAGTTCAAAGGAATTGTGCCACAAAAAAGTGGGTGCAGCTGCTCCAAGAAAACCTTACCTTTATCGTATGGTCGTACGTTTTGTGCTGCGCGAAAATTTAATCAGCTTAATTTTGGCCATTACAATAACTAGGTTATTGATGTGTACAAATGCTTTTTACCCTTAAAGCTCATTTTGTGTACGTTATTACGAGAGGTCAGTCAGTCAGTCAATAGTGTCTGACAGTGAAGTCTAGAAAGTAAACGGGTTTCCTCGCATAATTTGAATACTAGGACACTGCTAACGTTTAAATTTCACAAATAGGACATACGTGACATATTCATAATTCCTGCAAATTTCTACAGAATTTGATGTTGGCTGGAAAAGGGATACACACTCATACACTACCTTTAAAGAGAGCGAATTTGCGAACTTACCGTATATTATTACAAAACTTATGTCATTCTGACAAGATTCAAATACGAATACGCCGTAAATACAAAGGCATACTTCTTAATAGTCCGACGAAGAACCGTCAACGATTATACCGATGATTCTCCGACCATCGCATGGATCTCGGGATTATTATTATGCTAGATTTTCATTCGAAATGGATTTTGCATGCAATTCATGACATATTTAGATTAGCATGATTGAAATTTTTTCACTTAATCATCATTTATAAGGCAATATTAGTAGACTTGTTCTTCATCTTACGAAAATGTGCAAGCATTACAACGACACATCACATAGGCATCACAAGATTTGATTTAATTCTTGAAAGTCTTTTCGCTTGAATTCATTTTGGCGGAGAAGAAAAAAAATCTTTAAATCTTCTGTGCACATGAGGAATCCATCTAATGGACCGAAAATCGTCTCTAAACTTACCGATTTGTTGGAGACTTGGAGTATTTCAAAATAAAATCCAGCCAGCGAGAGCTCCTGAAAAGAGAAGAGTTGTGAAGAGGTACTTTCAGTCCATATAATGGTCATGTGAAGGAATGACAAGCTTGTTCAATGTTTCTGTCATTGAAGTATTTTTTCTCTCCGGGGAAGTCCACGTTGAATCACTATGTTGGCAGGCCCGTAGCCACGTGCCCACCACATTTTTTTTAGACCCCTTCCCAGGACGTCGATCAATTACATGTATGCCCCCCCCCCCCCCCCCAAACATCAAACTCTGGCTTCGGCCCTGTATGTTGGTATGCCATAGTATACATCAGCCATGTTCAGACGTGGCTCCCAAGTCGCGGAAGTTATCACTGCAGCAATATACATTCCATGAATATTTGACTTACATATTTGTTTCATTTAGTTCACATGTCAGCTAGACACCAATACACATGTCCTAACTTTATTATCAGATTGGAAAAATTGCTCGTCCAATCTTGCAAAATGTTATTTGGCAAGATCTACTGATAGAATTACACTTCCTCTTGAACTATGTTATTTTAATACAAGTTTGTTTGCTTGGCCATTCAAGATAGTCAATACTCTTGGTTTCAGGTTCACAGCTTGAGATAAGTTCATGGCGGCACAAGAACTTCAGAATGTGCGCGTGGTGGAGGAGGGAGTCTTGGGGCAGATATAGGAATCTGTCTTACTCTCATCTAAAACCTCATTTAGTGAGGAGGGGAATAAATTCCGTGATAATACGTAAAAGGAGAAACAAATGTTTAACAAATGAATATTTTCAACTCCTCAAAACATCTCTCCATTGATATTTGCACAAGAGCTGACAGGGGAGTTGAGAGGGAATACTCAAAATATAGAAACTATCTCCATGAATTAGCGATGTAATTAGATACATAACATATTTAGAGACCAAGGGCCTATACGAGACCGACAAAATATAGAAATACATGAGAGAAGCTGCTCGTAAGTATCGGCTTGCATGGTAATGTAGATACACAGTAGGCTTGCGGGTGCACCATGTGAGAGAGAGGGATGATTGAGGAGTCCTTTTCAGGACTCTTGGTAATCTTTCTTGAGGGTGTGTAGTCCTGAAAAGGACGGTTGGTGTAGTCTTGTAAAAGACTGTTGGTTTTCTTTCTTAGCTTAGGCCCTATAATTATAAGGAGAACTATGGCGCTTGGAGAGGATTGGTGGCGGGAGTGGCTCGACGTTTCGAACAGGTTGACGATGGATAGTCAACCTGTTCGAAACGTCGAGCCACATCCTCTCCAAGCGCTATATAGTTCTCCTTAGAACTATAAGCTAAGAAAGATAACCAACAGTTTTTTTCAAGACTACACCAACAGTCCTTTTCAGGACTACAAACCGGTAGTCCTTTTCAGGACTCCTCAATCCTCCCTCTCTCTCTCTCACATGGTGCACCCGCAAGCCTTCTGTACATGAGAGAAGGTAAACAAAAAATAGGCGGCACTCGTTTTAGCGAAGGTTCATAACGCCCAAGGTTTTTAAAGACCGACACACCAATTTCCGATATAAGGCGCTTCATAATTCTAAAAATGAAAAAGTTCGTTATTCCCGCGAAAGTTTGTATTTCCGTTAAATGATATATGGTTTCGTGGCAATTATGTAAATATGAACCCCATTTCATTTCTGAAACTATGATTATTATTCCATTACGGAAATGCGAACCTTTGGAATCATGAACCTTCGGATAAACGGCATGTAGACCCTAACCGAAATGTGTCGGGATCGTAGGCCGTCGGTCTAGTAAATATTCAAAAAATGTCATAATTACAGCGTAAGAGGACGACATTGCCGGTCTCGTAGGCTGCTTAGTTTAGCTTAATAAAAACCGAACCGAGTGTTAACCCTAAAAAGGCCGGGCTATTTGAGGTCTTAGTACGGCCGGGGGGGGCATTATGGCCCCCCATTTCGCCGCGAAAATTTGCACGCATGTCAAGTGAAGTGTATAGAATATAATATGATAATTTCATTTTTTGAAAAATTCACTCATTTGCATATTTATGGTAATTTATGCAAATAGGGTCATAAAAATCACATTTTTACCCATAAATCATATATTATTCATATTTAAACACTCTTTTTCTCTACATATATTCATTAGACCATTCTAAATAATAATACGAAAAAAAATTGGAAGAGCCAGCTTATTCCTAATGTTATCCCTTGTTTTGATAATTTGTTATGTATTTCATTGTTTTTTTAACTTATGTATTTCATTGTTTTTGTTGTTTTATTTCATTTCTTACTACAATTCAACTATTTTGACTCCCAAAACAACCACCTAAACTTTAAACAAGACCCAATAACCCATGTTTGATCTGTTTTTAGGAAAAATTACTTTTCCATATGTTTTGTACACAAATCACGAACATGAGCGATTTTCGGGCTGACACTTACGTCAATCTTAAATGTTGAATTATCTAAAATATATGTTTGGTTTAAGTCTAATAAGTTATCTTTAAATTTTACTAAAACAAACTTTATATACTTTAGAAATGTTCATTCACCAAAGTAAATTGTAGATTATATATTAATGATATTTTGCTTTTAGAAAAAAATTCTGTCAAATTTTTGGGATAACCATTGATTCTAATTTAACTTGGTCCGATCATATACATAATATATTGAACGCTGTTTCTAGGAACATTGGAATATTATATAAATTTAAATTATTACTAACTCCCAAATCTCTTTTTATGATTTATAATGCTTTTGTACTTTCGCATATTAATTATTGTAATATCGTATGGGGAAACTGTTGTAAAACTAAAATTAATTCACTTGAACTTTTACAAAAGAAAGCTCTACGAATTTGTACACAATCTGATTATTTAGCACACACTACACTATTTTTAAAACATTGAAAACTCTCAAAGTAACTGATATGCACATTTTTCAAACAGCTATTTTTATGTATAAATATGTCTCCAACTTACTTCCTAAGTCCTTTCATGATTTTTATATTCATAATGTTAATGTACATTCGTACCCCACGAGGCACTCTATGGATTTTCATTTAACTAACCCTAAAATTGTTTTGGCACAAAAATCAATAAGACACAATGGACCCGATGTGTGGAACTCCTTGCTTATAACATTAAAATTATGTACAACACTTGTTTCCTTTAAAGTGAAGATGAAAGAATATTTATTGATAAGGTATGAAAATTAGATTCTGGTCATAATATACTACATGTATTTTGTTTTAATATTCATTGTTTATTTGTATATAAAAAGGAAATTATTTTGATAGATTGAGGAGCTCGCGCAGTGCACTCTTCACTTTGCACAGCACTCTCTTCACCCGCTCTTTCTTCCTGTCTCCTCTCCTCCTTTTGTAAGGCCGGTATCATTTCAAGCTCTGCTTACGATATCGGTCTTCTGCATTCTCCCCCTTTTCTTTCTTTTCAAATACGATTAATTGTACTATTGATTATTTATATTTATTTATTTATATGAATTACTACTTGTATTACTTATCATTATATTGCTAAAATGTATTCATTGTTATTTTTGTTATTGTTTATAGAAAATGCAGAAATAAAAACTTGAAACTGAAACTGAAACTGAAACATGCAAAGACAAAAGGTCACGTGACCTTGTAACCGTAGGTCCGATATTCAAAAAAAATCTTTTAAAAGTTGCGCAAGACTCTAAACAAAAAAGTCAGCGAGCGGCGGAGCGCCATCCATATGCGTTCTTTAACGTATCTATAAGAATTCCGGTGAATAATGAGAAACATATTAAAGACGTATCATCGTACACTATGAACATGACTGACAAAGAAAGCGGACAAAATATACAGTTCCTCAGGTAGACAAAGGAACATCCCTTCACTGCTATTATGTAAACATGTGTAGAACAGGTGTCACATGCATATTCACCTTTGTACATAAAAGCAGTGAAGGGATGTTCCTTTATCTACTTGAGGAACTGTATATTTTTGTCCGCTTTCTTTGTCAGTCATGTTCATAGTGGTAACCGCACTTTAAAGAATTCACACATCAAACAATAAATATTGGCTCCGTCCCTTTTCATTTATCTTTGGGCGTCTCCTCTGAATCCCGAAAATATAGACACAAAATATATACATATAAAAACGTGAGAATACAGTGACCTTGTTAACAATTGCAATCATACTAGCGAGAAGTTATTATGTTTGCCAAAGCATAATATTTTCTGTCAAAATATGAAATAGAAAACACTTTTTCATAGTTATGCTGTCATGTAGATCTTACTAATATATTTGTTTTCGTTATCATACTTCTATATTCTTCCTCTTTTCGGCTGAGATTGGTCTAATTTGTAGCCGCGTAGACTTGTTTACTAATGTACTTTGATTTATGCACGTTTCTCTTCCTAACCTCTAGTTACCAGCCACTCCATTCACACGTTGTGAATTATGACATCTCTATGGACGGAATCCACTTTGCATACATAAATTAGTATTATATTTCACATGCCGTTGGAATTTAACTTTTTCATTTGTTTGGTCTGCAAATGGGACATTGCACCTTGAAGGTGTTTGTCACCTTTTATAAATAAAACATGCTCCTGCAACAACAATCTTATTGTGTGAAATCAGGAACTGCCATTGGCAATACTAATTGGGTTTTTCCAGATATTTAAAATAGAGGTACAGGTTTTCCAAAGTTATAAATAGGTACTTTTAGATTTGCGTGGACTGATACATGTGACGTCCATTCAAGGCAGTGCATTAAAAGGACGTCGATCGTAGCAATCCACATTGTCTTCGTGCAAATCTAAAAGTCCCTACTGAACCGACCAGGCGCGGATCCAGGGGGGGGGGGCCGAGCGTGCCTTGGCCCCCCCCCCCCCCCGCAAAAAAAAAAAAAAAAAAAAAGAGAGAGAGAAGGAAAAGAAGGGAAAGAGGAGAGAAAGGGAAAAAAGAAGAGGAAGAAGAAAAGAAAAGAGGGAAGAAGGAAATCGGGGGGGGGGGAGGACTTGCCTCCCCCTTCCCCCCCCCCCCCCCCCCCGCTAAAAAAAAGAGAGAAGGAAGGAAAAGGTAAAGAGGAGAGCTAAAAGGGAACAAAAAGAGGAAGAACAAAAGAAAAGGGAGAAAAGAAGCGGAGATCAGTTGCGGTTAATCCCGCCAACAATGTGTGGAGCGGGTTGGGACCGAAATGACCGTGCCCCTCCCCCCCCCCCCCCCCCCCCCAGCAAACCTAAAAGAGAGATAAGGAAGGGAAGGAAAAGTGAAAAAGGAGAGAAAAGGAAAGGAAAAAAAGAGAATGAAGAAACGTAAGGGATATCAGTTGCAATTTTCCCGCCAACAAGATGTAGATCGGAGGGGGGGGGGGCACTGGCATACTGATAGGGGAAGGGGGTTGGAGAAATAAAATTCAAACGTGGTTTATATATAATTCCATAACGGTTGTTAACAAATAATGCTGAAATGAGATAATTTTCCTCACTTCATGCGTTTGTTGGAAAATGACAAATTCCTAAATTTACAGCCAGGCAGGAAAATGCTTCTTGAGATGCCTACATATCAGGGCCCGCGGAACGGCGGGGATCGGGATCCTCGAGCCCCTCCCCCCACACTTTCTTTGAAAAAGTATATTAAAGAGAAATAGAAAGAAAGAGAGCGAGAAAGAAAAAATAGTTAACTGCCAGTGTCACATTATAATGGGGTATCAAAATATGATCATCTGATCATGATTAAAATTAATGCCTAAAATCCTAAGGGCTCTGCCCCTTGGATTCCACCTACGGCCCTAAGGCGGGCCCTTACATGTTCATATGACGGTCATTTAATGCCTAAAACCCCTGATTTCTGGGGGCTCTGCCCCCTAGACCCCACGCTAAATAGTGTCCTGCTAGTGTCACAAATAATAAGGTATCAAAAATGCTCATCTTCCCGTAATTAAACGCCTAAAACCCCTGAGCTTCTGGGGGCTCTGCCCCCTGTACCCAACCAAGAGCCCTTAGGCGGGCCCCTCGATACTCATCTGACCGTAATTGAGTGCCTAAAGCACTTGAGATTCCGGGGCTCCGCCCCCTGAACCCCAAGCCAATGACCTGCCATTGTAACAATTAGGTATCAAAATAAGGCTCATCTGACCGTAATTAAATGCCTAAACTCCTGAACTTCCGGGGCTCTGCCCCCTGGACCCCGTCTAGGGCGCTAAGGCGGACCCCTGAATGCTAATCTGACCGTAAATAAATGCCTAAACTCCTGAACTTCCGGGGCTCTGCCCCTTGGACCCCGTCTAGGGCGCTAAGGCGGACCCCTGAATGCTAATCTGACCGTAAATTAAAACCTTAAACCCCTGAGCTTCCGGGGCGGACAAGGTATCAACATATGTTCATCTGACAGCAGGCGCGTAGCCAGGGGGCGGTGGGGTGGTCCCCCAATAAACGCCGGCCAAAAAGAGAGGAGTGTAAAGGAAGAGGACGTAGGAAGAAAAGGGAATAGACAAAGAACATATTTGAAATTCAGGATTTAGAGTCGAGAACGGTACAACGAATCGTCTTCTTTCTATAATAATTTAATGAAACGTCGAAGCTTCCGCGCTTCGCGCGGAAGGGGGGGAAATTGATTTAGACAAGGATTAAGAGTCGAGAACGGTACGACGAATCTTCCTCTTTCTCTAATGATTTAATGAAAAGTAAAAGCTTCCGCGCTTCGCACGGGTGGGGGAAACTAAATTATTTTCGAGAGCGGAACAACGAATCGTCTTCATTCTCTAAAAATTTAATGAAACGTCGAAGCCGGGGAAAAACTGAATTGAGACAAGGATTAAGAGTCGAGAACAGTACAACGACTCATCTTCTTTCTTTAATGATTTAATGAAACGTAAAAGCTTCCGCGCTTCGCGTGGGAGGGGGGAAACTGAATTTAGACAAGGATTAAAAGTTATAACGGTACAACGAATCGTCTTATTTCGCTAATGATTTAATGAAACGTAAAAGCTGTATTCAGACGAGGATTATTTTCGAGAACGGTACAACGAATCGTCTTCTTTCTCTAATGATTTAATGAAACGTACAAGCTTCCGCGCTTCGCGTGGGAGGGAGGAGGGGAAGACTGAATTCAGATAAGGATTAAGAGTCGAGAACAGTACAACGAATCGTCTTCTTTCTCTAATGATTTAATGAAACGTAAAAGCTTCCGAACTTTGCGCGGGAGAGGGGGTTAGGGGGTTGACCCTCCCCCCCCTTCGGTTTTTTATGTGTTTATTTTGGAGCAAACCCCCCCCCCCCCTTTTCTGTGATTTTTTTTTTTTTTTTTTTTTTTTTTAATTAAAAAAAAAAATAAAAAAAATATGCCAATGGCTGACCTAAAAAAGGGTGACCTCACCCCCCCCCCCCCCCCAACGGAACAAAATGTCAAATTTTCAAATTTCGACACCCAAAACAAAAAGTGTCCTCTTCCCCACCCCCCCTTCGCTTATTTAGCGGCTGGCTACGTCGTTACGATTTTTTTTCGGACCAAAAAAAAAAAGTGGGCCCCCCCCCCCCTAAGAAATCCTGGATCCGCGCCTGGAACCGACTCTACCTACTCGAATTGGCACTATTCTTTCTTGTCTTTTACTTTTGTATTCCTTTCAGGCAAATCAAAATGTATGTGAAATGAAGTCATGTGGATGAAATAACATTGCAAACATTGCACATGAGAATATCGTGTTTTTTAAATAATTATGAATTAGACTCCACGTTACCAATTTAGATGCTTACTATCAGTTAAATTGTTCTTGTTCACAAACGGAACACTGGGCTGCAGCAGAAAAGGACTCGGTGTTTTATAATTTGCTTTTCTGCTCATGTAGAATGTGTAATTTATAAAGCTTTCTAGATCAAAAGATAATGAAGGAAAAAGAGACCACACTAAAAAGCGACGATAAAATACCATACATATACATTAAACGCGGCCAGAACGGGCATTCGACTAAAGGATTGCAAGACGTTCATTAGTGATGGGTTGACGATTTCATGTCATGATCTGCGAGTGTGAGAGGTGGATTGTGGGAGGGGGAGGGGGACGGACCAGGCACGTAGCCACGGGGGGGGGGGGACGGGGGGGGGGGGGGGCACGGGGGGGGCACGTGCCCCCCCAAAAAAAATCCAAGATCGGTTGAACTTTTTAGACCCTTTCCCAGGACGTCGATCAATTACATGTATGTCCCCCCCCCCCCCTCCCCCCAACATCAAATTCTGCCTATGGCCCTGGGAAGGACGCGACATTCTCGAAAGCTTAACGACCGTGATGGGAAGATCTGCATAGCATCCCCCAACCCCCGAATTAGACCGGTTTGCTATTTCAGTGTAAGATTTAGCATCCAAGCGACAACCCTCTGTTAATCATTGTTTACTATCATGCGAGATCCCTTAGAAAATAGAAGAGTTCAATTTCCAGGGGGTCGGCCCCCCTGAAGAATTTCCCCCAGGTAGCTCATCGTAAAGCACTCAACTAGTACATTGAGTGAACCGTACGTACGCAATCAGTGTCCATGACATTAATGACTAAGAATTATTCATTCGTCGATGAGAGGGATACAGCTTATGGCTGGTAACCGAAGCTTATATTTTTTTAAAGGTCATATCTTACGTGCTAAAGAGAATAGATTGGCAGCAGTGATGTAATGAGCCAGTATTCTGAGGGGGCTTAGCCAGAAAGGACTACAACACCAATCCGTTTGGTGAGGGGGTTTGTGTGTTACACCCGCCCCTTCCCTGAAATAACATGACTAAATGTCCTTGTTCAGTGTTTTTTTGGGGGAGGGGGGCATACACACACACCCACACACCAGTGCCTAACAGGGTAGCAGGTTCTTTTTTTATTTATCTGATATAGTCAAGGAAGTATTAGCAAATACAGTCTTGTGTTCAAAAACATATTGACATTGTTGTACCTTTGTACCTTATCTGTTAAATAATGCATTGTTTGTGACTTTTATTCAATTGTGTCGAGTAACAACTACAAGAATAATGTGAACTGAAACTATAATAATTACAATGCATACTGAACAGTAATCAAACAAAATAGTATTTTGCTGATGATACATTTCCCATTTATTGCTAGGATGGTATGCAAGGCAGTGCGAAGCAAAAGCTGCAATAGATAATAAAACCAGACATTCATATAACAACCCCAAGAAATATCTTTAAAGAACAGGATCTTCGAAAATAGTACTGTTGAAGAATAAGACAAAAATAGAAAGAGGTAGGATATAAGGAAAGTACCAGATGGCTAAATATGCACCTCTTTTAATACAGAGAGAAACATTAGGGAAATGTATACATATTACGTAAAGTAGATAAAAGTATTGAATTATCAAGGATGTGTCAATAATTACGCGTTAGTACGTATCATACAAGTTATTTCATTTATTTCAGCAACATAGCGAGATAGGCCTACTCAGTGTTTGTTAATCCTTTTAGAAAGATTGAAGGGACGGATTTTAAAAAATATCTAAGAGAATTAGCCCAAACGCATTAAACTTCAAATATGTCAGCGTACGTATACCTTAAATACTGATCATAAAATTATTGATCTTAACTATTCAAATGGACTTAAGGAATTTCTAAGCTCGAGGCTTAAAGAAATCTTAACTAAAATAAATTAGGAATCCGAACATTAACAAATAGAAAGTAGGGGTAGAACACTAAGGATAAGGAACAAGAGTATTTGATGATAATGACAATATTGACAAAAAGCACACGTTTATCTCTAGAGATGCTTAAATCGCATGAAATTATTTGAATTAATTGTTTTAAAAAAATAAAAACTTACATGAATTTGAAGTTTACAAACTGAAAGTTTGAATTTATTGGGGTTTTTTCCACTTAAAACAGCCAATACCCATTCAAACCCTGAAGACTAGACTAATGACCCACCTAGTGCTTGCTGAATACAATTAATTTCCATTTTTCCAAATTCAAACTTTCAGCTTGTGAACTTCAAATTCATGTAAGTTTTTATTTTTTTAAACAATTAATTCAAATAGTTTCATGTGATTTAAGCATCTCTAGCGATAGACATGTGCCCTTTTCAATATTGTCATTATCATCAAATACCCTTCTTCCTTATCCTTAGTGAACGACTCTTGACGATCTTTACATTACGATCTCGATTTTTTTCTTCTTTTTTTTTGAAGTTGCAATATTAATTGGCACAACAGGAGTTGCTTACAAGAAAATGATAACGAACAAATTAGATGTAAAGTATTTTATTTTGTCATCATGAATAGCATAACAGGGATGTTGAAGGGCTGTATCTTATTCTTTCTTTTTCTGGTATGATATCTAATATGAGGTTTTAAAAAAAACCCTGACAATTGGCTTTTAGTTTAAAAAATGAATACTTTAGAAATAATCAATTTCGAAAAGATGCAAGAAAAAAAAAAATTTTGTCACTAAATGTAAAAATGCTTGCATATATGCTATTCTGTAAGCTGACCCTTTCAGAGTATGCTGTATAAAAATAGATTCTCGCCTTAAAATCATTACTATGACAAAACCTGATCATAATTATGGTATGCATATGTAATCCGATCATCATCTAAATATTGTACAATCTGTTATTAATATCGTCCATTTCCTTATTTCCGTTTATTAGGAAAAGCAAATAATAAGTTTAAGGTATATGCCTTTTATATAATATAATTTCAATCGACTACTTAATCCAACGCGATATATTTCAATAGCAAGATTCCTTTATTCTTCAGGTGAGCCGGGGCCTTTTGCTCTTTCTCCATTTTCATCGCTTCAAGCTGATTCTTTGTCTTCTATGTCGTCTCTACATCTGATCTGATCTGCCTCGGTCCTAAAAAAGAAGAAAAATGAAAATAAAAATAAATACTAATGACAAAAAGAAAATTTGTAACTCATTTTTTTTAATAATAAAATGATTTTTGACACAAACTGTAATACTTCCAGAACTATAGATTTTTAATTATCTTATCTAATTAGTTAATAATAATGATTAGTAACTTGTGATCATTGACCACGCACCCAGCTCGGAATACGTTAACGAAAACTCGAAATTTAACTACCATTATTCTTCATACATTCTAGGGTATTTTCATAACAAATATCGATTTCTGATTTTTTTTTTCCTCAATTATGCTTGAAATATAGAATGATAAAGGGATAACAACTAACTTTGAATTTAAATGAGGAAATTAATGTCTTTTTACGATAATTGTGTCTCATTATTTAAAATGTGTTGCATGTGTTTGTTTCATGTATTGTAAATGTGTAAGTCATGTACTCTGCGAATCACGGTAAAAATTTTGCTCATAACTATATCTATGTTTTGCGAATCAATACTAAAGAAAGCACTTGTGTATATAACCAAATCCTAAATACTGATTTCGAAAATTGCAAATCATCACTGAAAGAGATAAATATCTTCTTCCGTTTGTTTGGTCAGAATGATAATTATATTTTTTCTCAGTCATGTCCTAAGTGAGCAGCAAAGCAGTTTCGAATTTCTGTTTCGTTTCTTCTCGGGTTTAATTAAATTTCCTTTTATCAGTGTCAGCAGGACTGTTTGATCATTTCCAAACAATGTTTATTTTATCATTGTCCTATTGTGTTGCCCTCATTTCAAGTATGTTTCGAATCAGCTAAAATAACATGCCACTGGCCTTGCTTTCAAGCGCCACTTGTCATTGAATGTAAATATAGCAGTGGAGAGGCCTTAATGCACGTATTCTCGAGTGTGAGCAACTCTGGCAAGTAAGGCCGTCGTCTGAACGGGGGCATCCCAAGAGGCGAACCCCGCCCCCCCCCCCCCCCCCCTCCCCCCACTCAGTGTTATTTAGGGTACGCATATGCGTGTTTCTTCCTTTTGAAAACACCCCCTAAGTCCGGTGTGTAAAGTCAATTTTGTGTATGTACGAGCCGGACTTTGGTGCGTGAAAAGTACCCCTTTACCGGACATTTTGATAACACGCACGCGGTCATTCCGACCCTGGAGTGGGGGGGGGGGGGGGGGGGGGCGGGAGGCGAACATCCGATGAGACTGACGGCCCTCGAAACCGACCATGTTGGTCTGGTGAACCAACATAAAAGTTGTCAGAAGGCCTAAGAGAGAGGCTTGTCATTCTCGTCGGCTGTCGACCTCGTAAACCCTCGGATAACTTTTTCGAAGGCCCGTCAGACCGACGTTATCTGTATCGTGGGCTTTGGCCGTCTGAACATTATTAAAGGCATCGTTTAACAATGTTAAATCTGAGATGCACGGCCCTACATGTTATCAGTGTCTGTGATATGGTGTTATATTGAAGCCTTAACAAAGAAAAAAAGAAGGGCCTCAAAAAAGTAAAAAGAAGGGCCTAAAAAAAGTAAAAATCTGTTTTTTTACCATACTCGTTTTCCCCAATAGACTGTATTGCTATGAAAACTGTTAGGAAAACGCAAAATTTGATTTCGATTTCCAATCATAAATATCTTGATAATCAGACAGGCGTTCGGTTTGTAAAAGTCATGGGGCTCCTGACTGACCTAAAGGTTTAAAATTATCATTGCATTGCAGCATGAGCTAAATCCAGGATTTTGTTTCAGAATCTGAGATAAAGTTATCCAATCCCTAAAAAGAAAGTCGCGGTGTATTTTTTCTTACTTGAGAGTGGTAAGTGCTTCTGAAAGTTCTTTCATCTGCTCACTTTCCCTTTCTTGTGTTGCAAGCTGAGTCTTCTGGACTTGTTCTACGTCACGTGTACAACACTCTGTGTAATACACATCTGCACTGTTGCAAAATCTACAGGATCCGGTATTAAATAGACAAAAATTGTTATTGGACGCTTCTAACATAAATTTATGAAAAAAAGAGATTGGTGAATGGGCTACCCTGACAAAAGATTAGAAATAAATAAATAAATAAATAAATGAATAAATATAATGATGCGCTTCAGTTACATTTGCCAAAATAGAATCATGTGTAGGACATTAAACCTCGCTACAATCAAATACATAGACGTCCATAACGAATAATTGTTGCTTGGTATACTTCTTTCTGGATAAAGTGTCAATGCAAGTTTGTTTTATGAGACAAGGACCAACTAAAATTCAAACCCAGTACTTGTGGTTCACAGTCTAGATACTTATCCACTCGACAACATCATCTCTTACTAATTAGAATGTATTCAATTAAACTTTTCTAAATTGAAAACTGAAACATACATACAAGTGTTTAATGATTGTTATGAAATACCTAAAATAATCTATTTATATCTATGTGATTTTTTTTTTATTCTAGGAAGTCGTATATTTTAGAGGATAATAGGAGCGTATCTTTAGTTATCGAATTTAAAGTAGAAGCAGTTGATAACTACTTAAGTTTTGAGACGTACACTTGTTTCTTAAAAAGAAAGTTGTCGTGTAGATTACAACCGGAAATAAGTTGCTTCCTCGGACAAGCAGTGACGTTCTAGATATTATGGCGCCAGGGGCCAAAAATAAAATTGCTCATTTCTAATGCAAGTTACCCTGCGTATTGCGGGCGTATATGCGTATGGGTCTTCCTTTTCTCACCTTTTTGTCGCCTCTTTCAAGTGCCGCCGGGGCACATGCCCCCAGCCCCCAGCCCCCGTCACCGCCCCCGTAAATACGCCACTGAGGGCGTGATCAAAACTGAATCACTTACGCCTCTACAGCCTCGTAGCATCTCTTCTTCACGTCTTCGAGACAGATCAGAGAGTTTTGTTGAGTGGATGTCAAGCTCTCCAATTTACTTTCGATAGAAGCCCTGATCCATTGGCGAACCTGCATGAAAAAGACACCCGCAGCGGCCGCAATTCGGCGCAGTAGAACGTTACGTTCTTCATCGGTTTCAACTGCAGGAGTGAGAGATGATTTTAAAATGATTATAGGTATAATAAAAAATAAAAAAATAAAAAAATAATAATAATAATAACAATAATGATGATGATAATAACAATAACTACAAAACCGGTTCCTTATATAGCGCTTTACCATTAACTGACCAAACTGCTTACACAAAAGAGTACAACATTATCATTACCGCGTTCACTGGATTCAATGCATATTATAGTGCACATTCTTCACTCCCTGGGTAGCATTTAAGTTAGTAACTTTTTTTACGTGCGCGCACTTGCTAATATAACCACAAAGACGTTCGCACTCTATCGGGTATCCAATTAACACCTAGATGGAGAGGAGCAATGTAGATAAAATGCCTTGTTCAAGGACATAAGTGCCATGCCGGGGCTCGAATCCTCGACTGTTGCATTTTCATGTAAGTGATTAAACCACTCGACTACGACACCTCTTATTATCTATTGATTTAAATTTAATATTTTCCTATTAATCGTCAATACATCAGTCAAACCTCCGAACTGACTCCACATCAACCCCAAACTGACCGAATGTTTTGGATACAGGGAGCTAAGTAATACGTTGTTCGGTCTATAGATGAGCAATTAATCCCCTCTGTGCCCGGATAATTGTTTGTCAAACTAGAAAGAAAACGAAATGTGCAAAGTCTTCCAAAGTGCCATTTAATTTCTGAAAAAAAGTACCGAAACATGAGACTTTTGCTCCGGGCTTAAAATTGCCAAAGGTGTAATGTACGTTGTAAGGGTTACGTTAGGTTTAGGATTAGAGTCCAGAATATTCATTCTTCTCAGGCAATCAGGATTGCAATTCGGAGTTCGGTTAGTGTAGGGAAATGGACAACCGAGCATGGGTCAATCCTTGCCATCATGTCGCATCGTACGCGAGTATACATAGAAACGATGGCGCACTATACGCAAGTTAACATGGACGTTACATAATTATGGTATCGTGAGCGAGTTGTTGTAGGCGAGGCCAGTTAAGGGTTAATGGTGATGACAAGGAACTAAATATGTCGAGAGTAGAAATGAATAACTGTTCAGCTGCAAGAATGCATGCAACATGGCCGATGCCTTTTGACAGGAAGTGAAAGAAAGTGACAGGAAATGAAAGCCAGTAAACTGAGATGTAAACAAATATGTTCAGGATGAACTTTATTTTTACATCTCTTTAATGTTTAATGTTGCATTAATAATCAAATAACTTAAAAGTTCTATCCGTTTTCGCAGAAAAGTTCCCCATTTCTCACTAATTATGATATGGGTTTAAGGTGATGGAACCGAAACGAATAAATTTGTGAAGAATATGAAAAGTCAGAGTGAAGAAATTTCGAGGAAATACTCGTCGAAACAGTTCCTAAATTTGTCCATGAATTTCACGTGATTAGTGGCGCAGCTACGGAAAAGGGCACTCGGGCACATGCCCCGATTAAATAGCGGGGAGGGGGAGAAAAGGAAAGAAAAGAAAAGGAAAGAAAAGGGGTAAAGTGATAGGAAATTTGGTGATGGAGAAGTGGAATGTAGCATAAGATGCTATGACCGCTTGTCACACCCTGCCCCTGATAATGGTCTTCTTAATTTGCATTCCATCCACCGCGTCAGAGTACCCCCCCCCCCCTTTTTTTTTTGACGATGCGCCATCAATGTCTTCACCCACTACCGCACTGTATATGAAATTAGGTCTACTCAGTACAAAACACGATGAATTAATGTCCACTCTCACCACCCCTGGGGCACCACCCTCACAAAGATGATGAATGATAGTCTACCTGCGCCGATCCGCCTGCGTCTCGAGGCAAAGGAGGACCACACGGCCCGCTCGGTGATTCCTGTTAGGGCCCTCTGAAGCGCCCCCTCTGGAATATGGGCCCCTTCCTCGATTTGCTTCATTTGGGACTCGAGTTGAAACGCCCTCGGTGGTTGGTGAGGGAAGTTTTCCATGTGCTTCTTGTAGGAATCTGTGTTTAAAAAAATAGTTTTTAATCAACGCCTACATTGGAGAATATAGATTCCTAATCTAGCATTCGTTTATGTAAGGGGTACAACCTGTCCGTGCCCCTCCCCCCCCCCCCCTCCTTAAGATACAACTTTGGATACTTTATGTACAAACAAAAAACTAAAAGTGCCTCCAAAATGTTTTCTTGTCCTTTTTTTCGTAATTTGAAAACCCATATTTGTGGAACTGTTCTTCATCCCATTTTACCTTGATCAACCTCTGCCTGATAAATAGAAGTTTGTTGTTTTGAAAGTTCAAAGGAAGTTTTGGTTTAATAATGCACATTTATGAAATACGAACATTGTGGTGATTTTCCAACCAATAAACAATGACGCTGAATGGGGACCTTATTTGTGTTTTATTGTGAATGTTTTCGCCCATTTTTGTTTAAATTGAAGAAAAAAAAGAAAATTGCCGGCAACAAGTATCCAGCCTACCAGAACATAACGTTCATTTTGATGCACTATTACGCCTAGCAATTTCATGGAGTCGATATTGCAACTCAATAGCAATAATAATTTATTTTTGATACAGAACTAAGCAACTGTTAAGTACTAATAATAACCTACTTGATACTGTAAATGTGATTATTAATGACGTTTTAATACCAAGCTTTTTTCTCCTGAAATAGTAAAGAGGGTTGATATCTATTGTTCTCAAGGTTTCAATGAGAGTGTTTTTGTTTTTAGCTTAGATCATAACAACAGAGTAATTTCTAAAAGAACTCTGACAGTCCCTAAAATAGAATCTAGTAAGTTCACTTGCATTTTCAAAGGTATGAACAAAATTAATGTCGGAAAGAAAACGCTAAATGTGTGACATTTCTCTCACCTAGTATACCGAATGAGTAATCATCACAGACCTTCGCCGTAGCGCGCTGAAACTCCGCCAGCATCTTCCGATACCAGTCCATGAGGGCTCTCTATTAGAAATAGATATTAAAAAGCAGTTTAAATAATTAAATAAATAAGTTGTACATGAAATTACTTTGTAGGGCACTGAGTTTCACATGTAATTTAGACCCACAAAATATGAGGCGAAGGCCTGCAATTTTCGAATTAGTGACAATTCATCAGCGAGCTAAACGAATATTGTTGGTGCATTTTTTAAGCATCTATGTGGCTTCAAAATGGAACTTAGCAACTGCTTCTAGCTCTATTTTACCCGATATTTTGTTGGGCAGCATCAGGTCATATCGCAGACCATACATGGGCCGTGGGCCATTATTTAAGAATTGGGGCTCTCAAGACCAACAAACGTCCGCAATAGTCTTAAATCAAACTCAATGGTGTACTATAATAAAGCCTCTGTAAAAAAAAAACCTAAGAATTTTAAATATTTTTCATTGCATATGAGGCGATTTTATTCAACTTCTGGGATATGCCTTTAATAAATGAATTATGATTTATCAGATTGATGCGAGACTATCATGCCAGACCGACTTACCTCAGCATAACTATGCACTTGGTCCTCTTCGAATCGATCAGCAACCGAGCTTCTTTTCAAAGTCTGGGTCATTTTCTTGCTAACCTCAGTCATACAGTGAAATACCTAAGACCAGAAGACAATCATATTGAACAGAACCCAATTATTCCTGGCGTGCGATTGTGTATTATGCCTTTCTTTTCATCCTTTAATTATCAAACGATTGATTTTGTCGGCTAGAGAACAATCTAAGTTTCATGCCATTTCTGGTAATGGCAGCTCTCATTTTCAAGTCTCAACGGTACATGTAACAAATAAACAATACTTTACAAGGAACAGTTTTCTGTCTTTCTAACAAGCCAAATTAAGGTCATTTAGAAATGGAAAACATAATAAAAAAGAATTTCAGTGGTTCAAGATACTAGGACTCAAAATGGCTTTAGCCCAAGAAACTGACAGCCGATGGGAGTGACAATAACGGTGTCACAGGCCTATTCAAAAACATATCTGAAATGTCTAAGGTTAAACCTGAGGGTTCACGTTCGCGAAACCGACAACCCAATAGACCGACAGCCTATGAGATTGACATATCAGTCTCGCGAAACTTCTGAAACTGTTCTGAGGGTTCATATCACGAGACCGATCTTGTCAGCCATGTTGGCCGTCGGTCTCGTTGGCTGGCGATCTAGAGGGAAACCTGCTGAGAATGATAGGCCTAATATTAATAGCACAAACGAAAGCATATAAGGCCAGAAATATGTTGATGGTCCGTTGAAAAGTATCGTTTAGTTTAGATGGTAGGAATATGTTTTGAAAAATGAATAGAGTCCAGATAGACACAAAAACATAGTCCATATAAGGACGTTATTGGAGAATAAATGAATCACATGGATTACATGTATTTGAAAACTGTTAAAGTAAACCGTATAAAGTGTGATTAATCCTACCGATTGAGAGATTATGTTCAAAGCATTATTTTTCTTGTCTTGGCACTCCTCCACAAACTCAGCTAGCTTTATTTGAAATGATTCCAGACTCTTCTTCAAGCAGTCAGCTTTGACTTTGCCGTCTGACCTACAGGAAAAATACACAATAACAAGATGCAGGAGTGAAAAATAGAAAACATGTCTGGCATAACCAATTATTCCAGATTTCTAATTTCAAAGTTGTTAAAGGGGCACGTTCCCGCCAGTGTAGTTATCGCTGCTCTAGTCATCGCCATCTTGGTACCGAAGATCGACTTCTAATTTGCATACAGCTGTCAATCAAAGTACGCGCGTCCTGGCCTGCCTTCGCCAAGCCAGCTGATCGCTGCCGATCATGACGCCACGAAAGTGGGCGGAAACAGCAGCCGAATCTTAGAGCCGAACTGCGATTGGTATTACTTCGGCACATGTATGCGCTAATCGGCATTGTGCGGGCATTCGGAACATGCCATCTGCGTAAGAGCCGTATTCTGTTGGTGTCAATAGGCAGCTAGCACCGTCCGCCAGCGGGTACGTATTTTGAACGCCCTCTGAAATATGGGGAACATGCCCCTTTAAAGCCGTGGTCATGTTCATTTGTTATTTGTTATTGTGAGTCACAGATTTCATGTAAATGGGTCAGGACCTTAGCCTATACCCCTACACCATACGTCTGAAGGGACTCTGTGATTTTGTGTTTCGACACCCTCCCCCCCCCCCCCCCCCCGCCATCCCCTCTCTTGTTCAACAACGGTTTTTATTCATGCTTACATCCGGCTTTGAATCTCTGCATCCACTTCAGTAAGACTTTTGACGCACTGATGTAAGACCTCTTGACACGTGTCTCGGTTTAGATGCAATTTGGCGGTCATACCCGCAGAAGTAGCCCTCTCCTGTAAAATAAAAGATGAGAAGGCAAGATATATGAAGAAGATTATTAAATAAAATCCTGATAATTTTTGCGATTGTTGTTAAAACATAAAATTTTAGATTAACCCCTCTGTCAGTTAAAAAATGACGACCAACCGCCTTCTTTAATTTGGACAGCCGTGTGGTCTATTATTACTTTTTATAGTTTACCAGATCAATTTTGATGACGAGGTATTACTATAATTCGTATTTCTTTCTTTTCTTACTGTTGCTCGATCATAAAATTTAGAAGTTAGAAAGTTCACATTTTCATTCCGCAGCCATCTTTAAATGAAATATGGTCATTCTTATATGTGCCTAATTTGACAAGATTCTGAAATGATAAAACATGGTAGGTAAACCAGTTTTACCCGAACTTGATTCAAGTTACCTCTATTTTCGAAACGAACCTCTGGAAAGTGCCTTCTCGTTCTTCCCATCCCTTGATTAAGAATCCTACAAGAGACGGGTTGATGAGATGAAATAACGAGGTGATAGAGACAACCAAGAGTATTCTTCATAGTAAAATAAAAGAGGTGCCGGGGTATAGTGGTTTATTCAATTGACTGTCAATCCAAGGGTAGAGGGTTCACATCCCAGCTCGGCTCTATAACATCATTTGGCAAGACATTAGGGACTTTTAGATTTGCGTAGACTGATACGTGTGACGTCCATTCAAGGCAGTGTATTAAAAGGACGTCGATCGTAGCAATCCACGTTGTCGTTGTGCAAATCTAAAAGTCCCTATTAATCCACATTTGCCACACTTCACCGAGATGTAAACATGGTTATAAGGTACTTAGCTGTTAATAAGGTACTAATAATTACATGAACCTCATAAAGATCAGCATTAATGCTGATGAGGCCTGGGTTAACAAAAGTTGTTGTTTTTGCGGTATATTGATGATGTTGTAAGTCTCTCGAGATCGCTACCTTGATGTCACTGTTGATTTCACATTTCACAAAGTGATTAGAGAGTGAGGCACCTTCAGACTTTACATTTATCTAGATTATAAAACATGTCAAAGACTAAAAATGTATTACTCTACGTTATCTGTCATACAGGGTGAGTCACAAATTTAAACACACCCCTCCCCCAATCTAATTTCAACTTGTCTTGTGACCATTGTATTTTGTACAATATTTATGTACGAGACTCAAGCGCGTGACTTTTTGAATTTATTTACATTTCATTCTGTTAAGAAAAAAAATCATTCCAAAGGCGAATCGAGAATCTCGATCAAAAAAGGAAATAATTACAAAAATATCGGACTAACGGAGGAAAAGTTTATCACATTTGCTATTGCCTTTAGAGTCTACAATTTGAAGATGGCTCTTTACTTTCTATAATTAAGATGTGCCCGATTGAGTTTTCAAAAGGGGGCACACATGGGCCGAATGCAATTTTGTAGTAGCATTGACTAACCTTTTTCATTAAGAGCCAAGTCGAGGGCTTCTCTTCCAGAGTAAAAGAAACATCTTTCCTCTGCTTCCTCCCTCGTATTTACGACGTCGAGTTCTTTCAGCAACTCAAACACCGAGTCGACGTGGCGAGCTTTCACCTGTATAAACAATAGTATTTACATTAGATAAATGAAACTCTTCATTAAAATCTTCGTAGGGTTTGCCCTTTGCCCCTCTTAATGTGGGTCAATAAAGGGCCACCGGTAAAATGTCATATTTCTTATATTAGTTATGTTGAGTCTAAAAATAAATTAACCATGTTTCTGCCAAAAAGTGAAGATGTCCTTCAATCTGGACTCAATGATAGTAAAACCCTATTCCCTGAATACGTTTAAATTCTACTATCTGTAAATAGTTTTTAAGAAACAACTTCCACGTAATATTGAGGCAGAACATTTTGGTGAATGTCGGATGACTTTTTCATAAATCTAAAAAGTCATGAAAGCCTTGATAGATAGAATTTGCTTGATTCTTGCTAATTTCAATGAAGGTGTGACGATGACTTTATTTTAAACAAAGGAGTGTGATGGGTGCACGGAACATCGACGTTTGAATATAACTTCTTTCTAATAAGGAGGAGAGCCCCTTTTAATAGTGGTTCTAAAGGGGGGGACTCGGGTGCCCTAGTTCTTCCCCCGCCCCGCCCCCAATATTGTCAACTCCTCCCCCCCCCCAAAAAAAAAAAAACACTATAACTTAATCTAAGCGAGGCACTTGACTTGTACAAAATGAATGCAATAACCACTTAGCGACCCCGCCCCCTCCCCGACAAAAAATAACAAATATATATGTATTCTTCTAGAACCTCGCCTGATCCCTTATACCACCACACCCTTTGTTTACCTCTTCAGGGCGTTTTTCTCTCGCTGATAGATCCCACTGAGTGAAACCCACGATGATGTCGGGCTTAGGAAGACGTTTTCCGACCTCCACGAAATGATCCCGTTCCTGCGATGAAATCAAATATGAATATGAAAATGAATTTAAGGACATCTCAATATAACTTACATTCTGTTGTGTGCTGGATGATATCTGAATTATAAAGCCAGTTAACTTTATTTAAGTTAAAGTAGTACATTCCCTTCAGGCATCAGCTTAAGATATGGATTTACTCTTTGAAGTCTCTTCTCTTGATTTCAAGTAAATTTTCGAAACCCCTTCTCCCCCTTTCCCTTCGTTCTATTTCTTCGACTCCTTCTTTTCACCCATTGCCTACTGGAACTGGATGGCTCCTACATTAATATATAGGAAATATGTGATTGAATAGTCAATGGGTTATTTTTGTAGTACGTAATAAAGACATGTGAATAAACGTTTGAACAATAACAAATAGAATATATGTGAACATACTTCTGGTGACATGACTGTCTTGGGATTCACAATGAATACATGAACATCTGAGTCTGCGCAGAAGACTTTAACTTTATCACCAAGCTCTCGACATTTCGTGATTCCAGGACTGAAAGATAAAATGAAAAACAGGAGCATTCAGAGCGGAAATCAAATCGAATTGATGTCAACTTTCTCATTCAAGATGAATCTTACATTTCGATACTACAATCAGAAATCGAATTTGTCGTTTCACAAATTAGAATTTAAGAATATTTCGGTTATTCATATCCGTTATGATTATAATGACTCATGCCGACTCGCAATTCAGCAATCATTGTCTTATTATTTTTGAAGTTGTAGTAGTAGTAGTAGTAGTAGTAGTAGTAGCAGTTGTGTAGTAAAAGTAGTAAAGGAGTGGTAGCAGCAGCAGCAGTAGTAGTAGTAGTAGTAGTAGTAGTAGTAGTAGTAGTAATAGTAGTGTAGTAATAGTAGTATATGAGTGGTAGTAGCAGTAGTAGAAATAGTACTAGTAGCAATTTTGCTCGAAACCGGGCAAACGAAAATTGTGTTTAAAACGTGAAAGCACTTAATATCATAATAAAGATGGGGTCTAGTTTATACAGCCTTTTTGAAAGCTTCGAAAATGAATACTTTTAAACTGCGCTATTATTTATGTATTTGCTCCATTACTTATAGGGTCCTATTTTCCCAAGGTGGTCACATCAGTATTATTACTGCTCTTCATGCGGGCCCTGCACCTTTCATTACCCCCCCCCCCCCCCCCCCCCCCAGCGATTGTCCATTTACTCCTGGGTGGAGAGTGGCAAATGTGGATTAATGTCTTGCCATAGGAGGTAAACGCGGGCTGGGATTCGAACCCTGAACCCTTGGATTAGGAGGCAAGTGAACGAATCATTAGGGACTTTTAGATTTGCGTGGACTGATACGTGTGACGTCCATTCAAGGCAGTGCATTAAAAGGACGTCGACCGTAGCAATCCACATTGTCTTCGTGCGAATCTAAAAGTCCCTATTATACCACGACACCTCCACTTACCAATCCATAATCTGGAGATCATAATTCAGCAGAATCTCTATGAGATATGTCGCATCCAGGGAACGATTTGACTTGGCATCGCACAGATCTTCTAAGGCCTGCAAGACAGGACAAGAATTATAGATACGTATTATTAGGTGGGCTGTATCTAATACAGACCACCTTATAATTTTGTTAAAATTGCCTTTATTATTATTATTATTATTTATTAGGTGGGCTGTATCTAATACAGACCACCTCATAATTTTGTTAAAATTGCCTTTATTATTATTTATTATTAGGTGGGCTGTATCTAATACAGACCACCTTATAATTTTGTTAAAATTGCCTTTATTATTATTTATTATTTATTATTTATTTTTCTTATTTCGACCCACTTTTTTGTGAGCATGATAACTTTAAAATGGCTCAATCAAATGTCCTTAAATTTAACACACATATGTATAGGCATTGGAACAAAACACACAAATTTGTTCAACCTTGACCTTGACTGATGACGTCATCTAGGCGCCATTTTGTGAAATTTTCTGAAAATCAACTCATGATGATATCTTCATAACCTAAGGTCAAATCTCATTCATATTTATCATGATCAAGGTCAATATCAGTCCGGTCAATTTCAGGACAAAAAACGCGCGCATGCGCGTACGTCCGCGCGTCAGTTTGCGCGCAAAATTTTAAAATGCTCAAAATCGTCTCAAACCTATTTTGCATACGTTTTAGGTCATTTTAAGCATTTTATAAAAAATCGCGCACACGCGCATGCGCGCGCGTTTTCGCGCGTTACACCATTACACAACGTAGAATCGCAATTTTTTTTTCCATGATAATTCCCATATTTTTTTTAACAATTTGATACTATGTTCGTCTCTTTATGACCATTAATATTAAGATGAGCGTCCATTCAAGATAAATGTCCGTGCGCGCGAGCTCTTATAATACATAGCATATATGGGCAAAAACATGCCTATACAAAATCCATTATAGCTCTTTGGAATGCACCGGGATCCTCAATTTTTTTTCATATTTAGATAGAGTATGAGTCGGAAATATGATTTCATTTCTCATTTGGCCATTAAGTGTACCGTGACATCATCACAATGACCTTGGAACTCAAAATACGAATTTGCATATTATGACGTCAGCATATTTATGTAAAATTGATTGTATCTCTGTAAATATTGATCAATTTTCTTCAAAATTTCGATATGTTGTAGCTAAGACAATTCTCTACAAGCTCGGTGATAACCATTTTTCATTTTGATGACGTCATCATAGTGAAAATCTCGATTAAAGGCCTCGTGTCAAACATTTCATAATTTGCGCTTTCCCTATAGAAGGTGAATTTCGTTCACGTCATGAAACTACATGATTTTGATTTTTTAAGAATTTTTAAGCAGTATCTCGCTTATTTTTGCTCTATTTTGTCTCAAATTTAAGTTGACCAGCCCACCTATACTTGTTCCAAACAAGTATTATATGTCTAGTTTATTATTTATTTTTCTTATTTCGACCCACTTTTTTGTGAGCAAGATAACTTTAAAATGGTTCAATCAAATACCTTGAAATTTTGCACACATATGTATAGGCATTAGAACAAAACACAGACATTTTTTCAACCTTGACCTTGACTGATGACGTCATCTAGGCGCCATTTTGTGAAATTTTCTGAAAATCAACTCATGATCATATCTTCATAACCAAAAGTCATTTCTCATTCATATTTATCATGATCAAGGTCAATATCAGTCCGGTCAATTTCAGGTCAAAAAACGCGCGCGTGCGCGTACGTCCGCGCGTCGGTGCGGGCGCAAAATTTTTAAATGCTCAAAATCGTCTCAAATTTATTTTGCATACGTTTCAGGTCATTTTAAGCATTTTATAAAAAATCGCGCGTACGAGCATGCGCGCGCGTTTTCGCGCGTAACACCATTAAAAAACATAGAATCGCCATTTTTTTTTCTTTCATGATATTTCTCATATTTTTTCAAGGAATTTGATTCCATGTTTATCTCTTTATGACCATTATTAACAAGATGAGCGTAAATTCAAGATAAATGTCAGTGCGCGCGAGGTCTTTTAATACATAGCATATATGGGCAAAAACATGCCTATACAAAATCCCTTATAGCTCTTTGGAATGCACCGGGATCCTCAATTTTTTTCATATTAAGATAGAGTATGAGTTGGAAATATGATTCCATGTCTCATTTGGCCATTAAGTGTATCGTGACATCATCACAATGGCCTTGGAACTCAAAATACGAATTTGCATATTATGACGTCAGCATATTTATGTAAAATTGATTGTATCTCTGTAAATATTGATCAATTTTCTTCAAAATTTTGATATGTTGTAGCTAAGACAATTCTCTACAAGCGCACTAATAATAATTTTTCATTTTGATGACGTCATCATAGTGAAAATTTTGATTAAAGGCCTCATGTCAAAAACTTCATAATTTGCGTGTTATGCCTATAGAAGGTGAATTTAGTTCACGTTATGAATCTACATGATATTGTCTTTTAAGAATTTGTAAGCAGTATGTCGCTTATTTTTGCTCTATTTTGTCTCAAATGTTAGTTGACCAGCCCACCTATACTTGTTCCAAACAAGTATTATATGTCTAGTTTATTATTTATTTTTCTTATTTCGACCCACTTTTTTGTGTTCAAGATAATTTGAAAATGGCTCAATCAAATATCTTAAAATTTAACACACATATGTATAGACATATTCACAAAACACAGCAAATTTTTCGACCTTGACCTTGACTGATGACGTCATCTAGGCGCCATTTTGTGAAAATTTTTGAAAATCAACTTATGATCATATCTTCATAACCAAAAGTAATATCTCATTCATATTTATCATGATCAAGGTCAATATCAGTCCGGTCAAATTCAGGTCAAAAACCGCGCGCGTGCGCGTACGTCCGCGCGTCATTACGCGCGCAAAAATTTTAAATGCTCGAAATCGTCTTAAATTTTGTTTGCATACGTTTCAGGTCATTTTAAGCATTTTATAAAAAATCGCGCGCACGAGCATGCGCGCGCGTTTTCGCGCGTTACACCATTACACAACATAGAATCGCCATTTTTTTTTCTTTCATGATATTTCTCATATTTTTTCGAGGAATTTGATACCATGTTTATCTCTTTATGTCCATTAACAACAAGATGAGCGTCAATTCAAGAAAAATGCCCGTGCGCGCGAGCTCTTTTAATACATGGCATATATGGGCAAAAACATGCCTATACAAAATCCATTATAGCTCTTTGGAATGAACCGTGACCTTCAATTTTTTTCATATTTAAATAGAGTATGAGTCGGAGATATGATTTCATGTCTCATTTGGCCATTAAATGTATCGTGACATCATCATAATGGCCTCCAAACTCAAAATACGAATTTGCATATTATGACGTCAGCATATTTATGGAAAATTGATTGTATCTCTGTAAATATTGATCAATTTTCTTCAAAATTTTGATATGTCGTAGCTAAGACAATTTTCTACAAGCTCAGTAATAACTATTTTTCATTTTGATGACGTCATCATAGTGAAAATCTCGATTAAAGGCCTCATGTCAAAAGGCCTTCATAATTTGCGTTATCCCTATAGAAGGTGAATTTCGTTCACGTCATGAAACTACATGATATTGTTTTTTAAGAACTTTTAAGCAGTATCTCGCTTATTTTTGCTCTATTTTGTCTCAAATTTAAGTTGACCAGCCCACCTATACTTGTTCCAAACAAGTATTATATGTCTAGTTATCATTGTTATTCAATGTGTAACGCTGACCGAAATATTACGAGAATACATCCATTCTAAACTATACCTAACTCGATAGAAGTATTGACTGTTGTGATTACATGATGTCGTGGTTCAACCCTGCGATAAAAGGTTTGTCCTTTGACAAGGTATTAATCCACATTTGCCACTCTCCACCCAGTCTGTTGTAAATGGGTACAGAATTGTTAAGTGTCACCGTGGTAATAATATTGGAGCGCCGGAGAGCGTCACCACGTGATGTCGTGAGCACTATACAAGAATCCACCATTATTTTCATTATTAAGGAGACGCGATGGCTCAGTGGTAGAGCAGTGGTCTCGTAACCGGGAGGACATAAAAGCCGCCAGTCCACTGGTTGCTTATTTACAAGCATACACATACTTTCTTAGCAGTCAGGTAAAACGAACCATCAAGCCAATGATCAAAATAATCAGAGCTACTATTCGGGCAGGATGAGACACTGAGTCTCAAGAGTCTCATTTCGACAGGAAAAGCGTCGTTCTTCTCATGTATTGAAAATATCTTTAAGATTTACAAACCTTCAGCTCAAGAGGTTGTCTGTTTTCTAAGAATGAATGCAGGGACGCCTCCTTCTCCCCGCTCTCAACTTCCCGAACGAAGAAGTAGGACCCCGCTCTAGGTGGTTCCGGATCTTCCCTTTTCATACTCGTGATGAGGCCTTGGTCCTCTTCACCGTCTTTTACTCCGAAGTCATTCGTGCTATCACTTCCAGTGACGTCATTGGTCATCTTCTCGATCTGGATGAAACAACTTGTTGTATCACCCATCCCGGAAGGGAGAAGTTCATGTCCAATCATGGCATTCAGTGTGGTTGTCTTCCCGCTACTCGTCCTGAATGTTTGAAATTAGAAGTTATGGAGGACATAATTCTCACTCGAGCTCGCCTTGCAATTGTTTTAGAGCCCTGGCGAGATTAGCCATAATGACTAATGATTGCATTTGTGACCATTGTCGTTGTTTTCCCTCTATTGGGATGATTATTGTTCTCATCCGTTGTATCATCGTACTAGTTTAGATTGCAACCCTCATTAGATTATGTGTAGAATAATGAAAACATTGAGAAAAGGCTCCGTGAATATGACGTGCCATGATGGTTTTAATATTCAAGCTTTGGTCTAATTCTGGTTCCCAGGCCCGAAGCCAAGACGGAACCTGCAAACAAGCCCTATCAATAATTTTTTTAAAAAGCAGCGTTAAATCTGCTTATTTAAAATTGTGTAAATTATCATCTTTATCCAATCTCGTTAAGAATTCATTTTAGGATTGACTGTCAGACGTACCCGCCAAAGAATGCTATTTTCATTTTCGTCCGTAGCAGGTCACTTTTCAGGCTCTGGATTCTCCCTGCAAGAAGATCAACTCTCTCGTGCACCGATTCCGAGTCTATGCCTGCAGATACAAACAAACAACAATGTATCGAAGCCATAAACACTTATGGAATCTCACGAAATTTGTATGGAATGGGTTTTCTTCTCAACTAGCAATCTCTCAATAAAATTAATTTCTTATTTGGGTTTTAAGGAAACGTTCGAGTTCAATTTAATTTTATTATTTTATATGCCAAATACTATCTATTTTCCAACAAAAGCAAAAATAGCGTACTCTCACTAAATTCTTTTAAATGCATGTTAAGGTATTATCGTTCTCTTGAACAATACATTTATGTTAAAAATAACAAATTTGTATCATTTGATAATCGGTGGAAAAACATTGTGTTGCTTTAAAAAAAAAAAAATGTACCACCATGTCTTGTATAATCAGCTATATTCTTGTTGTTGATTTTATTGGTTATATTATGTATGTATATTCATATATGTGTTGTTATGTTTTGTAAAGTCGAAAGCAATATTGAATAAAGATGATTTTATTAAAGAAAAAAAAGAAAAAATCTCTCAATACCTTCAAATAAATCTCTAAAAACTCATTATTTCTGTTAGTAACATCATTGTAAAGCGCATTTTAAAATGTATATATTGAAAAAATGCATTATACTGTAGAAATGTAGAAGTAATAGTACAACTAGCTAATAGAGAAAGAGAATTTTAACTTGATTTTGAGCTGTACTTGGTGAAGTTTATCAATATCTTTGTAAGTGTACGTGTGCATGATAATACTGGATCGATTTAGGTAGATGACTCATGCCAGAATATTCTGGATGCCTCATGCGTACACGTAGGCCATGACATTAATGAGCAAGGCACATGTTGTAATCAGGATTCCCTAAGCATTACTTCTTAAAGGGGCTTTTTTATTGTAATGATTAAATTTGGTCGTTTCCAAACATGTATATTTATTTACAAATGCAAAGATGTATTGGGTTTTAGTGCATCGTATAGTCATGTAGATCGAACAATATGGAAATATAGACCGTGATTATAATAATAGATAAAGTGATAACGATGATTGGGCTATTATAATTATCATCTCGGAAGAAAAAAGAGTGGAAAAAGAAGGGAAAATAGAATGCAAAGATAAACCTTAATAAGTATAGAATATCAAGATTATTATATACGAGCTGATACCTTTTCTTGCATCCGAATCATTTTGAAGCTGGTTTAGGTTTGACGTATAAGATTTATGTAAAGTTCAAATTAGGGTCTGAGCTTGCAGACTATTAAAACAACGCGTCATGCGGTCCGGGGATTCCCCTTACGTGATAAACAAAGACGGACGTTTTGCATTGCATTGCGTACGGTCAGGGGATTCACAAAAGATGTATTGCGCAATGCATTGCAAAAACCCCCTTGATATATATCAAGAAGGGGCACAATTTTAGGGTAGATAGATAACCAGGAGCTTCAGTGTATTCGATAGATATCATGTCAAGATAATGCAATAAGTATGTAAATGTAACTAGATCATGAATAGAATATAAAATCGGCCTACATCGGATTAGAATATAGGATGTGAATAACGAAGGCTATTTTAAATGAAGTAAAGGTGTAATACAGGTTTATACCATTTCAATGTTGTGTAAATAATTATCATTTTTTAGTCTCTAGATTTTGAACTTTTTTGAAAAAATTGAGGTTCCTAAATTGGTTTAATATTTCGATTGTAGCCACCACATAGTTATTCATTTATTTGTGTATCACTCACTTTGTTCATTGAGTAACCGATTTCTACCATTGTGTGATTGTTATGTATCGCTTTGTGTTTTTAATTTGTGTTTGAAATCCAACCTTCTTGATTGCAATAAGTAGATTAAAAATCCTTGTTGCGATTCAACTTTTTCCCTATGTTGTAGTTACGGACTTATTTATTTAATTACTCATTATTCCTAAGTACCATTTGACGTTTTTACATCTACGAGCATTGCTTTTTAGTGGACGCCTCGGTTTCCAATGTGTATTTCTAAATTTGTTGTAAATGTTCATGATTGATTTGTAATGTTTTGTTGGAAACATAAATAAATTGAAATTGAAATTGAACTTTACAATATTCATTTCTACATGATTGTTTGGGCTGGTCTTAGGCTACATAACTGTTTGATATGGTTATTGTAACCATTTAAAAGCTCGATGGAAAAGAAGAAATAAAGGATTGTCCATATACCATCACTACATGAACTGCGTCTCATTTTATTCTGTAAAGGAGGATTATGCGATTTCTCAATCAGCGCGACGGCTTGGGGATTCCCCATTACGTCTGGGCATAAATAGTCTACGTTTCAAGCCCCTTAATTCGTCGTCCATTACGGAGGCCTATTATGTTGTTATGCATATCCCATCTGCAATTTAATTATGCCCATGCCAATCATCCATGTCAAATCTACATGTTTGTAAGTTCCATGTCAAAGATGTTGGGCAAATAAATGAAAGGAAAAGAATGGATGAATAAATAAATGAACGAATGAATAAATGAATGAATGATGTTTTTTTCCCCTTTCCAAATCTCTCTGAGACGTTAACGTATGGAATTCGAGGATACAAAGCATTGTCCATCTCTCTCTCTCTCTCTCACCGGTGACGGATGGGGAATTTCGTGATATATATACCATCACTTTGTAAGGGAAAATCATTTTAAAGTCAATCCGTTGTTGAAATTTTTGACAACATTAGTATACGGGCTGTTTTATTATAGTGGAAATTCTCTTTACATGCTCTTAGAATACTTTAAAAAATAGGTTTAGAAAGTCATACAATGAGTCAAATTTGCAATAAAGTCGTATTTTCGTTCGCGCAAGAAATCTCGGTTCCTGATAGCAACCCCCCCCCCCCCCCCACCCTCAACCACCCTTCCAACTCCTCGGAATAATTAAATCTTATCCTCCCTTCTTTTTAAATATAGAAAGTACGACACACCCTCCTGCGACGATTGCACAGTGATCAACATCCTTCAGGAGTCGAATGCCTTACTTCAACCGTGATCCAAATACTTTACCAAGAACCTCATTGCAACCTCGTTAAGCCAAGGAGTTACTAGTTGATTAGGCCCATACACTGCACACTAGACATCATTCCAATGATCGAGCACTAAGCGACTTTTTCGGCCTTCGACGTCCCATGTTATAGTGAAATATATTGAAGGGTAAATGTTAAATGAATATTGCAAAGTTTGCGTTAAACGATTGATGCACTTGCTCTATTAGCACAGTTAACGAGGCAATCATAATGACGGCTATTGTGCAACGGGATTTACCCTATAATGACACAACAATGCCGGAGCAATAAATGTCGCCGGAACACCTCCCAAGCAATGAAGAGTAAAATGATACTCACCTATGAGTGGCAATTCTTCCAGCTTATGTTTAATTCTACTGATGAGGTCGCCGGTGACATCATATATTAATTGCTGCTGTCTCTTCACCTGGGCGAACACCTCGAGATGAGCCTCTGAAACACCTATCCTTGAAGACTCCATCAATTCTCCCATACCTGGGTAACGACCTTTGAAGTGTATAAAATCTTTAAAATATTGTGAACAACCGTTCATGAAAAAGTCCTCTTGTTAAGTGGGTGTGACTTTCTACCGAGGTGTCTTGGTCTGAAGTACAGTTTTTATTCGAACATGCACATTTCGATCGAAGAGCATAATGATGCAACTGACACCGTTTTCGAAGCGCTATAATTATTATGATAACATTTGTATCTATCTTTATTCACTACATAAGGCTAAACTACAAACATTTAATGCAAACAAAGGGGCATTGCGAAATTCTGGAGCACCTAAGCGTACCAACATAAAAGGGGGGGGGGGTTAGTGTTCAACTCCAATATCTTTATTTCCTGTTTCTACTTATTCGTTTCCTTCTTCTTCTTCGTCCTGTCTCCTCTCTCGCCCTAGTATTTTCCACATCTCTCTTCTCTATCTTTCTCCCTCTTTCTCTCTATATATCTCTCTGCCCTCTCTCTATAATATATATATATATATATTATATATGTCTCTATTTTCTCTCTCTCTCTCTCTCTGTCTCCTCTGCATCTATTTTCTCTATCCCAATACCCCTCTAGTCTGGATGGAAGGATGAAAAGATCTGATGCACGCAAAGGTTGATTTGATATATTCTTTACATAATTTTTGTATTACATGATTGATTTCATTGCATAGGAACAGAAATAAAGAGACCAAAATTTAATGGGAGATGAGCTTTTATGCCTGCGTAATGCCTAGGTCACATTTGCCGCCGCGGCAGTGCGGTCTAAAATATCTACGGCCAATAGCATTTATTAGGCCGCCGCAGCATTCCCACGGTCACATACGGTAGCGGTCACATATATATGTTAGGGTAGCCGCACGGCGTATTTTGAATTTGTGGAGACAGAAAATCTGCGGCTGCCGTACGGCCATTGAAGTGATGACGCATGGTTGCCTTAGGGCGTCCCTGTGGCGGCCGTAGGTTTTTGACAAATACTAAGGCAGACGCGAGGTAACCGCAAGGTGCCCGCAAGGCGGCCGAATGGGGGACCATACGGAAACCGTGCGGCCAGACTGATGCTATATACCGCATCACCCCTGGAGTATATTAAACGCAAGACCACCGTATGCTCGACGTACGTTCGCCGTGGAACCACTTTACGGCATGGCTACGGCGTGTCTAATCGCTACGGCGAACCTAGAAATAAAAACAATTATAAGTCCGCGTTTTAATCACACGGCGAGCCATATGGCCTGTTAAGATAGGGATACGCCTTAGGGTGACCTTAAGGCCTCCGCAGATTTTCTGCGGCCGCCGCTAGTATCTCTCGATTTCGGCGGCGTACGGCCGCCGTATCCTAGCCGTAGAACAAATGTGACCTAGGCATAACATATCCAACGGTCTCTGGCTGAAATTTGATAAAGGGAAAAGCAAGTCAATATTTGAGGAACTACTAGTGTGTGCAAAAATACATTGAAAAGTAACAAATTGGGGATATCATGAACAAACATGCATGCGTATTTGTTACACAAGTATCTCTTACATCACAAAGATAATAGAGCTATTGAGCATATTTCAACAGAACAACTTACATGCAAAATGTAAAACAGGTATATACATATCTTATCATTAATAATATTTAACAAATTTTCACCTTTATAAAGGAGAGTGATGTAAAAGAAAATCTGGTCTAATGGGGAAGGGGGGGGTAATTAAATCAATAATGGGTCACTTTACTTTTTTGTTATCAAAGTATGCAGAAAATTGATTATGTTTCGCTCAGGATAAGGACTTTACGATTGTCGTGATTGTGAACGTCACAACAGAGGCATTATTTCATGTCAAGAACACTATAGGACCCTGTACTTTGGGCATAAACATACTTGCCCGAATTCACAAAGGAGGTTCGACAAACCTCCTTTTGTTTCGACAAACCTCCTTTTGTTTCTTACAAACCAAGGTTTGTAAAAACGCGTCGAAACGCGTCGTATGACGCACATAAACCTCAGTTTGTCGACAAACCTCCTTTGTGAATTCGGGCCACTAAGCCTAGATTGGATTTACACAATTTTTTAGAAAGCACAACCATTTTTAGCCAAAATAAACTACGCATACACATACACACGAACATATATTCCTCCCTATATAATGACAAAAATATCATATTGATATAAAGCTCAGCTAACATTATTTTGGAGACCCCTGCAATACGATACATCATAGTGCGATATTTAATTTAATAAGATAGATAGTTTAGTTACATACATAACAATATTGAAGAAAAGTGTATGATTTTCATTGATAAGTAAAATGTCTAACAACGCGGGGAAATGGAATTAAAGAAATAACTTAATATGTATGCCAGTAGAGTTTATAAGACATAAATCATCATTACATTTTAATATGAGGGAAAAGTACTCTTAAAAACGATACGGAAATACATCATCAGGAAAAAAGGGTAGGCCTATTTATAGATTCAAAAGACAATATTAGATAGATATTACTGTTAAAATGAAAATATTTTCTTAAAAACGACAGAAAAATACATCATCATAAGAAGGAAAACAAAAATTATAAATCGAAAAAGATGACAATCCAAAAATAGTACAATTAAAAAAAAATACAAAGCCTGGACTGAGATAAGATAAGATATTTATTCGTCTTTCTTTAAAATGTCACATAGAGCATAACATTAGATCATTACACATGTGCAATGCACACACAAAAAACAAAATATGGCAATGATAAAAACAAAGTGAACTAAAATAAAAACGAGGAGACCCTGGTAAAAGCAGAGCTTGTAAGATTTAGGGTCCCATCCGGACCAAATAATTGGTTGGTACACATAAGCAAAAGATAAACATGATGGGAGTAAATATTTGTGACTATCTAAGAATACATTAGGAAAAAGGTGGTATAAGAAACAAGAAGTGTATACACACAACAACAACAACAACATAATCGAGAGACGAGACAAGACAAGACGGGAGAAAAGAGAAAATATGAGAAATAATGAAGGACTACTAATACTAACAGCACATCGACAAAAGGCACATCACACAACGGGCACATGCCAGACAACAGGGGGAGGGAATAAAAGGTTGAAAATCTGAAAATATTCAGTTAGACACATATTAATATCAAGAAGAAATTTTATATTTATAGTAATACATAATAGATCTTGGCACGAAAAATAGCTACAAAAATGAACTAATCTATGAGTCAGAGTATTTATCGAGAAGATAAACCTTAAGTATACACTTAAATGCAGAGAGACTAACAGATTGCTTAACGCTAGAGCCTAGAGAGTTCCAAAACCTAGGTCCAGTAAAAACCCAAGTATTAAAAGTAAACTTTGTCCTTACTTTGGGTAAGTGAAACGCAGAGGCATTTCGTGTAGCATGGTCATAAACTTGACTATTTTTCTTTAAAATGCTGACAAGAGCCTGTGGAAGGACACCAGAATCGTACATTAGAGAACCCAGTTGAAGGTGATGAATATCTTGCACCTTTTAAATTATATGCGTATAAGAAAGCGGATTAGTGTGCGTACGAAAGCTAACGTTACAAAAATTCTTAAGATCCTCTTTTGAATCAAGTATAATTTTTCAAGATTAATTTTAAGAGAGTTACCCCAAGGAAGGACACCATAATTAAGATAGGGAAGGATTAATATTGAGTACATTATTGAGTACATTTATTTCAATTTATGAATTACGCCTCTGTCTCTTGACAATGTCTTATAAAGATGATTTACGTGAATTTTCCAACTCATTTGCTCATCAATGTGCAAACCAAGGAATTTTGTTGATAATACCCTATCTATCAATACATTATTAAATAATCTCCTGGAAGCACTTTGATTGTATTACTAAAAAACATATAATTTGTCTTTTGCAGATTTAAAGACAATTTATTTGCTTGAACCCACAAAGTAATTTTACTTAGTTCGAAAATAACCGTTTCTAAAGATATGGTCACAACTTAGAGCGACGACCGACCTATTAGTAGCCTGCTCGATCACCGCTGGAATTTAGCCCAACAATTTTTGGAGAAGTCGAGCAGGCTGTAGAGCCCCAGCGATGCCTGGTCGCCGGTCGATTTTAGGTCAAGACTGGGCGCAATCTGGGAGCTTCTCCGAGCGGCGTCCCGGCAGTGACCGACTGATGACCCACCGATTCCCGAGCGGTCTCCCACCGGTTATCACTGATTTTTAAGAAATTGCCCGGAGGCCGACCGGTGATCGGCGGGGTACCAAAATACGCTCGGTGCCCGGGCGTTCGCCGCCCGGGCCCCGAACTAATCGAGCGTTGTAATTTTATGTTGGATGTTGATCAACCAATAAATTACCTAATCAACACCAGGGGGGTGTTTTATCAAGCCTTCAAATTGATTTTTAAAATCGAAACCAATTTTAGTGGAATACCCCCCCCCCCCCCCCCGACCCCCAGGGCACTGTTTCACAATACCGTCATAAGTATAAGTTCGTGAATGTCCCATTGAGACCCGTATTCATCTTAATATATACATGTACATGCGTTTTGATATGATGTCGGCGAACTTGTCGGGACTTGGTAGGTAGTGACTTCAATGCTACATGTACAATTAAAGGTAATTTGAAAGTTTGAGTGAAAACAGACCATTATTAATGATAGAAATTCGGGAAACCTGATTTGATCGATTCCTTAATTCTCCCAACTATATTAATACAATTCAAATACATTTTATGTTAATGTAAATCGTCTCAAAGCAATGAATTGGCTCTATATACCATTCCAGACATTTGAGTGTTGAAAGATTTCTAAAAGCTTGTCTTATTTTCATGGCAAAACGGTTGGGAAAATTCAAAAATGGTTGGGAGAATTTACTGTTAGAAGTTGTTGCGCAGTGACGCCTTCAAAGATAACCATGAATATCTTTGTAGTTTGAAAAAAAAATCATTTTGGGGGGCATGTTAGAGGGTTAGTACAGCAGAAATAATATAATAAGTAACATTTCATACAAAACTGACACAGCTTTTTCATCAACCTTCAACAATGTTACAGAGTCACTTTACTATGACGGTTTTGTGGAACGATGTTCAGAGCTGTACACATTTTGTCTTAAGCTTACAATGTATGTCAGTTTGAATAAGTGTGATTTAAGTTCATATTTTATTCGTTTTTACTACATAATATATATGGACATATAGTGATTTGTCTTTTTGCGTGCGTCTCTGATTTCAGAAGCCAGACTCAGCCTCGAACAAATTTACCTCTAGCATGCTTGGTGTTTCATAACTTATTGTAATTTGATTAATGAATTTATTTGCTCAATCATTACCGAATTTCATGACAAAGGCGTTTCACTTTAAAAGAACAAATATATCTTGTTCTATAGTTTCCAAATGAATCTAGGAAAACAGCTTTAATCAATGTTAGTGTCATCATCATTTGATTTTTTTTATTTTTTTTTATTTCATTTCATTTATTTTCCACTCAAATATCCACAAATTAAATGACATATATAAACCATACAGTAATACAATATATAATAGAACAAATGAATTATACTCGGCATTTTTGTAATTGTGAAAGAAATGACAAATAATTTCTCTCAAACACATGAAGCTATAGTTTGTAACAAACAAAAAAAAAATTGTAATGTAATTATTTTAAAGTCAAATTAGATTTCGCGAATAACGTGAATAACGCGTATCTGTCGACAAGCTACACTGGTTGCCATTGGTCCATTTCACTATTCGGTCATAAGATCATCTCTGTTGTCTCTGCATTTGATCTGTTCTGCCTCAGCCCTAAAGTGAACAAAATAACGTCACAATAGTAATCATTCACTATGTACTCGTATTGTATGAGGTATTTATACGGGTCAAATAAATAGAAATAGACACGCCTGAACATCTCTAGAAACGTTTTAAGAATATTCCTTTCTCAGAAATAATAGAAATTAAATGTGAACTATTATTTGTCTGGCCATTTTACACACAGATGTTTTTTTTTGGTGTCATTATTTGAAGAGGGATTTCGCCGTTTTCAGTCCAGCTCACTTTACATATTTATGTGTAACACACTCATTAAGAGTCGAACCCGTCTTAGTGGTGAGCTCTTAAGCACCCATCACACCAAACTAGTTCTAAGTACGTTCTGGAACCGTCATAGAAATCCATAAAACGGGTTGTGGTCGGGGCAGAATGTGTAAATAATGTCTATAATACGATCCTAGTCCGTTCATAAACTTTCCTAAATGCTTCCATCTCATATGTACCCCGTTCACAGTCCGTGCATATCAAGTTCAGGTCGGGTAACTTTGCCATTTCCAGGCTGTCCAAGGCAGTCCGTAGTCAGTTTAAACTCACTATTAACAAGTTCTACCTCGTTTCCAATACGTCCAAACCCGTTTAACTAGTTCGCCACTTGTTCTAACTAATTTGAAACCCGACCACCCCGTTCAGAGACAGTTCAACTCGTCCTCATCTCGTTCTTAGTGCGTTCGAACGCACTTCTAGAGCGTGTGCGATCCCGACCTGGCTTGGGGGCTGTAAAAACCCAGCGCGTTCTCGCCATTCCTCATTCCCGCTCAACGCTCAACGCTTCAAGCTTTGCAGATCAAGACATTCAAGTGGGGCCCCAATCTTACCAAACTAGTTCTCACTACGTTCTGGAAAATGTTGCCAAACGTAGTAGCAACTGCTTATGATCTTTTTAAGAACTTCATTGACGAGCTCGGACTAGCTTGGACGAGAAGTGTGCTCAATTTTACCGTCCTGCAATTAGACGGAGTGACAACGTAATTGAAACGAGATGGACGTATTACGAACCGAATTGCCGTACTTCGATCCTACTAGGAGCGTGGTACAACGTGACGTGGTCGAGCATCAATTAGCAAGAACGCGCTGGGCTTTTAAAGCCCTCGAGCTAGGACGGGATTGTATACGCACGATAGGAGCAAGTTCGAACGCACTAAGAACGAGATGAGGAAGAGTTGAACTGTCTCTGAACGGGGTGGTCGGGTTATAAACTAGTCAGAAAAAGTTGTGAAGTAGTAAGAATGATTTTGACCTATTGGGAACGAGGTATATAGTTAACAGCGGGTTTAAACTGACTACGGACAGGCTTGGACTGCTTGAAAATGGCAAATTTACCTGATCTGAACTTGATATGAACTGAGTGTGGACGGGGTACAGACGAGTTGGACGTATTGTGGACTTTTTATGAATGAACTGGGGTCGTAATATAGACATTAGGGACTTTTAGATTCGCATGAAGACAATGGGGATTGCTACGTCGACTTCCTTTTGATGCACTGTCTTGAATGGAAGTCACACGTGGAAGTCCACGCAAATCTAAAAGTCCCTATTAGTCCAGTCCGAGCCCGTCCATGAAGTCCTTAAACAGATCGTAAACAGTAATGTTGCTACTACGTTCAACTCCGTTCGCACACTGTTTGAGCCCGTTCGGCAACATTTTCGAGAACGTAGTGAGAACTACTTTGGTGTGATGGGGGCTTTAGAAGCATGATAAAGGCCACCTAGCTATAGTGTCTGTGCATATCGTCTCCCTTGAGAAAGAACTTGTGTTTTAGACACTGTCTAGAAAGGCTACCTGTCTAGAGTGGCCACTTTTTCTGTTTCCCTGGGTGGACTCACAGACAGTTTCGACTGTACATGTATATCAATTGTGTATACGAACTTCAGTCTGGGAAATGCAATAATTACCCAAGATTGACGAAATCTGTGGAAAGTTGTATCAGTTTTGCCTTCCGTCTTCGGAGCGCTTCCTGTACTTCACGAATACAAGTCTCTCTGTAATACCCATCAGCGTTATCGCAGAATCTGTCCAACAACATATCGAGAAAACTTGTGTTCCGTTATAATGCTCGGATGACAATTGGTCAGGGCTGTATTTTGTCAGAGATATGGGGTGTGGGTTAGGGTTGCATTTGGGTTATAGTTTAGGTAAATGTTTGGGGTTAAGGAGCTTAGTGTTTGTTCTAGTGGTGAGCCTAAGACTTCAGTTAGTATGGGATATTTACCGGGTGAGTCACCGAAGCATAATTCAAACAACCAATGAAATATCCGATGTGGTTGAAAAGAACTGTTTATAACATATCGTTTTAATTCCAGTCTTGAAAACTCTCACATCACGAAATAATTAATCGAAGTTGATTTTTAAATAGTTCTCAGATTTGAAACAAGGACACAACAGGAACTCTGATTATCAGCAACTATATAAATATATTTACATACGACAGTTAAGATGTGTGTCACAGTTTGCCAGTGCGCATCGAAACTGCCACACGTAAGTTTATTATGTCATAGTGATGCACAGGTTTGAGTGCGTCGGTAGGGATTGTGTGCACAAGGTACCTTTGAATTGTTTTAGACCAAATTCAAAGGTACCGCGTGCACACAATTCCACCGACCCATGAATTAAACCTGTGCATCATCTGTTTTATAAGATGGGGCCCCCAAAATTGTCAAAAATACAAAATTTTGTTATTTTACAGATTTACCGGATGCATGGCAAAATCGCGTGCATCCAGTAAAAAATAATTACATAGTAATTGACCAATCAGATTGCAGGGATTCTTCTACCCATCTTATAAAACTATTTCATCTCATCATCCTCATCATAATCAATGTGACTGCCGCAACCGAAATGGAGTTCACTCTTTGACGCCACTTGCTCGATCTTGTCAAACAAACATCACAGTTTTCCGGTGCATATCTTATGCTATGGTCACATTACCCAAAAGTAGTCTGCTCGGTGGCCGAGCGGCGAATTTTTAGCCAATTTTGCGCGGCCACCGAGCGGCGGCCGCCCAGCACCGCTCGTTTTTAAGGCATCGCTACTGTAGTTTTAGCGCGGAGTTAAAAATTCGGGCGGGGCCTGCTCACTTTCACTCGCCGCCTAGCCTACGCTCGGTGGCCGGGCGGTCGCCGCCCGGGCGCCTTCCTAATCGAGCTCTCACCGTCGAGCGATTTAGGTCAAAAATCGAAGCCGCTAGGTCAAAGGCTGTTTGAGCAGTCGCCGCCCGGTCGCCGCTGGGAGATCAGTCGGTCACTGGGCGGCGAGTCCAAAATCGGTCGGCAGCCTTTGACCTATCGGCTTCGATTTTTTACCTTAATCGCTCGGCGGCGAACGCTCGATTAGTTCGGTGCCCGGGCGTCGACCGGCCGGGCACCGAGCGTATTCTCCGAAAATCGCTTGGCGATGCCTAAATTCCAGCGGCGACCGAGCAGGCAACTAATCGGTCGGTCGCCGCTCTGATTTGTGACCATAGCTTAAGCGAGGCTATTATACAAATGACCTTGGGAATCGTTTACAAGTAATGAATGGCAATTGTGCGCAACAAAAGTCCTACGCGTATTCACTGAGTAGAGTATAGAAATGTTAACAGAAATGTGAAGCGTATCAACTCTACGTCATCATACAAACAAACATCCCGGTTTTATACCGGCGCATATCTAAACGAAGCTATTATGCAAATGACCATGGAATTTTTTTACATGTCATGAATGGCAATTGTGCGCAACAAAAGTCCTACGCGTATTCACTAATTATCGTTTCAATTAACATTATCGTTTTGTTTTTGATTTTATTATTATCATCATCAATATTGTTATTATCATTATCATCATAATTTTTCTCACTATTGTCGATAGTGTTATTTTGTATTGATTAACATTAATTCTATTTGTATTGTATATTTTACAGTGTTAAATTGACAGGTTCAACTGATTGTAAACTTCTCCAATACCCCAATGTGGGTGACATGAGAATAAATTGTCATTGTCATTGTCTGAGTAGAGTATAGAAATGTTGACAGAAATGTGAAGCGTATCATGTCTACGTCATCATACAAACAAACATCACGGTTTACCGGTGCATACCTAAACGAGGCTGTTATGCAAAAGAATGACACTGAAATCGAAATCTCGCGAGGATGTCTTCAAGGAACCACGGTAAATATCATAAAAAAGCACTCACATCTCTACTGCTTCGTGGCATTTTACTTTAATAGAAGGACAGATCAGGGAGTCTTTCTCTTTTGTTGTCAGCCTCTTTAACTTCCCCTCGATAGAAGCCCTGATCCACTGCCGAACAAGCATGAAGAAAACTCCTGCAGCAGCAGCCATGCTGCGTATTATGTAATCAGATCCTTCGTCCTTTTCGACTGCATGCAAAAGAAGGTAGGTGTTGTGAGAATTAAAACCGGTGCACAAGGACAGTGTGGCATAAATGCTCAGAACAGGACCCCATTTCACAAAACGTGTCATCCGTGACAAACAACAGTTTTTGTTACAAGCTAGCGAAATCCTTGCCACGATTGGATATCAGCAGATTTGGCATTGATTTTTGTCATTTGTCATTGAAAAAAGGCTTTGTGAAACGGGTCCCAGGTCCAGGTGCATTAAAGGCATGGGTGTCGATTTGTGTCCGTGGTTGGGGGGGGGGGGGGGTGATAGGTGCCAAAATATTTTCGGCAATGGATCAAAGCAACCAAGAGGTATAAGCGTGTGGCAGGTTGCACCCCCTCCCTTCCAAGTTATTAGTTTTTTAAAGTCACCCTCAATAAAGATAACATTTCAGAGAATATAAGAGTGGTAATAAAATGAATAACATGCTAAATGTTAGTCTTGACTCTTGCCTGCAGTGTAGGCCTACCAGACTAATATCATCTATTTTTAAACGAAATTTAGACATTACCCAAAACAAAATCCAATGGTGAGGTATATCAACGTGTGAAAGTATTATGTTACCAGTGGGCAAATGCATTAATAAGCAACCAGGAAAGGTTCATGTAGACAGAAAATTCTTTATTTCTTGGTGATAGAAACATCCATTTTATGAATATTGATGTTTCTAAACAACATTCATCGTGAAAAACCCATTCCAATATTCTGAGATCTCAAAAAAACATGGTTCTCATTAGTAAATGAAAAACATATTGCTTTTGGTTCTTCATTTGACTCTCTTCCTTCTTTAACTAACCCAACTGAATCCTCTCTCCGGGAAACTCCGGGAAAAAGAATATCACTGATGCAAAATTTGGTTTTCAAAATGACAGAAAATTTCCACTCCTGATCTCATACAAACTGTCTGTTTCTTAAAAACATAATATAAAACTTACGTTCCAACTACCAAACAACTAACTTCCATTATCTCCTTCTTCACCCAGATATACTTATCATACCAGATACGCTCTAAAATATAAGCAGAATATTCCACTAAGGCCCTGACCAGAGCACTAATTTTTTCTTCAAAAACTATAACCAGTCTTAGAAGGTGCATTATTATTGGAAGGGTGTTATAAACAAAACTTCAAACTTAATAAAATTCTAACCTTCAAAAACACCTTAACTATATTATGCCTGTTACGTTTGAATACAATACATAGGCCTACATCAGCTTTTCAATAAAACAAAAATAAGTTGTGACATAATAATCAAAATATCGAACTGCAGTATTCTGTTGTATTGCTTGTTTATGAAGAGCTTGTTTTTAAGAGGCACTAGATCCATGTGTGTAACTTAAGAAAGAACTCTTTGTTTACCAGATTTTGAACAGGTGTCTATGGAAAATTGTTATTAAAAGAGGCATGTGTTCATAATTTCTCTCGTAATTTAGGTTACTAATTTTGTTCAAGGTAAATAGACGAAAATGTATATCATTATCTCCATTTGCTATCAAAAGATTTGGCTCCTTTCGGAAAATAGCTCTCCAAATGTTTTACATGTAGAGATATAAATAAACAAAGAAATGGATGAAATCAATAAAACAAAAAAGATTCTGAGTATGAATCAGGGAACAAACTCAAAGTTTCGTCTCGTACATGCTGCCTTTTGGACAAAACCGTCTTTCTCTTCAATGATACAATATTTTATTACTTTACTTGCATTATAAGAAGAAGAAAAAACATCATCAACCCACATAGTCATAGCTTTAAAAATCACTTCAGATTGAACTGGTCAAAAGTCATGTGATATTCTTGTCTCATATACGGTTGTGTCACTTACTTCGTTTTTCTATTTATATATGTATGTATTATGAAAATGAGATAGCAAAATGTGTATATTGGTGGTCATCTTGCGAGTAATAACCATTAACTACTCTCATCGGGCTCTCATCATAAATTTTTCTCTTAATTTTGTTAATATTTTTGTTATGGTGAATTATTGGGGGATGATTGTACAGGCCACCCCCCCCCCCACCTGAAATATAGGGGGTATATCCCCCCCCCCCCCCATCCCCCGGGATCGACACCCATGATTTAAAGGGATCGTTTAACAATGTTAAATCTGAGATACACGGCCCTACGCGTTATCAGTGTCTGTGATATGGTGTAATATTGAAGCCCTAAAAAAATTGCGCTTCAAAATGATCAAGAAGTGCCTCAAAAAAGTAAAAATCTTTGAGTGACCGGTTTTACCATACTCTTTTTCCCCAATAGACTGTAGTGTTATGAAAACCGTCAGGCGAACGATTTTCAAAATTTGTAATTCCAATCATAAATATCTTGATAATCAGACAAGCGATCGGCTTGTAAAAGTCATGGGGTTCCTGACTGACCTAAAGGTTTATAATTATCATTACATCATGAGCTAAATCCAGAATTTTGTTTCAGAATCTGAGACAAAGTTACCGGATCCCTTTAATGCATCGTTTAACAATGTTAAATCTGAGATGTACGGCCTTACGGATTATCAGTGTCTGTGATGTGGTGTAATATTGAAGCCCTAAAAAAAGTAAAAACCTTTGAGTGACCGATTTTACCATACTCGTTTTCCCCCAATGGACTGTAGTGTAATGTAAACCGTTAGGAAAACGCAAATTTGTTAAATTTCCAATCAAAAATATCTCGATAATCAGGCGGGCGTTCTGCTTGTAAAAGTCACGGGGTTCCCGACTGACCTACATGTTTATATTTATCATAGCAGCATGAGCTCAATCCAGGATTTCGTTTCAGAATCTGAGACAAAGTTACCCAATCCCTTCAATAGAAATATCATGCCATTGTTTTCCTCTTTGTCCATGGTTATTATGGATATCTATACAATGACATATAGAATTAGCATATCGCTGTAAATTGATTTTTGAATAGTCTATTTGAGTGTGGATAATTGACAACAATATTGTACAATTTATATAACTATTCTGGTTATATACACCTAGTATACTTTGATATGTTAGGTTGCATTCTGTATTTTGACTGTGTGGAGCTGGACAATGGCGTTGCACGGGGTAGCAGCCTTATAGGAGACCGGTCATTAATAGATCACTGGATAGAGTATTGGATAGAGTATTGTATATTATCAATAATTTTGATTATGGATTTATGCTTGGATCGTGGCGTCTTATTTTCACATTCCCTCACCTCTGACTTTGCCGTCTTCTATTTGTCCTCTATTTCCCCTTTTTCTGCAGTTCGACGGAGGGGCACATGCCCCTGTGCACCCTCCCCCGCAATACGCCAATGGATGTGGAGCTGGGGATCCTAAATTACCAAGAGTTCAATACGCACCTGAGCGGAGTCGTCGACGAGTGGAGGCGAAGGAACCCCAAAACTGGTAAACTTTGATACCAGATAGCACCCTCTGCACCGCGTCTGAATCAGGCTCGGTACGTTCTTGTTCGTCTTGCTTATCAACACCATAGGCCTTTGGAGTGTCATGGGGGAACATTGCCATGTGCTTCTCATAGGACGCTGTTCAATAGAATAACGGGAAGAGATTCGTTCGATGACAAAAAATAAATCTTGAGAACCGATCATAGTAACTGTAATCAGGTTATGAAGTTAGCCCATTGTTAGATATTAATTGGTGCATCAATTTTCTTTTCTTCGTCATAATATTGCCTTATTTATTTTGGTTTTCATCCCGTTTCTCCTTTGCCTAATAAATATCTACTCACATTCAATGTCTTCAATAGATCACAGATCGTTCATTCACATGACCAATTTGTTCATCTAGTGAAATTGGACTAAATATATTGAAAACAATAGAATTATACATTTCCATTTTGAATAGTAAACGAATTATTTGTTATTAATACCTCTCTTTAGAAATCTAGCCATCTCATTGGTCGAAATTGGAGTCGTGATTTTAGCCATTTATAAAGGCATCATTTAACAGTGTTAAATCTGAGATGCATGGCCCTACATGATATGGTGTATTACTGATCCCCTAAAAAAAAATGCGCTTCAAAATGATCAAAAAAAGTTTAAACAATCTTTGAGTGACCGGTTTTATTATACTCAATTTCCCCAATAGACTGTAGTGTTATCAAAACCGTTAGGAAAACGAAAAATGAAATTTTGATTTTCAATCATAAATATCTTGATAATCAGATAAGCGATCGGGTTGTAAAAGTCATGGGGTTCCTGACTAACCTAAAGGTTTATAATTAACATTGCAGCATGAGCTAAATCCAGGATTTTGTTTCAGAATCTGAGACAAAGTTACCCGATTCCTTTAAAGAAACGAGCAATGCCAGAGACGGTCAATAGTTCATGAGTGAGATTCCCTAAAGATTCCGGGTGCCGTGAAAATAGTAAAATTTTGATGAGAGGGGATCTCATTGGTTTATGTGTTAAATGTTACTTTGTGCAAGCGCGGATACCATATAATGCAGTGTATGTGCGATTCCCAAATGATTGTAACATTCAGTCATCTTTCCAGCGAAGATTATCAACCAGTCTCTCAGATTTGCTGTGATGTTTTAACCAATCGTTACTCAAGGAAGGGATAAGGTAAGAATTTTTGGTAGATTTTTGTGTGAATTCGGTATATAAAACATATATCGACTGCTTTAATATTCGAGGCCTGGCTGTTTCTATACTGGCTCTCGGGAACGCCCAGGCGCGCGGCGGGGTAATGGCAGGATGCAACGTTCCCTCGAGCCTATGTAAACATACAGGCCTCTCATAGCAGTCAATATATCTATACTATTTGAAGTAATGATCATTGTAGAAAGAATGCAACATTTAATTGATTATGCTCTTGTTAGAAATATATTATGAGAAAACAGTTAACTTTTTCTCACCTCGTACTTGGGAGGAATAATCCTTACAGACCTTCTCCGTAGCTAGCTGAAACTCACCTAATATCTTTCCATACCAGTCTTTGATTGCTGTCTTTTTAGGAAGAAAAACATGATGACGGATGTTACAAACACTCCACAGTCATTTAACCAACACGATAATAAATTATATAAATTGCAAGCTGAGAACAAAGATTATTCAAATATGTGTCAAGAACAAGTGAAAAGTAATACAGGAAGAGGTCAAATAACGTTTGTTGCATGCAAGAGTGCCACACCTGTCCCTCTTTAACGTACAATCGGCCAACAATCTATTGTAATATAATGTATCTCTTTTCTTTTAACAATCTCCTTTCAAAGATTTGTATAAGCTATAACGTAGAATCGATTGAACATTATGACTGACTGAAGGGGACACGATAAAATCTAGAGAGAAAGGGTCGGTTATTGTATCGATCTTAATGTTACAAGGCCCTGTGCCCTGTTTTATAAAATGTCTTATTTAGCATCAACTGCCACAGATCTATGTCAAATCTGCTCATAGCCAATGAAATTTAAGGAATTCAGTAGCTTATAATATTTGTCGTATCTTGTTATTGAAGACAATTCTTCTTCTTGTTTTTAAACAGGGTCCGATCTTCTAAACATAGTGCACTCACCTCAGCATACTTATGAACTTCATCTTCCTGGAATCCGTCATTGTCTGATTTTTTAATCAAAGATTGAGACATCTTACCGCTAACTTCACCCATGCTACGAGATATCTGTCACAAGAAAGAGACGATGAACTTGAAATTTATGGCATGGAACTGAACGTTTCACGGTACTGGATCTGTTAGGAGAAGCGATCGTCATTTAGAATTTATAGTAGCCTACGATCAGTACAACACGACCAAACAACAACGTTCGAATGTTGAACTCAATGGCAATTCAAATACCATGAACACTTTATTGTAATGCCTGTCGAAATCTTTGTAGGATATAGTTTTATGTCATTGTAATGTTGACTCATTTCACAAGATAATTAACAAGGCTATTGAAGTTGCCTCAGGTTGATTTGTTGAAAGCATTGGCGATCGTTATGTATTAAACATCTACAGTGCGTCCCAGAAAAAACGAAACCGAGGATTGTCGATGTTTTATCATAAGTTAGTCACATTTATAATTACTAAATGACACATATTTGGAAAGCTTAGATCCTCCTCTTTCATTTGATGCAACTCATATGATGCATATTTCACGCATGAGTGATTAAAATGAATTTTGAAGAGAGGAAACCAAAAAGTCATTTGGCGGACGGTATCTGAATTTCAAAGAGAAAATCACATTTCTAGAAAGTTGAGGTTCTGTCCTTTCATATGACACCTCAAGCAGGAAACATGAGCAAGGAATGACATAGTTCTGTTTGTTTAAAGTAGTGCTTGCATTTCCATAATTTTATCAAACGAATTCGTTTTCACTGGGTGCCTGCCATAACAACATGCAGAATTGACAACAGACTTAACTCCGTTTCGTTGACAATTAGCCATGCATGAAGTCTTTCGTCTACGGCTGATTGTCAACAAAATGGAGTTAAATCTTTTGTAAACTCTGTTTTTTGCTACGGCAGGCACCCAGTAAAAACGGATTCGAGGGGATACAGTGCCCAACTTTCTAACCACTCATTTTTTTTGTTTCACTCTTAGCATATGCTCTTTCACGACGATCACTTGCCTGTGTTCTCAGAGTCCGCTTAAACTACTACAAAGAGCAATTTGAACCAAGACTTACTGATTCGTCAATTCTTTTCAGAGCCTTCGTTCTCAGGTCTTTACTTTCCTTCACAAATTTTGCCATTTCCTCATCATATAGATTTAAATCTTTCCTTATAGACTCCATCCCATTCTCGAAATCAGACCTATGCATGAGAAAAACAAAATGTTAAGATACGCAATCAAAATATTTCCTTCACTGCCTTGATAGATGTGTTACAAAGATGTGCACGGTCTGTCAAAGGTATCTAACAGGTGAGTTTTAAAATATTTGAAGTGAGATGATGTTACGCTTGCACATGTCCTAATTGTTTTCTGAATAAATAAGAATATGTGTTGTATACAAATGATGCACAGGTTTGAGTGCGTCGGTAGGAATTGTGTGCACAAGGTACCTTTGAATGGTTTGAACCCACGAGGCGCAGCCGATTGGGTTTTAGACCAATTTCTAAGGTACCGCGTGCACACAATTCCACCGACCCACAAATTTAACCTGTGCATCATCTGTTTTATAACATGGGGCCCCCGAAATCGTCAACAAATACTTAAATTTTCTATTTTTACAGATTTACCGGGTGCATGGTCAAATCATGCTTTCCGCGGTAATTACCGGACGCATGATTTTGCCATAGCCATGCTTCCCGGTAATTACCGGAAAGCATTATATTTAAATTTGCATAATTTGACTATTGTTGGTGCAATGGATGAAAACAAATGTAATCACTTAAACTTTAACAAAATAAAGTCAGTAACTTATCTTATTACATGAAACCTAAAGTCATAAAATCAATAAAAACATATTTTGCAAGCCTTTTGAGTTTTGGGAGGTGCAATATAAATTAGAAGAGGTCTGGATCTTGTCCATATCAAGTACATAAATTGAGGGTTTATGTGTGGTACTTCCCGGCCCCTCTCGCTTCAGTTTCACCAACACAGCCATAAACATACGTGAGCTCTCGGGAAATTGAAATTTGTTACAACTGGCTTCTATCGGAGTCACACAGATGAAAATACCGATTGAATTTTCCTTATGTCAACAAAGGTGAAACCGCAGTTTTCCCCCTGTCGCTTTCTAACTGCCGGTGAAATTCACTCCGTGTGGCGAGCCCTTGCCGGAAGTGAAGAATTATTGCGTATTATTAAGCCCGCGCTCCATCTAGCTAGCATGTAGCATGTTCAACCATAAGTCAACAAACACAGCTGGTTACGATAAAGCGCGCGTATACTGCGACCTTTGACCATTTTATTTGCTGTTTTAATCGCCTTCCCTCCCGAACGCTTTCTAACTGGCCGTTTCATCGGTGTCACACCGATAGAATGAGAATTTCTCCTGCTCTTGAGCAGGAGAATTTAATCGCCTATTTCTCTTCTTTTCATCGGCTATTTAATCGCCTTTTTCTCCTCTGTTGCTTTCTAACTGGCCGTTTCATCGGATGCGTCCGGATGCATCCGATGAAAATCAGTGCAGTTAGAAAAGCGTATAAGTAGGCCTACAGTGATCCCAAAAATGGCATTGCCATTGTATACTATAGCGAAGGTACTATATCAAGAGATTTCTAGGTTTACAACTGACCGTTAGTCTTATGTACAGAAGCATAGAACTTAGTTTCGAACGGTGATAACATTTTGTCCAATTATGGCGTTAAATGTCTCCTAAATTGACGCTCTTGATCTGTGCAAACTTTTCCAACTTTGAGAATCCATATTTTAATTGACCTTTTTGTGCTAGCCGCATCCGAATCATCCAACAATTTAGATAATTGTTCTTCTTACCAGGCACGTAGCCAGAGTTTGATGTTTGGGGGGGGCACATACATGTAATCGATCGACGTCCTGGGGGCGAAATTTTTATTCCCAAACAGGTTTGCAATTTCTTATATTTCCGTTCTTCTCAAAGGCTGATATGTTCTACGTCATTAGCAGCTTGGAAAGAGGTCACAAACAATTAGACTTTGATTTTTTATTGCTTTGCTTCACTATTTATAAAGGCAAAAAAACTGAATAAACTGAGACTTGAACCCACAACTCTGAGATTGCATTACACTGACCTTACCGATTGAGCCAACGATGGGTTGATGAAAAGTGATTCTGCATGATTTCTATAACCCTATCACTCACCCTAACGGTTACGTCATTGCTAATGACGTAACATATCAGCCAATCAGATGACCAGAAATATTAGCATTGGCAAACCTGTTTGGGAAAAAAAAATTAGCGTCCTGGGGAGGGGTCTAAAAAAGTTCAACCGATCTTGAAAAAAAAATTGAGGGCACGTGCCCCACCCCCTCCCCCCTCCCCCCCCCCCCCCTCCCCCCCCCCCCCCCCCCCCGTGCAGAGATTCTTCTACCCATCTTATAATTCATATTATTATACCAGTGACGTACAGTGCTGCCCATAAAGCTGGGACATTGTTTTTCTTACCTTTTTTCATGAAATGATAGTGGAAAATGTGGTTTATTCCTGATGGAAAAAGTATACATCTTCTCCGGATTTTATTGATCAACCTCTCTAAACAATAACTCATATTGTTTCAAGCATTTCATGAAAGAGATGAGAAAAGATTATTCAAACTGTGTGGGCAACAGTGTATAAATTAAATTATGCATAGATAAGCTATGCATATTAGTCAAGGGGGTTCTTTTCAAATTGAAATATTCTTCGGGTCGGCTTTCATAGCTGACTCATTTTACATGTCTGGATTATTGCAATGTATACGTACGTCTCGTTTGACATGGGTCTCTCCAGTGCTTTAAGACTTTGGATGCATTGACGTAGGACATTTCGGCCAGTGTCACGGCCCCGATTTAGTTTGGTAGTTATCCCAGCTGATGTCGCCCTTTCCTGAAACAAGGTAGAAGCAAAGAAGATTTGATCAAGAAAACCAGACGATAAAACTGTTCTGCCTTTTACAGTTCTTATTACAGATCAGGGCCCTGTCTTTAAAAAGAGCTGCGATTGATCCGGGTTGTCTAGTTCAAAAATAGATGAGATCTTAAGCTTTTTATCATCTAAATTATAGACTTATCATCATCTGTACTTTATTCCAACTTACTTCAATTTTGGAGATGAAATTCTGGAACGTCCTCAATCTCTCTTCCCATCCCCTGACCAAGGATCCTAAAGAGACAGAGAAAATATAACAGGGAAACATAATCTTTCAAACACCTTCTCACTATCATTCAATATTCCAGGTCATGATGATTTACCAATCGATTGTTGTTTGAGTTTGTTTACACGTAGGTGTTGAAGCGCTGCCTATTGATAGATCTTTTTAAAAGGTTCGCAATGATAAGATTGTGAGAGTAAGAGTATGTCCAACTACATTTCATGTAATAAAACAAGTGTTTTCATTGATTGTGATTTACAGCGAGAGGCATCGCCACGGCAATCCAACCCTTGTAATACCTTCAGTGGTATGGAAGCAGGAAAAATAAGAGAAACAGAATGACGAAAGTATGAAATATATCAGGCAAACAAAAAGAGAGTAATGAATTTTTGAAATGCAAGATCACCAAATCCATGCGAATCTCAAATTGGCCACTTTCACTAGTATGATTCTCTGATTCTTCTGCTTTCTTGAATTTCCCTTTAAAACACTTCCACACTGCTCATGGAAAACAGTTTGAATGCTGATGAGGCAGCTACCCTGGGTAAACAAGACATATTAGTATTACTGCTCACAGATTATTCAACAAGCATGTTACTATTTCCTGGTATCTATGACTTTTAAAGATAAGTAACGAATTTTCGATCAATTACCTAATTAGACCTATTTACTACTCGGCAACCGGTGAAACATCGCGAAGTCAGTAGATCTACTTCTATTACTTCATAATGCGCTATTAATTTCTATGGAACTGGATAAATCATATTTACATGAAACTGTATGACTTGTTAAGGTTTGGATAGTTAAAAAAATACTAACCGTTGTCATCGAGAGCCAAGTCGAGGGCTTCTCTTCCAGAGAAAAAGAAACATCTTTCCTCTGCTTCCTCCCTTGTATTTACGACATCGAGTTTTTCCAGCAACTCAAACACCGAGTCGACGTGACGAGCCTTAACCTGAAAAAGAAATCAATTCCTTTTTTTCACCGATGATTTAGCGATTCTGAAGTTGGAATTAGTGATATCCTTCTGACTAAATTTTCTTTAAATGATCTGATAAACTTGGATTAGTCGTCCCTCTTTAAATGTATAATCATAAAGAATCAGTGTCTATAAAAAAAAAAAAAGTGTATGTTACATAATAGATACCTGTTTCATATAGGTTATCAATTTCTTTGACAATTTTGCCAACGTCTAATCAAATGCAATTATCTCAATAGCTTATAACAATGTTATTGATAACAACTATTATGAAACAGGGCCTAGAGCATCGTAACATCGAGTTACTGGCATAATCGCGGGTAACCCCCCTCTCCCCTCGAAATGGCAGCATGTCCTTCAATCAAGCATACCTTTTCAATATTTAGCAACTTCGAACTATTTTTATGTTACAGGAACATGAAGAAGATGAAAATAAGATAACATGATTTCTATCAAGAATAACGATACGGTTGTCTTTTTTTTCTTCAAATTGATGGCAAGCCTTTTTTGTATGCTCGAGGGCGCAGATCAAATAATTGGCACTTTCTAAAATGGCTATACGCCAACCAAGTTGACCCTTCATGTTGTGGGATGTAATGTTTATAACCTCTTAATCAGTCTCACTGTTGAGTGGACTAGTAGAAAGGGGTTAAGGTTTCCCAGTAACCTCTGTTTATGCGCTAACCTCTTGAGGGCGTCTTTCTCTCCTTGATAGATCCCACTGAGGGAAACCCACGATGATGTCGGGCTTAGGAAGACGTTTGCCGACCTCCATGAAATGATCTCGCTCCTAAAAAATATTACATTTCAGTTACATCCCGTGCTGTACTTGTTCAGGTCTCTCATTTTCTCCATTTTCCTGCATTGTGTATATCTTTATAACAAACTAGCAGAAAACAAGATGACGACAAGAAGTGATTGTAATTTTATTGGAGTCTTTCGTGGGAGGGAGTTACATCGTTATTTCTACCGTGATTGCAAATAGTTTCATATTGAAATGTTATGTAATTGGTTATACTTTGTATTGTAATAACGTTATTTATTTTTTCTAATCAATGCCACTAAAAAATGTGATTGTCATGAGTATCGATATTCATTTCATAGATAGCTAGAATATAATATTTTTTATAGGAAAATAATATTTGAGTGAAATAAACATATTGTTAACATACTTCTGGTGACATGACGGTCTTGGGATTCACAATAAGTACATGAACGTCTGAGTCTGCGCAGAAGGCTTTCACTTTATCACCAAGCTCTCGACATTTCGTAATTCCAGGACTGTATAATAACAGGAGATATGAAACAGCGAATGTTTTAGAGCAGGGGTGGATCCAAGATTCCGTATACTAGTAAAACAGGGGGCACAATATTTATATAAAAAATCTGACAAGCAAAAACAAATTGTTTGTATTATTCAGGAAAATAGGGTCGATTGTGCTCCCTCCCCCTCCATAGAATCTGCCATTTTTATGATGATGAAAAGTCAGTCCAAATGTACACTATTACTTATATACAGAGCCATAGGTAAGAACATGATCCTAATTATTCCATGGACAAATGGCAAAGGAATATTATCAGTCACGAAATGATATTATTCGACTCTAAAATCAATCCCGCTGGTTCAAGAAAGGATGATCAAAGTGGAAAACGTTGAGACAAACGATAGGGTCAAGTTTTCCCGATGAATATATACTATTGAAGATGACTCATCAGTCTATAATTTAAAGACTGGACTCTGTGACGTCATCTTCTGAGAAATACATTTCTATGGGGTTATGGTTTTAAGATTAGTTTCAGGGCCAGGGTTAGACCTTAGGGCCATGGTTGGGGTTAGGGTTACTACGGTTTCATGGTATTTTGCTGCTGTTCCAAATCACAGTTGCCTATAGGATAAGCTAGGATCATTAAGGCTTACCAATCCATAATTTGAAGATCATAATTCAGCAAATGGTCCTCACTGACGTCATCTTCTGAGAGATGAATTTCGATGAGATGAGTTGCATCCAAGGATCGACCTGATTTTACATCGCACAGATCTACTAGGGCCTAGGGGGAAAATAGGTTCATAAACTATCAAATGGTATAAAATCTATGTACATGTACTTTGTAATACTGAGATTTTTAAAATCATTGTTATTGTTTTTGTTGTTATCATTATCAATACGATTATTATTACCATTATTATTATTAGGTGGTCTGTCAACGACAGATCACCTATTGATTTCGCTAGAATTTTCTTTATTCTTTCTTTCTTTCTTTATTAGGTGGTCTGTCGATGACAGATCACCTATTGATTTCGTTAGAATTTTCTTTCTTTATTTATTTATTTCTTTATTTCTTTATTTTTATTTCTTCCGTACACTTTTTTTGTGTATACGTTTACTCGAAATCGACTGGGTCAATTTCCTTCAAATTTGTGTTAGTCATCAGGCCCTATGATATCAAGTTCCCGAAACCTTTTTCAAGTTCATGGGGTCATCGTGACGTCATCCAGGCGCCATTTTGTAAAAATCAGGTCATTATCATATCTCAATAACGAGTAATAAAAAATGAACTATATTTAGTATACATCAATTTCAGGTCAAAGGTCAACTAAATATGTCAACAAAATCTGTGCGCGCACCTTGACGCGCACGTACGCGCGCATCAAAATTTTAAAATGCTCAAATTTGTTCCAAATTTTGTTTGCATACGTTTCAGGCCATTGTAAGCATTTTCAAAATTTGCGCGCGAGCATTTATTTTTTCGCGCGTTTCCGCGCGTAACCGCGCGTACTGACATTTTGCAACATAGAATTGCCAAATTTTCACTATCATATTTATTACATTTTTTCAAGCATTTTGATACCTTGTTCACCTTTTTTGACCAGTAATAACGCAATTAGCGTCCGTCAAACCTAACAGCGCGCGGATCTGCGCTATCCTTATCCACATTACATGTGCAAAAACAAGCCTATACAAAATTCATTTTAACTCTTCAGAATGTATAGATACCCCCATTTTCTTTTCATATTTAGATAGATTATGAGTCGGAGATATGATTTCATGTCTCATTTGACCCTCAATTAACTCATGACGTCATCATAATGGCCTCCGAACTCAAAATTTCAATTTGCATATTATGACGTCAGCAGATTTTTGGAAAATTGATTGTATCTCTGTAAATATTGATTAATTTTCTTTCAAATTTTGATATGTTCTACCTGAGAATATTCTCTACAAATTTAGTTGCAACGATATTTCATTTTGACAATGGTATCATGGCGTATTTTTGCGATTAAAGGAGGCATGTCAATTTTTTACATTTTGCGTGTATTCTCTATGGGACGTGACTTTTTCTCAAAACTGGATTCTACATTCTCGTCTTTCGCGAGCAATATCTCCGTCGTTTTATCTTTGTTTTCGCTGAGCTTTGAGTATGTTGTAGCTGAGACAATAAGCTATCACAAGTGTGCCCTTTATTTTTCGATCAGATGCCGGGATAATGCTCATATTTCACTTACAAAGTGGGATTTGAGAATTCCATTTTCTGTTTGCGCGCACGTTTGTGTTCGTAATGGTCGTACGCAACCTAGAATCTCCTTTTTTTTTGTCTATCATAGTATTGCCCATTTTATTCCGAACAATTTGATACCATGTTTATCTCTTTATGACCATTAATAACGAAATGAGCGTCCGTTAAGGTAAAGTCCGTTCGAACACTCAATTAACTCATGACGTCATCATGATGGCCTCCGTTCAAGGTGAATGTCCGTGCGTGCGAGCTCTTGTAATACATAGCATATATGTGCAAAAACATGCCTATACAAAATTCATTGTAACTCTTCAGGATGGATAGATACCCCCAATTTTTTTTTCATATCTTGATAAAGTATGAGTCGGAAATATGATTTCATGTCTCATTTGACCCTCAATTAACTCATGACGTCATCATAATGGCCTCCGAACTCAAAATTTCAATTTGCATATTATGACGTCATCATATTTTTGGAAAATTGATTGTATCTCTGTAAATATTGATTATTTTCTTTCAAATTTTGATATGTTTTACCTGAGAATATTCTCTACAAATGCAGTGGCCCCGAATTTTCATTTTGACAAAAACATCATGGCGTATTTTTGCGATTAAAGGAGGCATGTCAATTTTTTACATTTTGCGTGTATTCTCTATGGGACATGACTTTTTCTGAAAACTGGATTCTACATTTCCGTCTTTCACGAGCAATATTTCCGTCGTCTTAGCTTCGTTTTCGCTGAGCATCGAGTATGTTGTAGCTGAGACAATAAGCTATCACAATAAGACATTTAGTTTTCGATTAGATGCCGGGATCATGCTCATATTTCAGACCACCTTAATCGTCCTCGTGACGATTTAAATTCTAGTTTTTATTTCTTCCGTACACTTTTTTGTGCACAATTTTACTCGACATCGACAAGGTCAATTTCCTTCGAAATTTCTGTCAGTCATCAGGTCCTATAATATCAAGTTCCTAAAACCTTTTTCAAGTTCATGGGGTCATCGTGACGTCATCCAGGCGCCATTTTGTAAAAATCAGGTCATTATCATATCTCAATAACGAGTCATCAAAAATCAACCATATTTGGTATACATCAACTTCAAGTCAAAGGTCAACTAAAAATGTCAACAAAATCTGTGCGCGCACCTTGACGCGCACGTACGCGCGCATCAAAATTTTAAAATGCTCAAATTCATTTCAAATTTTTTTTGCACACGTTTCAGGCCATTGTAAACATTTTCAAAATTTGCGCGCGAGCACTTATATTTTCGCGCGTTTCCGCGCGTACTAACATTTTGCAACATGGAATTGCCAAATTTTCACTATTATATTTATTACATTTTTCAAAGCATTTTGATACCTTGTTCACCTTTTTTTGATCAGTAATAACGCAATGAGCGTCCGTCAAAGTTTACAGTACGCGCGGATCTGCGCTATCTGTATCCACAATACATGTGCAAAAACATGCCTATACAAAATTCATTGTAACTCTTCAGAATGGATGGTTACCTCCCATTTTTTAAAATATTTGGATAGATTATTAGTCGGAGATATGATTTCATGTCTCATTTGACCCTCAATTAACTCATGACGTCATCATAATGGCCTCCGAACTCAAAATTTCAATTTTCATATTATGACGTCAGCAGATTTTTGGAAAATTGATTGTATCTCTGTAAATATTGATCAATTTTCTTTCAAATTTTGATATGTTCTACCTGAGAATATTTTCTACAAATGCAGTCACACAATATTTCATTTTGACAATGGTATCATGGCGTATTTTTGCAATTAAAGGAGGCATGTCAATTTTTTACATTTTGCGTGTATTCTCTATGGGACATGACTTTTTCTCAAAACTGGATTCTACATTCTCGTCTTTCGCGAGCAATATCTCCGTCGTTTTATCTTTGTTTACGCTGAGCTTTAAGTATGTGTTAGCTGAGACAATAAGCTATCACAAGTGTGCCCTTTTTTTTCTCGATCAGATGCCGGGATCATGCTCATATTTCACTTACAAAGTGGGATTTGAGAATTCCATTTTCCGTTTACGCGCACGTTTGTGTTCGTAATGGTCGTACGCAACCTAAAATCTCCTTTTTTTTGTCTATCATAGTATTGCCCATTTTATTCCGAACAATTTGATACCATGTTTATCTCTTTATGATCATTAATAACGAAATGAGCGTCCGTTCAAGGTAAATTCCGTTCGAACACTCAATTAACTCATGACGTATTTATGATGGCCTCCGTTCAAGGTAAATGTCTGTGCGTGCGAGCTCTTGTAATACATAGCATATATGGGCAAAAACATGCCTATACAAAATCCATTGTAGCTCTTTAGGATGCAAGATGACCCCAATTTTTTTTTCATATCTTGATAAAGTATGAGTCGGAAATATGATTTCATGTCTCATTTGACCCTCAATTAACTCATGACATCTTCATAATGGCCCTCCGAACTCAAAATTTCAATTTGCATATTATGACGTCATCATATTTTTGGAAAATTGATTGTATCTCTGTAAATATTGATCGATTTCATCCAAATTTTGATATGTTTTAGCTGAGACAATTCTCTACAGATGCAGTATCCACAAATTTTCATTTTGATGAAAATATCATGGCTTTTTTTTGCGATTAAAGGAGGCATGTCAATTTTTTACATTTTGCGTGTATTCTCTATGGGACATGACTTTTTCTGAAAACTGGATTCTACATTTCCGTCTTTCACGAGCAATATCTCCGTCGTCTTAGCTTCGTTTTCGCTGAGCATCGAGTATGTTGTAGCTGAGACAATAAGCTATCACAAATATGACATTTATTTCTCGATCAGATGCCGGGATCATGCTCATATTTCACTTGCAAAGTGGGATTTGAGAATTCCATTTTCCGTTTACGTGTGATCTCTATGGGAAATGTTTTGGTATATCGGTAACGCACTTGACTTCCGACCTCGAGGTCCCTGGTTCGAGTCCGGGTGTCTCCAACAATTTGTTTTCTTCACTTTTTTTTCTTTTTGACCTTTCACTGTACCATCTCCTTTGAATATTAAAACACGTACAATCGCAAATAATGTAATAAACAACCATAATACTTTATTATCCCCTATTATCACTTGATCCATTACTTTTTGCGTGTAGTCCCTATGGGAGATGACTTTTTCTCAAATCTGGATTCTACATTCCTCTCTTTTACGAGCAATATCGCCGTTATTTCCGCTTGGTTTTTGTTGATTTTGGAGTATGTTGTAGCTGAGACTATATGCTATCTAAAAGTGTCCCCTCATTTTTTTCAATCAGATGTCATCATGGTCTGTTGATGATGATCATCATCGTCATCACCATTACTATCAAGATCATCAGTATCATGATCATCATCATGATCATCATTGTTTGCATGTCTGTATAACTTGAAGGCAGACCACCTTATTCGTCCTCGTGACGAATTAAATTCTAGTTATTATTATCATTATTATGTTTGTTGAGAATACAGTCGGCCACTCTAAGCTATTGAGAATTATAATAACAATTGAACAAAGATTCACAATAAATCGATAAGTAATTTCCGCTTATTTCATTTCGCTCTGCGGTGTCTCGTTTTATGTCGTTAAGAATAACTTTCAGATGCGGAAAGAAGTAGAATGTTGTAACTAGACTAGTTCGTCGGCGAGACGAATAAGGTGATCCGTTTTGTAATTTTAAGTCGTTCCTCTCTTTTGACAAATGTGAATATTACTTAAGCTCAAACGGGTCTGAAAACGCAGACTAACGCTACCCGCGTAGGCTTTATCTACATAAACGGTGACTAATGCCTAGGTCACATATAAACCGGGCCCCGTACGATTTTCCCTACCCGGCGGCTCGCCGTGGATTTAGAGACCGTACGGGAACCGTCCGATTTTCATTTCTACGGCATGTGTGGTCACATATTCTGCGGCGCCCGGGAGGTGCCCGGAGAAAAATGGTCGAGTGAAATGCACGGCGCCCGTAAGGGTGCCGGCCGAGTGCCGACCGGTAACCTTACGGGCTCCGTCCGATGAGCAGGTGTACCGATGGCTCCCGGTAGGTGCCCTGTCGGGGGCCCGGCCGGGGTCCTCAAGGCGCCCGTCCGGGTGCCGTGCGGTGCACTGAACTACAGAGCGAGTCAGAAAAAATGTCCCACTTTTTAAAAGTTGTATTGTTTGAAGTATGAATATTTAATCATGGGTTTCATCATATATCTTGATAGAGTTATCCTCCCAGTACATTTAGGTACCATTTTCATTTGAATCTCTGCATGCATCACTGAACCAAATATCCAGAAATGGACAATAAATAATAAATTGAAATTGAATTGAAATTGAATATCGGACAATCTTTACAAGACTGCCAGATCTCACTTGCGCCAAGTTACTGGGTGAGGAATAAAACAGTGCATTGAACAAAGGCAGTCAGACACACACCCACACGCACACACACACACACGCACATGCACAGGCACACGCACACAAATGAGCATTCCATTCCCGACAAGGCCCACCCAAACTGTTACTTTTTGTCGGGAATTCTTGTTATCGTACGAAAAGTTGAGTGGCCGCTGTCCTCTTGGTGCGTATTGGCGGATGTTGTGCTTCATGATGATGATGATGATGATGATGATAATGATGATGATGAAGATTAAGATAATGAAAATGATGATGATGATGATGATGACATGATGGTGGTAGTGAATTTGTACAAAAGGGAAAGATTTTTAGGGTTATGCCACTTATGCGATCTTGATAAAAATCAATGCTCAATCAAAAAAGGGGTAATTATGAAACTATTGTCACCGTGTGTGTTGTGTGAGTTGTGAGTTGTGTGTGTGTGTGCGTGTGTGTTTGTCTGTCTGGCTAATTGGATAATTGAAAACAAATGGCTGTCTTTGTTCAAAACATTATTTTATTCCTCACCTAGCAACTTGGCGCAAGTGAGATCTGGCAGTCTTGTAAAGATTGTCTGATGTTCAGTCATGCATGCAGAGATTCAAATGAAAATGGTACCTAAATGTACTGGGAGGATAACTCTATCAAGACTTATCATAAAACTCATGATTAAATATTCATACTTTTTTCTGACTCACTCTGTAGGTGTCCTCTGGTATTCGCATCTCCTGTATTTAAAACTGCGTTGTACATTTCGAGATGCCGCCGTGAGGGACCCGCACGGGCAATATTCATTTGAAATGGCCCCCGGACGGCAGACGCCTATTGTTGTGCATATCACCCGTGGCTCTTGAGGGGCCCGTGAGGGCGCCGTAGGGTACACGTACGGAACCCGTGAGCACCGCAAGGCGCCCGTAAAGATTTGTCATGAGAATTGACCCCCAAAATCGTGAGGGGCCGTCCGGGCACCGTCCGGAGCCCGCACGGGACCCGTAAGGTGCCCTACGGGCCCTTTACGGGCTTTCTACGGCCTAACGGTCAGACAAAAACGCCGGGAGAATTGGGAGCAGCCAACTCAGCACCACGGCGCCCGTACGGCTTCAAAAACTGTCCCGGCGCACAGTGGGCCAGGGAGGAACCAAAGTGCGCCAAAACTAAGTTTGGGTGATTTATTTTTTTCAATTTTTTTCTTGCCCAGTTGAAAGGTTATACATAGAGGAATACCTCAGTGAAATATTTAATTCCGGTATGCACAATAAGGGTTTAAATTTACTGCTTCAAACAGCAAAATCCTACATATTCACAGTTTTAGTGCAAAAGTGACTTATTTTATAAATCTTTCAATTCAACATGAAGTTTTTAAGTTATTGATATGAAATTGCTCTCACATATTTCTGATAGTTCATTTCGTTGAATGAATGGGTTAAAATTAATAAAAACACAATCTTCATGATATATTATAGGGTAATTCAATGAAAAATGGACTAATTATCCATGTTTTTTAAAAATTCAGAAGAAATGTTTAGATCTCCGCGGTGTACCGCTTACATTTTAATACCACCATTTTCTCTGATGTCTAAGCTTCAAGTTGATACCAAATTTGGCTGCCCAAACTTGCCCATTGTTATGTTAGAGCCGATTTCCCTTGCCACATTGCCCCGAAAAATGTTGGTTTTTGGGGTCCGCGGCTGAATCATGAAGGATTCGTGGTCATAAATCACGGCGCGAGGGGGCGCGTGACACGTGTTCTGACACCGCGGACCAAAATAAACACATTTTTCGAGGCAATGTTGATAGGAAAACGGCTCTAACATAATAACGGGCAGAATCGGGCAGCCAAATCTGGTATCAACTTAAAGCTTAGACATCAGAAAAAATGTTGGTAATAAAATTTAAGCGAAAATCCCTGGAAATCTAAACATTTCCTCTGGATTTATAAAAAATAAATCCCCAAACATGAGTTTTGGCGCACTTTGGTTCCTCCCTGGCCCACTGTGCGGCGCCCGTAGGAACTTTACGGCAACCGGCCGGACACCGGCCGAAAATTCCCAAAATGTCTGTTTTTACTCGCCGTACGGGCCCCGGAGTGTATATGTGAAAGCCCCATAAAGCAACAAAACTACAAGCTAGTCTAATTCCTCAGACACTCTAAAACTGGTGCCAAAAACAACCAATTATTGAACGACACACATGTGTAGCTTCAGCAAATAGCTGTTACACCGTGGTAAACTACCTGGCCGAAATCCCGAGAGGCAGCATTTCTGACACTGACAATCATGTCGCATCATCGCTGCATTATCAAGGAAACCACCATACCCGTGTACACCGCTTCACGAATGCACACTAAATTACCGCAAGAAACTTCTAATGGATCTACCAAACCACCTTCTTAGCACTAAAAACTTCTCTGCTTCCACTTCCAGCCCCCTTATTACATACAACGGGTTTTCCTACTCGCATAAAACATCCACATCATTTGCAAGATGTATTGACTAGAGCTAGCTAATAGTACATATCGGTAACAATACCCATATAAGTACATGCAAATGGCGCGGGTGGTAAATGATTTTTTTTAAAGAGTGTGAACTTTAAAGGAAATGTGTGGAAAATCTTCTGCGATGAGGTACCACTACTTTGGTACCACATAAAAGAGGATCTATTCGCGGTCCATATGGTCCTAAGGCCAAAAAATAATCATTTGTTTGTCCTCGACCGCCTGCTCGTCATTTTCGGCCCGCTCGTATTTTTTTTTTTTTTTTTTTTTTTGTATATTTTTTTTTGGGGGGGAGCAATTTAAAACACCAAACATACCATTTTATGCATGTTGCAAGGATCGAAATGTGTCCCGTCGCCAATTCGGTCATTCAGTATGCAATTCTGTCTTTATTAAATGGAGTAGAGTAGAGAATAGAGGCCGAAATCCGCCTTGCTATAGCCGAAAACTACCTCCGAAACAACGAAAATGAAATTGAATATTGCCATGGCAATTCATGATTTTTTTCTGGGATTCTTTTTGTTTTTGTATGATAATAATATTGGCTTCATGATTTGAACAAAAAAATGAAAATAAAAAGGAAGTTAAGAGTCCAAATGAAGAGGAATAAATGGAGGGAAAATGGAAAGGAGAAAATTTCGTGTTTATTCATGCGTTACGAGGGCTTCACAATTTTTTTTTTTTTTAAAGGGTATATCTTGACCAAATTACATTTGAAAAAGGGTACCAATCGGCTAAAGGATTATTGAGTTGTAAAAATTCAAAAATATTCTTTTTCAAAAATTGAGAGGGCGCTATATACAAATTTAAGCAAGGGGGCTCAACTCCGCTTCTGCATCCGTCTAGCCATGGGGAGATTTTGGAGGGTCAAAAAGTGCGCGCTGCTTCCACTTTACATGTATTAGCTTATGAAGACGGCAATCTTTTAGTGCAGCAGCGAAATGGGGATTTTGGACTGCGCGCAGCGCGTAAAATATGTAAATTAAAATGTTGAATATTCATGAGCTCTTTTCCACTTATTAGCATAATATTGCTATGAATAAAAGACAATGCGCATGCGTTATTATCGACCCGACCTATTACTAATACCATCTTTGCTCATATACATAAAAGTGTAGAACAAAGGTCAGAGTTGGGGGGGGGGTAAAAAAAAACTTAAAAGTGTAAATTGGGACCAGAAACTTCACTGTCACCTGGATGTAAACTATATACACAAATTTCAGTTCAGTTAGGCTAAAATAACGGCCCCATCTCGCTGTGAACCTCCTATACCTGAATCTATTTTGGACGTCTTGCTTTTCGTGTTTTAATTTTTAAATTTATTTATTTATGTATGTTTAAAATCAATGATTATCAATCAAATTATTCAGATTATTGTGCCCAAATAAGTAATCATTCTCACCTTGTCTTCAATGATCTTTCATGTTGTACCCTGGCCTTCCTAATGAAATTTCAATTTTTCTTCGTTCTTCTATTTTGCCCCCCCCCCCCCCGCCCTGGACAGTGACATTTACAATCCAGTACCACCTTCCAATACTGACATTTACATAAGCCCTATTACCCTCCCTCCCCCCCCCCCCCCCCACCATTAAACCACCACGATTACCCGTGCTGTCATTTTAGCACTGACGGAGGACATACTATGTATGATCGAATCTCTTTGAATTTAAGCGATATTGAAGTTTATTTTTTGTCAGCTTTTTTGCCATGTTAAGATAATAAATAGATTATATTCAATTACAAAGTAGAGGTGTCGTGGTCGAGTGGATATGTCACCGGACTGTCGATCACAAGGACCGCGGTTCTAGTCCCGCCGCGGCACTAATGTCCATTGGCGAGGCATTGATCTACATTTGCCACACTCAACCCAGGTGATGTAAATGGGTACCTGGCAGCAATTAATTCCTTGAAATGACATGCTAGAGATCCGTATGGCAGCCGTGCTAAAGCCAGGGTAATAATCGGGAGCGCCAGGAGTGTCACGTATGACAGACATGAGCGCTATACAAAACCCACTATTATTATTATTATTATTATTAAAGATTTACATTTTTTAAGGTCATTTTCACCTTTTAGAATATTGTTCACGTGATTACATAATGAAAATGACGTCACATCGAGTTAACGTCCACTTACTGAATGTAGGCAACTCGGGCACTCAGGGGGGGGGGGATCCATAATGTTTTGTTTTTTTGCCCCCGAAAATTTAAAAAATCGCAGGAACCCCTCCCCCCCCCCCCCCCCCCTCCTGAGCACCAGGGGAGGGGGAACGTCTTATTTGTTTAACAAATAAAGGTAACATAACGTGTTTTACCTGTTTTTTCCCCAGGGAAGAGGGGCGGGCATCTCCCCCCCCCCCCCCCCCCTTGGATCCGCCACTGCGTGCACTAACTAACGGTCTTTATTACAATTCTGTACGACATTCTGTGGATGAGATATGGTGGTCGATATGGTTTGGAACTATGAGTGACATCCACATTCCAATACTTGATTGTTGATTGATTTCAAGATAAAATGTTTTCAGGCAATCAACCTTCAGAAAACTCTCAAAGTGTGGAATGTAGCACAATTATATTTACTAGCAGATTTTACCCATACCAAACTGACCTTTCATCAAAGAAATGATCCAGGAATGATCAAAGGGATGAATGAGCAATTAAAATTAAGCTTTTTATCAAAGGGATTGCTGTGGGGGGGGGGGTACTCGGCAGATTTGCCGTTCCGACGGGGCTGTGCCGTTCAGAATTTACCAAACCTGTACCCAATTGTAAGGGTCATTTTTGTGGAAAAGGGTACCTATTATCAGGGGGGGGGTATCCACAAAACAAATGTGTACCTTAGTGACACAATTGGCGTCCAGTCTAAACAGTAAAATTACAAAACCATATCCCATGTTAAAGATATGTCCCTTTTGCAGCCAACATCAAATTATGTAGAACTTTGGAGGGATTATGAATAGGCTATGTCATGTAGGCCTACAACAAATGAGCTGTAACCGGTACCGATGAGCTTATTGTCTACATCAATAACCCATACTTGTAATGGCCGAAATTAAATTGATTGAATCTTTGTGCTGCACAAAACGTACGACCATTAGGTAAAAGGGTCTGAAAATCAGACTATTACTTAGGCTATTGCATTTGCAATCACTTAAGTCGATTTGACAACTAATGGTCATTATTTTCCCACTAAAAGCTATTTGCAAACCCTTTCGTGTTTAGGGAATATCTAAATTAGTATTGTCTTTCAAATGCCGTTGGAATTTAACATTTTCATATGTTGACTTGCAAATGGGACATAGTTCCTAATCATACCCCGTGTTTAGGGATTTTGGGGGCGAAAAATTCACACATTAGAGCGGCACATCCCCGTTTACCTTTAAGGCTCAAAAGAAAATCGTTCGAAAGTCGCTCCCAATAATGATCGACATTAAAGATAAACTTTAGTACTGGTAATGCGATTGCATTGTGAAAGAAAAAGTGTGGAAAGGATCAGAAACAGTTGATCATGTAGCATGTAAGTATTGGTGTGCACTGCAAGGTTCTGGAGTCATCAAAATCATAATAAATTTGACCGAGTCTTGGTAAAGTAACAAGCACATACACAGAAAGCTATGTATGGGACAACACGCATGGTGTCGGGGTTGGTACAACCTTGATTCCTTGTCTTTCTATGCTCATTACTCAGCCAGTATACATTTTCTTCCAAAATTGTTTGGCACATGTCATTTATTTGTAATCTTGAACATTCAGTGTAAGTTTCGTTTGATTCTGTGAGAAATAATTTTCTTTTTTTTACACCAGTACTCAAGTTTATCTTTAAAATGAAGGCCTATTATTTGTACCTATAAAGCCGGTTAAAATCAAGTGTCCAGATACACAACCTGGCAAATACATCTTTTTCGATTGAGTGAGATGTTAAAACCAGTTTGAACCGCGTCGTTTAATTTGCCTACGACCCTCATACAAAGTCATGACACACAATAATATCTATACACAAAATCAAAAATAAGGTTGGTTCGTTTGCCAAGCATGTAAAAATATAATCATGTAATTTTATTACTCGCAGATATTAAAGCCCTGTCAACTATTGCATGTAGGCCTATACACTCGTGTGATTCCGAAGCAACTTTCAAAAAGCCTCTTCTCCATGCAGAGATTGGGTAAGAGCTGGGATGCGATTATTTTTTTCCGTACCACTAACGAGTCACATCGGCCAATTTTATTCCGCAGAGCGACTTGGTGAAAGACCACTCTCGAAACCGTACGGTACGCGCATATTTTTTTTACACAACTGTTTAGCCACTTCAGTCAAATATACTGTGCAAACGACTAGAGACAGAGTCTAGCATTACCCTTAGCAGTTTTGTTGGATTGCTGGAGCTGTACATGACTTGTGTACATGCTCGTTATTTGTTTCGGGTTAAATCTATCCTCTCTTCTCTTTCATTATGTATTTATATGTTCTCTTTCAATCTATCCTCTTCTCTTTTGTCATGTATTTCTTTCTTTTTTCTTCAATCTATCCTTTTTCTCCTTCGGTGTTATATATTTCTTTGTTTCTCCTTCAATCTATCCTTTTCTCCTTCGTCATCTATTTCTTTGTTAATCACAAATCCCTGATCTGCATGATTCCCTTTCTTCTTTATGTATTTTCCTGTTTTTCCTTAGTCTAGATCTATGATCCTCTTAGCTCTTTAATTATGTATTTCTTTGTTCTTCCTTTGACTTATCCTCTTCTCTTTCCTTATGTAAACCTTCTTTTCCCTCTCCACTGTCCTTGTTTTCCCTTTCATATCATCTTCCATTCCCTGCATATATGGGTGTACGTGCTTGCATATTGTGCGCCGACGACTTAGACTCTTTCACCAGAGCACTTCTTGGAATTTTTTGGCGAAAATGGCTAAACAGTTGTGTAAAAAAAATATGCGCGTACGGCGCGAACTGTATTATGTATTCGCTCTCACTGTGAGCATAGTCCATGCTGTGAGGAAGGGGTGCACTGTGACAGGAGTATTGGGATTGCTTTTTCATTTTCTATGCCAGATTCTGTAATGAGCATGGCTCTCTCTATAAGGAAGAGCGGGCACTTGCATAAGAAATGGTTGACTGTTTCTTTTTCATGCTCACAATTTGAACAATGACCAGTCTCATGTTGATTCAATTCACATAGATTTACATTTAAACCTAAGTTCCCCATTCTTAGGCGATGGAGAATAGATTCGTTACTTCTGTTGTTCAAGTAACACACAAATCTTTTTGATACCAGAGTTTGCGTTTCCCGTAGGGGGGATGATGTTTCATTCCATCTTTTTTGCCATATCTCTATGTAGTGTTTCTTTATAACATAGTTTGATTCTGCTCTGATAAGAGCGTTGTTGATTTCTATTTTTTTATTTAGTCATGCTTTAGCAAACTTATCTGTTATCTCATTGTGTTGTTGACCACAATGACTGGGAATCCATTCGAAATTGACCTGGGTGCCCTTGCATTTTAGTTGACTACACAGGGTTAGAATTTCAAGAATAAAAGATTCGTCTTTACGAGATTCTATGGCCTGGAGTGAACTCAAAGAATCGGAAAAGATAACTGCCCCGGTGTAGAGTCCTGGGAGTTGTAATAACCATGTTAGGGCAAGTACAATTGTGGCAATCTCTGCTCTATAAGAAGATGTGGAATTAGCTAGTCTTTTAGATTGAGAAACATCATAATAAGGTACATGAAATGCAGCAGCAGCAGAGTCTTTATCTGGTGCTCTTGATCCATCTGTAGATATTTGTAAATAATTATTCCATTTCGAATTTATCAATTCTAGGGCTGCTTGTTTTGGGGCAAAACAGATATCTGATTTCGTTATAACCTCTTTTAGCTCCATTGACACTTGGGGAGAGAGCATTTGCCAAAAGGGTGTGTTGAAATTACACTTCATTGGATCTTCCAAAGGCTAATCTAGAGTTAGTACCCCCAAGAATATTGAATTGCCAACAATCTTTCACATCTTCGTTCAGAGGGTGTTTGCGCATACTCTCGATTCGTTTTCTAAATTTGATTGATAACATTTCTCGTCTTAAATCATAAGGCATTTCGCCTAGTTCGGATGTACCTTTCCGAGCGCCTGCACAAACAAATAACGATTGGTACTGAACTGAATTCAACATATTTTTTGCGCTTGTCGTGGCCGAGTTGTATGCTTCGCAAACCATAGTCGATAATTGATAGTATTAATGCTTTATATATCATCACTAGTTCTTTAGCATCTCCAGACCATTTGGCGTATGCTAGACTTTTGATAACATTAATTCTGCTTTTGCATCTTTTACTAATATTTAATAAATGAGGCCTCCAAGTCATCGTTTGTCAAAGGTGACGCCGAGATACTTGCGCTCTTTATGTGGTGTCAACTTTTGACCTCTTATGTATAAATCTTAGTTATCATCATTTGTTTTGTTCGAAAATAAGATAGGGGTCGTTTTCTCTATCGACATAACGAGTCTAAATGGATTGAGCCATGAGTTCAAAGAGTTTAGATATTGTTGTATGTTCTGGATATTTTGTTTTACATCATAGCCTGATTCCCAAATTACGATGTCGTCTGCATAAATCAAGCTATGTTATATCTGGTCTCAAAGGTATGTCACTTATCATTATATTAAAAAGGAGGGAGCTCAAAATGGTACCCTGGGGTAAACCGTTTTCAGGATGCGTAATTGCCGATTTGACATTACCTATTTGCATTTGAAAGGTACGGTTCAACAAGTAGTTTCTCAAAAAAGTCAATATGTTTCCTTGGAGACCAATTCTACGTAACTAGATGATTAATCCTTTCGTCCAGAGAGTATCATAGGCTGTTTGTGTAGCCTTTAGTCAAGGCACTCGTGCTGTATTTTCCTAAACGCGCCTGAATACATAGACTAATCGCGCGACGACTGTGATCTGTGGGACGAGGTGCGTCAGTCCAGCGATCACTGCTGTAAAGCCACACTGCGTTAGTCTATTTTCAGACCCTGCTCGGCAGACAAGCAGCGTGCGAGGCCTTGTCCAAAGGCTACTGTGTGTGGAGCACGTAGTGCTAGTGGAGCAAGTAGTTGCATGCATTGCATGCGAAGATCGAATCCCTGCGTGTGCGCTGATCCTCATTGCACAATGTGCCTATAAAGCATTCCTACTGCCTGTTGGATCAGCGAATAGAAACTTACGTATTTTAAATTTAGAACCCCCATATAGACAAAAATTGTTAAAATAAACCTTTTCATGGCAATCTGGAGGTTTTAAAACTGGGAATGGAAGAAATTCCGACTCGATTAAGTGGAAGACCACGGAGAACAGCGCCGTCAAACAAACTGACAGACACACAAGTTTAGCCAAATTACAGTAAGGATATAGTAAGGAATACTTAGATTTGGTCTGTCCTTCCGTACAGTACCCAATGCCTATAGGCAGAGCAAAATATATCTTTAAAACGGATATGGTGTTTGACGTTTTTAACCCAAGTAGTTTTGAACGGAAAGCAGTACACTCGGACAGAGAGAGAGAGAGAGAGAGAGAGAGCGAGATGGGGATGGGCATCAGTGGCGGATCTAGGGGACACAGGGGGGACGTGCCCCCCCCCCCCGCCCCCCCCCAAAAAAAATAGTGCTAAATTCCCCCCCTCTAAGAAATCCTGGATCCGCGCCTGGGCATTTAATTAGGTATAGCACACCAAAAATAAGTACAACAAACACATGTTATCTGATGATTGCAAATGATCAAGCTTTACGAAAACTTCAAAAAACAAAATACAGAATTGAAATCGGTCAATGCGTTGTGATTTTATACAATTTTTTTTATATCGCAAAATTACCGAAAAACCTGCCACAAAATTCGACAAAGTTGACAACTTAATTCATCACTTTCTCGGACACAAATAATAAATTAAATTATCAGACACTAAAATATCATCTTTGTGGTAAAAAATACAAAAAAGAAAATTCATATACCTATTACCGTTTTGAAAACAGAAGCGAACAAAATAAGTAGTTTTTGCCGTTTTTGCGAATCTGCAGATACGAAAAAGTTGTGAAAATAACTAAGTCCACCTAATTAATATGCGCATATGTAACCAAATCAAAACCGAACATGATACATCAGTGAAACCTATGTATATCAGACAGGTATGGAAATATCTTTCATTTGAAATCATGAATATTCATCAAAATATGCAAATTAGGTCATTTCAGCTAATTATGTATTCGCGCACTCATTATGCAAATTAGGAAAGTCAAACCGCATTTTTTAAATCATATATTCATAGATCATATTTACACCAAATATTAACCTTAAATTCCAAATATTTTTGCAATGCCAATAAAATATGGCTACGGAAATTACTTGAATCACCGTCACAGCTATTTTCTCATGTGTTTCACAAATTATTCAGAAAAACCGATCATATGATAAAAATTTGCAGACTTTCAGCTACATCACAGTATCTTTGTATTTTTAAAAGATATCAGATTTGAGGATTTATGACGATTTTCCGAGAAACCATTCAACAGGCCATAACATTCCACAGGGACTGAATTTCAGAGTAACAAAAAATTTGGTGACCCCAATACAGTTGTGGCTACCTTGAGTGTAAACAAAAATTTGATTCAATGAGTGAAACACATGAGGATATTGCATTTTTTGTAGGGGGGTTTATACATTGAGGTGCATTTTTACCACGCAGAATAACAATGCGAGTCAATGGGCGATCAGCGGGCCATGTCACACATGGCTGAAAAGACAATATTCTAATTAAATAATTTAACATATTTCCCACATGCCTATAACAATGAAACTACACAGGATTGTAGTTAAAGGTATGCTTGAAATATATGTGAAATAAAAAATTTAAAATATTGTTTAATTTTTTTTTAATAAATTTACAAAAATTGCTATTTCTACCAACTGACTGCTGTTGTGTGTGTGTGTGTGCATGGGGCAGACTGTGTGCACAGGCATTGTGATCACCCTAATATAATGCTCTAGTCTGGTGATAAAAGATTGACATACTAACATTTTGGTCGAGAGGTTGTCTGTTTTCCAAGAAGGAGTTTAGCGAAGCTTCCCGTTCCCGACTCTCGACTTCTCTGACGAAGAAATATGACGTTTCTTCTTGGCCTTCCCTATTCACACTCGCAGAGCCATTGGTCATCTTCTCAATCTGGACGAAGCAACTTGTCGTATCACCCATCCCAGAAGGTAGAAGTTCGCGCCCAATCATGGCGTTCAGAGTTGTTGTCTTTCCGCCACTCGTCCTGACGGGTAAATATGATATATTACAAATTGTCACATCCCAATAAACAAAATCACGTGAAAATCACGTTAATATCAAGGCATCGACTTGAGGAGAGTTACGTTCTTCAAACACCGGACATTTACGTAAATGTGTTAATACGTTTATTGCACTACGTCACTTAAAACACACGTACACTAAATCACGCAATTGTCACTGCAATATCACCATTATAATAACGTGATTATCCCTACCGTGGAGACCATGGTTTGTAAACCTAATACTCCCGTGTTTGTTTGGTTGTGAAATTACATCTTCATAAACGAAATTATCGCGTCACAGAAACACGTGAACGTTAGTGATACTTTTAGTCAAAATATCTGCGTGAAATTCACGTGAATATTACGAGGCTGACTTGAGATAAATCATGTTCTTCATGCACGTGGAAATTGACGTCGAAGAGGAAATATGTTACTGCAACCCGTGTTCAACCCAATAATTACGCAAATGTTACACAATAAATGAACCAAAATAATGACGTTCTCATCCTGAACATCGTGTTTTGGATCTTCCATAATTACGTCCAGGCGCGCCGGAAGCAGTTTGGGATTACAGGGGGTGGGGGGGGTGGGGTGTGGGTGGGTGCAAACATCCCAGAAGAGAAAGCTAGTTGCAACTGGTCCAGTTGATGAACCAGTTAATGCCAACTGGTAACCCCGGAAATTGAAATGGGCTAAATGATCCAGGCCAGTTAGAATTCAACTGGTCTAGCTGAGCCATTAGAACCATTTGGTAAAACCTCCAACCAGTTTGAACGGCAACAACACTCCAATACTGGTACGTCTGTATTTCCAATGTAAAGGCATTGGTAATAAGTAGACTTACATAATTTAATGAATCGAATTTTTTTCATATACTTGTATTTTATTGAAAATATTTTATGTCATAGTTAATGTTTCCCTTATTCATGTTTAATTAAATGTAATTTATACCAAGTAGCGAAATGTACTAATAACTGGTAATTTATATTTGTAGTATTTTCGAAATGAATTGCACGTGACTAAATCATCAGTAATTAAGAAATATGCTGTAAATTCAGATAAATTGTTTAAAAAACACAGATCTGCACGCACCCCATATTCAATATGCAAATTAATCGGTGTCAGCTGGTTCAACTGGAAATATGCACACAGACCAGTTATCAACTGGTGCAATGAATAGATGCCAACAGTCAGTTATCAACTGGTGAAAATAGAAATATGCCAACAGTCACGGGATTATCACCAGGGAGCTTAAATGGTAACTGTGAAACCATCAAGACACCCCGAAATAACTCGTTTTTCACACCTAGAAATCACGGAATACCCAGCTTATATTAATAATCCGTTTGAGTCACGAGATCATCACCGCGGAACTGCTGGCAAGTTTGACTACCATTTAAATAGGTGTTTTAAGACACCTAATAATTACTCATTTTTCACACCTAAATATCACGGATTCTCAGCTTAGATAAGTAATCAGTGTTAGCTACGTGATCATCACCAAGAAAGTTATGGTAACTTTGAAACCATTTAAATAGGTGTTTTAAGACACTTAATAATGACTAATTTTTCACGCCTAAAAATCACCGATGCCCAGCTTAGATTAATAATCCGTTTGAGTCACGAGATCATCACCGCGGAACTGTTGTCAAGTTTGACTACCATTTAAATAGGTGTTTTAAGACACCTAATAATTACTAATTTTTCACACCTAAATATCACGGATTCACAGCTTAGATTAGTAATCAGTGTTAGCTACGTGATCATCACCAAGAAAGTTATGGTAACTTTGAAACCATTTAAAAGGGTGTTTTAAGACACCTAATAATTACTAATTTTTCACACCTAAAAGTCACGTATGCCCAGCTTAGATTAATAATCCGTTTGAGTCACGTGATCATCACCGCGGAACTGCTGGCAACTTTGACTACCATTTAAATAGGTGTTTTAAGACACCTAATAATTACTAATTTTTCACACCTAAATATCACGGATTCACAGCTTAGATAAGTAATCAGTTTTAGCTACGTGATCATAACCAAGAAAGTTATGGTAACTTTGAAACCATTTAAAGAGGTGTGTAAGACACCTCAAAATTACTTATTTATCATCACCATCGGTTAACGGACAAAAATTTCGTTGCTTGGTCAAGTGGTTATTTGGTCATAAACACGTGATTTACAGAGGTAAGTGGAATCACGTTACTCCAGTCGCGTGATATATTGGTGGTGTTTAGGTTAGATGAAAACGTGAACAGGAGTACCTTTTTTGTTAAAATGAAGGCACGTGTCGATAACGTTTAAATCTAGTTCAAAAGGCACCATACTTTAAAATCACTTAAAATACACTCCCAAAAGAGGTTACTTTTTAGTGTTTTGTTTATTGGGATACATGGATAGTCTATTTTTATTCTAGGATGACAACTGTTGGTGTAGACAGGACAGGGATGCAGAAAATTGGCCATAAGCAGATCAACATAGCCGTCTACGTTCGGGATGGTGGAGAAACATATTTTTTTCCCAAACATACCTCTTGTAGAGTATAAATTCAAAAATTCCCCCCCCCCAAAAAAAAAAGAAAAAAAAAAGATAGTGAATGAATAAATGATCACAGGCTCAATCGAGAAATGGGGGTACCGGGAAGGTTGAGAAATTTATTTCCCAAAATTATTTTTATATTGTTTAAATAGGGCGGCCCCTCCCAGATCCATCTACAAGGGAGAGAAATGGTGAATGTTCACGTCGAGTCGATATTTCTAAAAATGTACTCCAGAGGACTTGGTTTATAATTCGTCGCACTCACCACGAACCGTCCTCTCTAGCAAAATTTGCTATTTTTTCATTTTTCATTTTTTTCCATTTTTTGCATGTACTAATGGTTAGCAACATCCTGTAAAAATTTCAGAGCGTAAATATGCTTGTTTACGTAATACCGTAATCATCACAAAGCGTCCGCTCAGCGATTATAGGATTTGTCTGCACCACGAACCGTCCTCTGTTGCGCGCAGTACCAGAGCCTTCCATTCAATTTGTACACTGTCAGGTTGCGCGCAAGTAGAGCGGACGGTTCGTGGTGAAATCGCGTAGCGTGATCGCGCATTTTATCTTTTCCACGAACCGTCCTCTCTGTTTACAAACCGATTGTAGCAAAAATACTCCACCTCAAGAAAATCGAAACATACTGTATCAAACTTTAAGACCTAAGCTCTCAAGTAGTCCCATTGATTTTTAATATAATCTATTCTAAAGTCTAACAATTACCGTTTCAAAAAGTCCTATCTTTTAAACGCGTTTTCTGCAAAACTGACTTTTGCTTGGAAATGCGCGGAGAGGACGGTTCGTGATGCGAGCGACGTTATTATGCTCACTTACCCACCAAAGAAGGCTATTTTCATTTTACTCCTCGATAAATCACTTTTTAGACTCTCAATCCTTCCTTCGAGAATGTCGATTTTCTCTTGAACAGACCTGGAGCCAATGCCTTGGCATTAAAGATACAAAATCGATGAAAATCATCGTTAAGAGCGAACATGATAAAATGGAAGTTAAAGGATATCTCACCCCAAGAAATAACTTTACATATTCTCAGAGACTTATTACATTCTTGTCCATCAATCGACAAGATTCTCCACCAAAGTGTATGAGAGAGGCATAAAGCAAAAATAATGTATAGTTTCTCAGCACGACATGGGCATCGCCATTTTCTGGATAAATGTAGCGTAAGTCGTTTATCAAATAAATGTATTCAAATGTATGGATGCTTCCTTCCCAGGTGTGTGTAGTGATAAAGCATTACATTCACCTGCTATTATCCTTGGTATACTATACTACACTACAATTGCTAGAACGCAAATTGCATAATTACGTAAGTGCACTTCTGGGTTGAAGGTATTTCATAAATGAAATCTATTTTCATATATGTTTTAATGAATTAGTTATTATTCCCCTGTTATACACTTTTTACCAAATATAACTTCTTTCTTCTCAGCTATGAATTATCCTCATTGAAAAGTAAAGTTTTTGTTATTGATTTAAACAGTCTTTTCAACAAAAGCTTTGTGCAGGATGCATGTCCAGCTTCACTTGGTACGTCACATTTTCAAGAAAATTGCTGAGCCGTTATAAACCTAAAAGGCGTCACATCATGCCAAGAATATCTTCATTGATACACTGTCGCTCATAAAGGTGGAATATTTTTGTTTTACCCTAATTTATGGAATTATTTTAAAAATAATTTAAAAATAATAGATCTAGATAATAGTATACATTCTCAGATTTTATTGAATGATAATTTGACAATGTGTGTTTTGCGTGACTGCTAAAGCATGTGTATGCTACTATGCTTATCAACTAGGGGACCTACGCCCTTAAGTCATAAATGACAGTTATGAGGATTAATGCCCCACAAAAGGGCACTAATATAGCACATCGACACGGTTTTGATCCTGAAGCCTCACAGTTACGAGGCCTTTGCTTTGTCACTGAACCATGACTGTACGCAGCGGGGGCTAGGGTAGGGGGCAGTTTCCATAAATAAAAAATAAAAACACAAAGAAAATGCAATAAATTTTCAATAATTTATTGCATTTTACCCCGGTTCCCAACATAACAAAATCCTCTGTGTGCCCATGCCTTGAGCCATAATGCATGGCCGTCCAGAGGATTTTTTTATGTTGGGGACCGGGGTAAAATGCAATAAATTATTGAAAATTTATTGCATTTTCCGTGTAATAATAATTTACTGACACCTCAAAGCTTCCGCGCTTTGCACGGAAGGTGGGAATTGAAAAAATATTTCCTGGCACCAGGTTATAGGGTTAAATTTGTAGACATTGGGACATTGGCATTAAGATATTTGTCATTAATTGGTGGCCAGTTTTGTCGGTAATTGGTGGCCTCTACACCCCCCCCCCCCCCCCCACAGAAAAAGGTCGAGCGACGCTTCTGATAACAACACAGTTTATACACTCGAGATAATTTTTGCAAGTACTACTGGTGAAGTACCAGACCACCGTCTTTGTGCATTGTGCAGCAACAAAGCATATACAACGTCTCGCGACGTGACAGATCACTCTGCTCTAACTTCTTACCAATCAGAAGGCCTTTTTTTTCCAGGAAGTGACGGTGGACATTAATGCGCCAAATGTGGTATTTAAATTACAAAAGATCCTTACTCTTGGAGGGGGTACGAGAAAGCAATTTTACGCCATATTACTCCAGGAAGTGCATGAAAATGCGCCTAATGTGGTTCTAAAGTTGCAAATGTTTCCTACTCAGGGTCTGGGACGGGGTTCTGACCCCCTCCCAGACCCACCCCCGGTTAGTGGCTCCGCTCCCTCGCCGCTGACGCCTCGTTCTGTCGCTTCGCTCCATCATTTTTCATATATTTCACCGCATGCGATTTTGTGCCCCCGGTAAAAAATTCCTGAATCCGCCACTGAAATATCACTGTATACCCAAGCAAGTATTTTGAACTCCTGCGTTATCTATTATTAATGCAACAAATATTAAACAAGTTCTAGTAAAATTGAGGAAGAACTGCTTTATAATCACATAAATAGCATTTATTCAGCCACACAGTTCGGGCGTATTTTTTACCGGGGGAAATTTATAAAAACCAAACAAGAAAAGAAAAAATTATTGTATTAGTTATCACATTTTAAAGGGAACGCAATTCACAATTTCGGGCACAAATTATATTATGTACTTAGATGGTACACATGATTTGGGTGCTAAAAGTGATACGGGCCGGATGTGGCCCTCCCTCCCTTCCCTTTTCCTACGTTCTGGATTCCAAACATTAATTGCCATGCCGGATCGTTATGGAGTCCACTGAGACTGAAATATTGACAATGTAAGTGTTTTTTGTCTTCAATCGGTGGTATGAAACTTGTCCTATTACTTCCATGGGGCGGGGTGGGACCTTGTAAGATTGCAATATATCTTCCCGTGTTCCCCCAAATGTGGGCATAATATCAACTCTGAAACAGTACTCATTTGCTTACGACGTAATACGTATGCAGACTTAAAAACACGGTTTTTAATTTGTTTTCAGGAACTATTATTGTTTTTTATGTCTGTTTGGAGCCAAAAGAGCGTTAACCTGTATACTTTACAACAGATTTAACGCCCTTCTGGCTCTCAACAGATTAGAGGGGAACCGGATCAAGTTATATATGCTTAAATTGCTCTAATTTCTGAGATACCAATTGATCATAGAAGAAATTGGCAAACCTCAGATTTCCAGAGAAAACTGTCATATAGTTTCACAATCATAACCCAGGTATTTCATATATTTCAAATTAATTTCTACTGCATAAGAGTTCTAGAGGAGGACTGTATTTAAGAGGAGTATTTGACGTTTATGTATTTAAAAAGTAGGTTTATGGTAACTTCTTTCTAATTGATCTATGAGGTATTCATTTGTAAAAGACTGTTACAGCTTCAAACCTCCCTCGAATATCCTTCTTTCATCAAATAAAATGTCGCCACCTTCAGCCGTTATACATAATTCGTCGCTGTTTTCACGAAGTGACGGTAGTGAAAAAAAATTGCATTCACTTTGCGTTACGATTTTCCTCACTACCGTCACTTCGTGAAAACAAGGACGAATTGACGGCTGCCACCGCCCTGCCCCACCCTGAGCGCTGTAGCTACCGGAGGGTGGGCACGGGGCATGTGCCCAGTAATCACGGGCGAAAAATGGAAAATAAATATATTAAAAGAACTAAAGGTAAAGAAATGGAGGGGGAAAGATAACTTTAAAAGAAGTTTAAAAAGGACCAGTTCCATTCTGTTCCCTATTCATCGGTATCCTACTAAGATTACTTTTTATTCTACATCGTAAGGATCCCTTCCGATGATGAAAGGGCCCTTCAATGACTTCACATATACGCTACGCTACACCATTACCCACTTATTTCACTTAATACAACGACTAATGTGAACGTTTCTCACCTTCGAATATTGACCGTAATTCATCCAGCTTTGTCTTGATTCTACTGATGAGGTTACCGGTGGCATCATAGATTAATTGCTGGTGTCTCTTCGCCTTGGCGAACTGTTCAAGATGAGCCTCCGGTACACCGAACCGTGATGATTCCATCAAGTCTTGCATACCTGAACATGCACCTTGTAGACAGTTTACAAAATAGAGTTGTTAAAAACTACGCTCCGAAGCGACCCGGTAACATTGTTGAAGGTTGATGATAAAACTGCGTAATTTTTGTATGAAATGTTCCTTATTATATTCCTTTAACTGTACTAACCCTCTAACATGCAAACAATCCTGAAAAAAATCTCAAACCTCAAAGATATTTATGGTTTATTGTTTTCTTTGAAGGCGTTCTCAGAAACCATTAGGCGTTCTTAGGCTTTCTGCCGCTTGTGCAACATCTCACAATCGCTGTCACGATAATATTGTTAGTTACAATAATCCGCTTGTGATATTTAAGATTACTTTTTTTTAATGAAGTAAATTAGAATTTAGATTTCATCGGATGAGGGAGAAGGAGTGCAAATACTCACTTGTAACTGTATACGAATGATCTCACCGCTATTTTGAAGGGCCCCTTCCATCTACCCCTTTATTAAAAGCGATACCACCTATACCTTGAAAGATTTGTCTTCATCTCCAATCAGACGCAACTACGGCAAACCGAGTACAGGCAGATACTTTGAAAACAGCGAATAACAGTGAATGAATAGAGCGTATTCAACGTTTTAATGCGATTCGGTGTGTACAAGAGGAAAGGGGAAAATCCTTCGAAGTAAACCTAGTGTCGACAAAGACTGTTGGAAAATAATTTTGTGGTTAAATTATCTTCAAAAGCCATGAAGGATTAAAGCAAGAAAATTAATTGAATGTATCAAATGAGATGCATTGCATATGCTTTTATCAGCAGCAAAGTCACACACACACACTCACATACCCACATAGCACATTTAGATGCAGACTGACCGAGGCCTTTGGGAGTAACAATTCATTGTGATGTTAAATGAATAGTTGAGTTCTGTTGCAGAGGGCGCTACACAAAATAATTTGTTGTGAGATAATGAAAAACTGAGTATCAAATTTGAAAGAACATACAATTTAAATGACAAATTGACAAAATCATCTTTGTTTAATCAAAATCGGTTCAGAGACGGCTGAAATATCCATAAATATAACGGCTTCTAGTACTTGTGTACCACCACAAATATTCGATAATTTGAAAAAGCCGTTGAAAAAAACGAAAAAGCGCCTTATACGTCGTATTTCAGCCAATGCCGATGTTGGCTTTTTTTGTTGGCCTTTTTCGTGTTGTTTATATAACGCACAACCAACGGCCCATGAATTGTTATTTTTAATCAATTAATTAATTAACGGTCACTATATTTTTTTTAAAGTGGAGCTGAATTGGTATGATCGTATTGGCTAAATTTCATACATTTTGGCGTCTAAAATTACCTTCATAGCAATTTTAGGTCCTGAAAGGGCACTAGAAATGTCATTGATAAGAATAAGAGCAATAACCATGCACTTTGAAGGCATTATGATTGAATTTAAATTCCATTTTCTAATCTTATAAACATACAGTGTAAACTGTGCTTACATGATACCAGCGGAATGCTGATTTTCTACAATTGTAACTTGTACAGTTTAAAGGATATTATGTGTGGGAGGTTAGTGACCGAGCGGGAAATTTTTGCATTTGTATTAGTCTAAACGCTGCACTATTGGGCCCTCAGAGCCTAAAAGTGTGTTGCAGTTGTAGTGACCAAACTCGTTTTTACCTTTTCAAAACTTAATTTTTCATTTAAGAACACCCTACATCATTTTGGGTGTGGTTAATTTATACATACGTGTTAGACCCAACAGCCTAATTACTTCAATGGTCACGTGGGTCTGGTATACCTACTCTAAGGACATCGTAGTCCCTTGATTATCTAACCACAACATGTTCGTAGGTAATGTTATATTGTTTTTTTTTATACTGAAATTGATTATTATATCTAACCCAGAAGGATATGCACAAAAAGTAGTCCTTCTGGACGTGGAGGTTTGTCAGGCAAGGCCCTGATGGGCGTTTTTTTTATAACCGACATTCGTTCACTTACATAAAACCATGGAGTTTTAAGAGCTGGAGTCCCAACTGGCAACAAATTATTTCAAGCAGCTGCCGTTTTCTAAGGTTGCACAATAAAATCTACAGGTGTGCTGTTACCTTTGATGTCCGAGGTTCGAAGCGGCCAACATCATTGGAAAGCCTGAGTAATGATTTTTCTCACAAAGAAATATCGTTAATATTTCACTTTTTATTTGAACTAACAAGGGAAAAATCGAACAGATGAAAAAATATGAATACAAAAGCCTAATTGTGTCAAGAAATGTGCTTACATTGTATAATGGCATTTTTAATTTGTGAAAAATAGTAATATGTTACAATCCTAAACCCTGCAATTTGACACTTTTTCGATTACTTCCGGCTCCCGAAAATACGAATTTGTTCAAGTACAGTTCTTAATGATGTTATAAGTCAGATTAGAACCCACACATGCCCAGTCGAGTAATTTTAATTCATATTTTAGGAAATTTTGTTCCATTTCCTTGCGCTTGCCTCCTGTAAAGGTAAGCACTGTGTACTGCTCGTATTATCAGACGAGTGGTAGCGAAAAATAATTATCATTACAAAAGCATATTTACCTTTGAAAAAGGCCCGTTAGTTTGCAGCTTTAGGCAGGAATCTTTTGTCTACGTATCTGCATAAAGACTCAGTTAAGCACATGCCTTACATATGTTCTCCTGGCGGCATCGAAGATATAGTACAAACGAAATGAGCTAGATATGACTTAAAACTCCTTGATTAAACGAGCCGGTTGTTTCAACCATGTTTAATTGAAGCTGTCAATGTGGCCTGTTTGTGTTGCACCATTTAAACAAGTATGTAGAGATAATTGAATATGATATTGATTTTTACTTCGCTACCAGTGTTTATGATGTCGAGGCGGTTCAATAATTGTATATCATTAGTGAGATGTTTTATTCACCGTACGGTGGAACGTACGGAGGCCTGTTAAATATATTCTAATTTTACTGAGGTATTCTTCAATGTGTTAACTTTCAACTGGGCAAAAAAAAAATATATAAAAAAGTAAATCACCAAAAATGACTTTTGGCACACTTTGGTTCCTCCCTGGCCCACTTTGCGGTATACTGAGTTGGCCATAATATGTCAGCAGATGAGGTTTCATTTCAAATGCCTCAAGATCCGTACTAGTCGATAAGCCTATAAAGGTAATTTGCCAATACGCAAGCTAAAATGCGGGAAAATCCATCTCTATACCCTCGGACAACCATGGATCTATTACGGATGGACATTCGACGTGATTCTTTCTTTGATCCAATGAGAGTCACCGCCTTCTGATTATGTGCATCTTAATGAGAACATTCAGCTGTTTTAACAATAACGACTGCGTAAAGCATTTTCGGTCATTGACAAAGGAGCAGTTTCCCTCACTTGGGTTTTGTTTGGATGGTGTGCTCTGTAAGAGTGTTTCTTAAATAAAAACATCCCCAATGGGGAGCAGCAAAGTTGAAAAGCAGACGATTTTGGTGATATGAAATGTATTATTACTGATTCGCACACATTCGCACACACCCATGACTTTATAAAACAATTAGAAGGCCATGATCTTTATAAGCCCTGTGCGTTGTAACTTTGGAATATTATGAGGAAATTGGGGGAAACGGGATTTTAAATCACAACCAATCCAAATATAACCTCTATGTGGTAAACAACATGTTTTTCAAAATAGAATACAGTACACGGAACAACAGTTTTCGAAATATAGCCACAATCAGGGTGCAACTATTCTATCTACAGTGTTACGCATCTCTCCCGGAAACACAAAGTCATATAATCAAATGTCTTGTGGCCTGAAATGTTGGACCATATGGCCCGAATTCACAAAGCAAGGTTTAGCTCAGACCAAGGTTTAAGTTTAAACCTCCTTTTGTTTCGCCAAACCTCCTTTTGTTAAGGTTTGGCGAAACAAAAGGAGGTTTAAACTTAAACCTTGGTCTGAGCTAAACCTTGCTTTGTGAATTCGGGCCTTTGAGTTCTTCATCAGGCAGCAACTTTTGTTTGAATTTCATTTGTGTTGGCTGTGTGAGAATGGTAATAGAGGGCACAAAATACCACTTTTTGGCTGTTACGCATTTGCACTTTGAAAATGTGTCTTTTTTCATTAGATGTTATCATGGAATTACACAAGATATGCCAGCATGTAGTCCTTTTTCTCTCCACTCAGTATTTTTTACGGCTTGATAATTGACCCAAGAATTGCTTTGTGTACAATTTTGCCTCTATAATTCATATATTTTAGCAGTATATCAATTGGTAATTGGTTATATTTTCTGAGTAACATGTTGTCCTATCATCAGAAACAAAAAATCAAACAAAGATACAAACGTTACAAAAATATATGCCCACATTCCGATCATAAATTTTGTCCGGAATTTCATGTAGTGTCCGTAACGGTGTAATTCCTGCTATGTGAAAATGTTTTCAAAGTTCTTATATACGCTGCTTTGTGTAACTTCCCCCTGGGACTAGCTGTGGTATAATAATATTCAGCTAAGCATAACAGGTTTTTGTTGGCAATTTAATGAATGGCATTTGTAGTGTCCGTAACGTATGTAGTGTCCGTAACACAAGTAGGTGATGGTTTAAAAATACAGCTTGATAACTAAATACTACTAATCAGGTGGGCTGTATCTAATACAGACCACCTTATATATTTGTTAAAATCGTCTTTATTTCTTTATTTTTCTTATTTCGACCCACTTTTTTGTGTGCAAGATAACTTTGAAATGGCTCAATCAAATGCCTTGAAATTTGGCACACATATGTATAGGCATATGGACAAAGCACAGCAACGTTTTCAACCTCGACCTTGACTGATGACGTCATCTAGGCGCCATTTTGTGTAATTTTCTGAAAATTTACTCATGATCATAATTTCATAACGGTAAGTCATTTCTCATTCATATTTATCATGATTAAGGTCAATATCCGTCCGGTCAATTTCGCGTCAAAAAAACGCGCACGTGCGCGTACGTCTGCGCGTCGGTGCGCGCGCAAAATTTTTAAATGCTCAAAATCGTCTCAAATTTGTTTTGCATACGTGTCAGGTCATTTTAAGCATTTCATAAAAAATCGCGCACACACGCATGCGCGCGCGTTTTTGCGCGTAACACCATTACACAACATAGAATCGCCATTTTTTTTTCTTTCATGATAATTCCCATATTTTTTCAAACAATTTGATACCATGTTCATCTCTTTATGACTATTAATATTAAGATGAGCGTCCATTCAAGATAAATGTCCGTGCGCGCGAGCTCTTGTAATACATAGCATATATGGGCAAAAACTTGCCTATACAAAATTCAATATAGCTCTTTTGGATAAACCGGGACCCTCAAATTGTTTTCATATTTGGATAGGGTATGAGTCGGAGATATGAAATCATGTCTCATTTGGCCATTACAAATATCATGACGTCGTCATAATGGCCTCCGAACTCAAAATACGAATTTGCATATTATGACTTCAGCATATTTATGGAAAATTGATTGTATCTCTGTAAACATTGATCGATTTTCTTCTAAATTTTGATATGTTCTAGCTGAGACAATTCTCCACAAATGCAGTCACCACAATTTTCCATTTTGACAAAGGGATCTTGGCATATTTTGGCGATGAAAGGAGGCATGTCAATTTTTCACATTTTGCGTGTATTCTCTATGGGACATGACTTTTTCTCAAAACTGGATTCTACATTCCCGTCTTTCGCGAGCAATATCTCCGTCGTTTTAGTTTTGCTTTCGCTGAGCTATGAGTATGTGGTAGCTGAGACAATAAGCTACCACAAATGTGCCCTTTATTTTTCGATCAGATGCCAGGATCATGCTCATATTTCACTTGCAAAGTGGGATTTGAGAATTCCATTTTTCGTTTACGTGTAATCCCTATGGGAAATGTTTTGGTATATCGGTAACGCATTTGACTTCCTACCTCGAGATCCCTGGTTCGAGTCCGGGCGTCTCCGAGAATTTGTTTCTACTTTTTGGCCTTTCACTGTACCATCTACTTTGATTATTAAAACACGTAGAATCGCAAATGTAATAAACACCCCTCTTTACTTTATTATTACACTATTTTCACTTGATCCATTACTTTTTGCGTGTAATCCCTATGGGAGATGACTTTTTCTCAAATCTGGATTCTACATTCCTGTCTTTTGCGAGCAATAACGCCGTTATTTCTGTTTGGATTTTGTTGATTTTTGAATATGTTGTAGCTGAGACTATATGCTATCTTAATCATCCCTCATTTTTTCAATAAGATGTCAGGATCACGCTCATGATCATGATCATTATCAATATCATCTTGATAATCATGATTATCTTCATGATCATCATTCTCATAATGATGATAATCATCATCGACATCATCATGATCATCATTATTATCAATTTCGTTCACATCATGAATCTACATGACCTTGTCTTTTTAGCAGTATCTCGCTTATTTTTGCTCTATTTTGTCTCAAATTTTAGTTGACCAGCCCACCTATACTTGTTCCAAACAAGTATTATATGTCTAGTTTGTAATTCAAATTTGATTTGATACAGTTGCTCTTCTCAATGAATAAAAAAAAAATATCTTTCCCTGAAAGGTTTTCTCCTGGATATGATATTTCGCAAACAAATAAGCTATTTTCCATGAATTTAATTTAAAAGATTAAAAAAAAATTGACTTACGAGTAATTTAATATGTAATAAAGTATCAAATTAAATGCATCATTGTGTTTTAGTTTCAATATCGAGGGTAGAAAAGAGTAGGAGCCAGTGTTACGGACACTACAGAAGGAGTAAAATCAAGGTCTGCAAGCCAAGCTGTACCTCCTTTTCTGGACAAGTGTAACATTTATTTTAGAACAGTTCTAAAATAAATTTTAACAATGTAAAAGCTGTCTATGACATCAAATATGTATGATGCATGAGAAAATACAATATTTTAATCATTTAATTGCCAACCTACAAAACGTATAAGTCACTACATTGTAGTTTATGTCCACACACACATAAACACTTGGGCACACACCAGTACGTGTATGACTAGTGTCCCCTGAGGACTATGGAAAATATCTTCTTTTGAGGACACCCCCTTTGAGGGGATTTACATATAAATTATGAAATATCTCAACGTCTACGTTTTTGCTCACAATTACTCTCGATAAATTAAGCTTACTATTTGATGGAGAGGTCGCTTTTGACTTGTTTACCGACATTTGTATATGTATATTTGAGGATTGTATGAATAATGGTTTAATTGCCACCACCAACAACGATCACCGAACATCTGAGAATTATTGAATAAACGTATCAGAAATGATTATTGAATACACCATAATTTTGCATATAGATTAATTATCACTTCTTCTTTTTCTAAATGCTTTGTTCCTGTTTTTCGGCGTACACTGTCTAAGGTTTTACAAGTATACCACTTAGTTGGTCGAAATACTCTTCATAAAGTACAGACTGTGGTCTTTGTATGACCCCAAATTAAATCAACGCTATTTTAACGAGTTCCTAAAAATGGGTTCTAAATATACTGAATATATCGTGCAGGACGTACGATACGAGGACAACGCATGCAGTGCAATCTTCTTAAAAGGCACAATGAATTCTGCACCATATAATATACAAGGACACCATGGGAACTTTCTTTTCCAAACATATTGTTTTTTGGTCTCACTGAGCAGATCTTGTAAGGTCATATGAGATACATTTAGCTTTTCAGAGTTACTTCTCAAAATAATGAAGTACATCGTCTAGGGTTTCCATGCTTATGTCTAATAAGAGGCTCACCTCGATTATGATACATGATGTACTGTATTATCCTCTTTCTTTTCTCTTCTTCCTTTTTTTATTGTATTGTTCTTTCTTTTCCTTATTTCTAATTCTTATCCTTTTCTTTATTCTTCTTTTTCTTTTCATAAGGTGTTATCCTTTTTATTATCTTCTTCCTTCTTTCAATCTTTCCTCATGCTTTTCTTCGTTATATCATTTTTGTTTTAATGTCTTCTTTCATCTTCCTTAATTGTGTAAATAGTTATGCTTCTTTCGTATTCTTATGACTAAATTATGCTTCTTTCAATGTTTAAAAGTGGGCAAAGAAGATGGAGAAGAAGAAAAAACCCACTCCAGTTGGGCAACCACTGGAACTACATAGAAGAACTTATGTTTTCTGTTTGTCAGATTTTTCTGCTTAATGAGGATTTGAAAAGATACTCCCTGTTGGCCTCAAGATATGCAGCAACAACAATGATGGTAGAAAAAAAAGCAAATGGATTATATTGCATCAAAGAATAGCATGTATACTACATGTATAAAATGTAGTGTCCGTAACATCCTATAGGATTTTGTACATATGTTATTTTGGACAACTTATGATATGAAACGAGCCCTCCTAGCAATTTGATTTGTTTTTATATGTTTAAAGATGGGACTAGAGTTTGAAATTTGTCTCATTTACCAATGTTTGGTTGGCTTTTTAAAAAGTTTCAGGTTTTGAAAAAAATTGCATTTCTCAGATTTGACCTTGTGTTACCACCGATGTGTATACTGCGTCTAATTTATGGACTGAAGTGAGTGTGAATTGTTTTATTTTTCACAAATGGCCAGGAAATTCCCCCAAAGAAGTTCCAAATATTGCTTGAAAATTCCATTTCAGTAGCTTTGTGTAGTGTCCGTAACACCAACCACCCCCTGCAGTGTTGCTGTTCATAAAATGAAAGATAGTTTCCTCCAGGATATTGCAGGGTATTAACCCTAGGGTATGGATAACCCATTTGGGGTTGATGAAACTGCTCTATTGCATACTTCATTTTTTGACCAAGTGCAAATGGTTTGGCACCCTGATTGTGGCTGTAAACCAGAACTGCACATCGATTTCCCATGATTTAAGCGATTTATTATCTTCTGCGCATGTAGATTAACATGTGTAAAATCACTATCTTGATTCTGTCCCGGCTTATGCTATGGTCACATTACCTAAAAGTAGCCTGCTCGGCGGCCGAGCGGCGAGTTTTGAGCCAATTTTGCCCGGCCACCGAGCGGCGGCCGCCCAGGCACCGCTCGTTTTTAAGGCATCGCTCGGTCGCTGCTAAAGTTTAATGGAGCTCTCACACTCTGCCGTGTAGGCCTACCGTCCACCTGCCGGGCTATTAAAAAAACAACAGAGTCCAGAACGTTGGGTTTTGAGCGAACTTGTCCCCGGCCGCAAAAAAAAATTCATAAAATTAATCTTTTCACCGTTTCGTTGCCATCTTCTGACCGTTCTCACCGGGCGCATACCGGGTGGTGAACGTGCTTCTACCGTCTTCACCGCCCAGATTGACTTTTGGCCGTTTCCATACCGGGCCCATACCGGGTCTCGAACGTGTGCACCTGGTTTGTAGCAGCCACCTACCAGTCACTTAGCGTCCCCTCACCGCTCGGAGCGTCCTGTGAGCGAGTCCCCGGACTGCTGACGTTCATGACACGTTCACAACCCGCTTACAACCCGTTGCAGACGGTGGATTTTTTTTTGCCCGTTCATCACCGTTCTGTAACGGGTTATGAGCGTGTTGTGAACGTGTTCATACAGTGTCACCGTTTTCATAACGTATTCATACCGTCCTCACACCGTTCAACACCGTCCTCTTGCCGCTTACTTGCGGCCGGTGCCAGCCGGCCAAAGTTTTGAACATGCCCAAAACTTTCGCCGGGTCCCACCGGGTGTAAATAAGCGCCAACGCCCTATTAACGTGTTGCCCGCTTTGATAACGAACCACCGTGTGCCCTCGCCGTTCTCCACCGTCCGCAGACATTTTCGCGCACGGTGGCACACGGTAGGCCTACACGGCAGAGTGTGAGAGTCACTTTAGCGCGAAGTTAACATTCGGGCAGCGCCTGCTCACTTTCACTCGCCGCCCAGACTACGCTCGGCGACCGGGCGCCGACCTAATCGAGCGTTCACCGTCGAGCGATTTAGGTCAAAAATCGAAGCCCCTAGGTCAAAGGCTGTCGAGCAGTCGCCGCCCGGTCGCCGCTTGGAGATCAGTCGGTCACTGGGCGGAGAGTCAAAAATCGGTCGACAGCCTTTGACCTAGCGGCTTCGATTTTTGACCTAAATCGCTCGGGGGCGAACGCCCGATAAGTTCGGTGCCCGGGCGGCGAACGGCCAGACACCGGGCGTATTTTGGAGCCCCACCGATCACTGGCCGGCCGCCGAGCAATTTCTTTAAAAGCATCCGGTGGCTGGTGGGTGACCGCCCGGCATTCGGAGGGTCACCGGTCGGTCACTGCCGGGACACCGCGCGAAAAAGCTCCGCTATTTCGCCCAGTTTTGACCTAAAATCGACCGGCGACCGACGGGAAATCGACAGGTCACCGCCCAGGCATCGCTGGGGCTCTACAGCCTGCTCGATTTCTCCAAAAATCGCTGGGTGATGCCTAAATTCCAGCAGCGACCGAGCAGGCTACTGATCGGTCGGTTGCTGCTCTGATTTGTGACCATACCTTTATTGGCGGTGGCCCTCATGAGATCAAAGTGAAGAAAATTGTCCGGAATGTCATGGAGACGACATTGACGGAGACAATCACAATGAATTCGTTAACTAAACGACGAATGTCCATCAGTAATAGGTCCATGGTCCTACAAGCTATGCGATAACCGACCGGGCACCATCAATAGGGATTTTTAGATTGCACGACGAGAACGTGGTCTGCCACGTGTGACATCCATTAAAGTTAATGTGACGTCCTTTTAAGGCACGTGCAGTGCCCGGTAGAAAGGACGTCACATTGCCTTAAAAGGATGTCGCACCTGACAGTTCACGTTCTCGTCGTGAAAATCTAAAAGTCCCTATTAATGTGTGTGCGAACGTGCTGAAGTGGAACATTTTGATCTAATAATATACATTCCATGTATATTCAACAAATTGTCCTACTCTAAAGTGTACCATTATCACGGAAGATCTCTATTAGCTTTATTTTTATTATCATTATTATTGTTTTTTATAAATGTAATGCTTCCTGTAGATGGCAGTAGATGGCAGGTTCAAATCCCTCTGGTTCCAAGATTTTTTCTGACTCGTTTTCGATCAATCGATCAAATTATTATTGTTGTTGGTAATGTTGGAGTTGATGTTGTTATTAAAAAAACATTGTCATTGTTATTTATATTACACCCTTTACCTCAGGGGCAAAGTATACAAATATTGACTGCTCATGAGGATGATGGTTGGAATTATCACTCCCAGTGTGGTTTTCATACCGGCCCTTCTATCACCCCCGAGACGAGGGCGAGGGGTGATAGCAGGGTTGGTATGAACACAACCGAGGAATGATAATTTCCTCCACCATCTGATTGCAGAGCAGTCCATATTTTTTTTTACATACCTCATCCGTTTCATTGATTCATGAATAGTTCTAGAAAAGAAATCCAATATCAAGAGTCTATATTCTCCTCACAGCAATGAATTTACAGTCTTTTGAAATTAAAAACAGTTTCAAATATCCAACGCTAAAAGAAATCCAACATACGGAAATCCAATCTCTACTGTACAGGTACTGCAGTAAGATGATGGAGTTACTGCGGCTCAGCGTAATATTGCATGGCTTGAGCGCGCATTTTGAAATCTTGTACGCTCTGTGTGTGTGTGTGTGCAAAAGTCGCGGAGGGGTTAGAAGTACTATCAAACCCCCTGACGCAATGATAGATCGAAATGCTCATTGTCATGTGATATAGTTTTAATTAATCAGTGAATGACAATCTATGTACACTGTTGGTCATAATGGTGGAATAATTATTTTTACCCCAATTTATTGAATGATTTTGACAATGATTTATTTCTAATAGATCTAGATAAAAGTATACATTCTCAGATTTTATTGAATGACAGCTGGGGAGTATTTGTTTTGCGTGACTGCTAAAGCATGTGTGTGCTACTATGCTAATCAACTAGGGGACCTACGCCCTTAAGTCATAACTGACAGTAATGGGGATCAATACCTCACAAAAGGGCACTAATATAGCACATCGACACGGTTTTGATCCTGATGGCTCACAGTAACGAGGCCATTGCTAAGCGGATTGACTCTGGGAGTTCATTAAACAGTTTGATACCAATATAAAGTGAGCTATTTTTTGAAGAAAGTTTGTCCGGGGTGTGCCTAAGTAAAGAATACATTTGTGGTTGCGTAAAGAATAAAAACTTTCCTTAACAATAATATTTTCGAACATAGAGATGGTGGTGCCAGGTTATGGATCCGTTTAAACATTAAAATTAATAAGTCCTTTTTAATCTTATTGCTAATGCAATCAATTTTTACATTATTATATATATCTTTTCTGCAATATCTACAATCTACATTCAAAACTATTCTCAAGGCCCCATTTTGTAATATTTGCAATTTAAGTAAATGATGGGAAGAAGGACAAAGCCAAACGACATGACAGTAATCAAAATACGATTGAATCATTGTGTGATATAAGACAATAGCAGTGTCCCTATCAATATATGGTCTAGCTCGTCGCAACACGTACAAATTTCGGAGTATCTTTGATTTTGTATTTTCAATTTGGGGGGACCATGACAATGATTTATCCAAAATGACACCTAAATATTTTAATTCATCAGTAATTTCCAAAGAATGACCATTGATACATACTTTGACATGCTGAAATTTCAAAAGATTTGTCCTTGTCCCAAACAGAATAAACCTTACACTCACTGGCGTACCTATGGGGGGGGCAGGGGGGCAGAGTGCCCCCCTGACGGGCTCCAGGGGAAAAAAGAAAAAGGGGAAAGAAAGGAAAGGAAAGAAAAAGAAAAAAGGAAAAGGGAAGAAAAAAAGGAAAGAAAGAGAAAAAAAGAAAAAAAGGAAAAGGAAAGAAAAAAGGAAAAAGAAGAGAAAAGGAACTTGAAAAAGGGAAAAGAAAAGAAAAGGAAAATAATGGGGAAATTAAAAAAAAAAAGACCATGGCCGTACGCACCAGGGGGGGGGGCATGTTGACCACAGATATTTTGAAAACGTACAGTTTTTTTTCCTGAAAATGTAGTGTAGGCCTATACCAAATCCTTCAATTCTACTTTTGAAAATGCAATAGTACCCTCTTGACCAGTTCGGTCGCTCGAACTCCCTTCACTCCTTTTGCTTTTGAGATTCTTCAAAAACTTTTAACGCATCTTTCCCCCTCCCCCACCAGAAAAATATTCCGCATACGGCCCTGAAAAATTAAGACAAATGAAAATAGGAAAATATAAGTGATATAACAAATTCGAAACTCTTCGCTGGCGCGAACTGCTTGCTAGCCTATTTTGTATTAAATGTTTTTACTTGCTCGTCCCCCTGAAAAAAGAAAAGGATTAGCATTGCCTAGAATACAATTGTGCCTGCCCCGACGGCCCCCGACCTGCAACCATGGCAACAATAACACACAATGTATGTACCAAATGTTACTAAAAGAGACTAATTCATTTTTCTCGCTCGCTACACTCGCTCGCGAATAAAACGAATAGACATTGCTTTGGAAACAATTGTGCCCACCCTTGACCTGCAACAATATCATTAAAAATGGAAGTTTTTCTTCGCCCTCTCGCCAAAAAGGAATTGAATCGCGTTAAACGCGATTGCGTCCATCCTGACCTGCACCAATAAAAACAAGTTTATTTATTAATTTCTATTAAAAGATAATTTATTTTTTTTGCTTGCTCGCTATGCTCGCTCGCCAAAATGGAATTGACACCGCTAACGTGCCCGCCCCAACCTGCAACAACCAGTTAATTAATTATGTACCAAACGTTTTTCAAAGAAGTTTTGGTGTGCTCGTGCTCGCCAAAACGGAATTAACATCACCTTAGACATGATCGTGTAAGCCCTGACCTGCAACAAACAAATCTGAAATTTATGAACCAATTATCATTACAAAAATTTTGCTCGCTCGCTACGCTCGCTCGCCAAAATAGAAATAACACCGCTTTTAATAATCACGTCCCTGACATGGAACAATGAACCCAAGTTTTATGTACCATATTTTCCCTATAAAATAGAAGTGATTTTTTTTGCTCGCTCGCTGCGCTCGCTCGCCGAATTAGAAATAACACCGCTTTTAATAATCACGTCCCTGACATGGAACAGTGAACCCAAGTTTTATGTACCATATTTTCCCTATAAAAGAGAAGTGATTTTTTTCGCTCGCTAGCTCGTGGAATTATGTGCCCACCACTAACCTGCTACAATATCATTAAAAAGAGAAATGTAGGGGGTTGCCTGCCCGCCAAAATGGGATTGACATTGCCTTAAACACGATTGTGCCCGCCCCCGACCTGTAACAATGAAACAAATTTTATATAGCAATTCATTGAGAGAAAGATGTATTTTCGCTCGCTAGCTAAGATGGGTATAAAATCACCCTAAACACAATATTGTTCCCGCGCCCTGCATGGGACAATTGAACCAAGTTTAAGTGGCAATTATTAAAAAAGAAGTGATTTTTTCTTGCTCGCTACGCTCGTTTGCAAAAAAATGAAATTAACGTCGCTAACAAGTGAATGTTTCCACCCCCAACTTGCAACAATACCAGTTTATATACCAAACGTTACTTAAAGAGAAGGTTGAGTTTTGGGAAGAGGTAACAAATAATTTGTGAGCGTTATCATTCTTATTATGCAAGGGTGGAAGAACATCAGATTAAACATGTTTCCTGAAAAGCATGGCTCTTCAAATGCCTTCATATTCTAAATATGACATAAAATACGTAAAAATCGGGGGGTAGGTTTTTTTTCGCCATGTGCTCGTATAGTCCTATATACATCATTCTGTGTACACTGCTTGTAACTTTGCCAAGCTTTGGCCAAATGTCTCATCATTTTGATGATTCCAGAACCTTGCAATACACACGAATACTTATATACTAGATGATCAACCTTTTCTGATAGATTCCACACCGTTTCTTTCACAATGCAATCACATGACCAGAACTCAACTTTATCTTTAAAGATTTTTTTTTGCTCGCTCGCTCGCCAGAAGTGAAAATTAGCATCGCCTTTTTTGTTTGTTTCGGTCGCTTGCCCCCCCCCCCCCCTGACGGAGTACCCCAGGTACGCCACTGCCATGTACCCTTTCCCCTTCACTCTGAAAATTCTGAATCCACTCCTAGCTTGCGGATCCAGGGATTGGAAAAACTAGGGCCGCCATTTATGCATGCATACGTGATCACGGGCGTCAAAAGACGAACGAAGTTCCCCAGCAGTTTCTTATGATTATACTAGTGGACTTCAGGCGCGGATCCACGGGGGAAGCCCGACGGGCCCGCCCCCCTGTTTGTTTTGTTTTGTTTTTTTGTTTTTTTGTGATTAAAAAAAAAAAAAGTTTTCGAGGTCAAATACCAAAAAATTATTATGCATACTACCCCCCCCCCCCCCCCCCCCCACTGAGCGAGATATCGGTAGGCTCGATTTCCACATTTTCGGGGTCAAATACGAGACAAAAAATTATGATCACTACCCCCTTGATGATGATTCCAGAACCTTGCAATACACACGAATACTTTCATACTAGATGATCAACCTTTTCTGATAGATTCCAAACCGTTTCTTTCACAATGCAATCACATGCCCAGAACTCAACTTTATCTTTAAAGATTTTTTTTTGCTCGCTCGCTCGCCAGAAGTGAAAATTAGCATCGCCTTTTTTGTTTGTTTCGGTCGCTTGCCCCCCCTGACGGAGTACCCCAGGTACGCCTATTATGTGAAAACCAATTTGTCACTAACTTAAGATCTTCGGTTAAAAATTGTTTGTAACTGAAGCGGATCTTTAGAGGCAAAATAAACACAAGTGTCGTCAGCATAAAGAGATATGGAGCAATTTCGAACAACTTTCGGCAAATCATTTAGGTACAAAATAAATAAAAGTGGGCCAATTATACTACCTTGAGCTACACCGTGTTTGATAAAAGACGCAGCTGATTCATTGCCATTTATTACTGTTATTTGACTTCTCAAGTAAAAATAATCCTTGAACCACTCTATTACATTTTCATGAAAGCCATAGATCTTTAATTTACGAATGAGTATATCGTGAGATACCATATCGAATGCTTTTTCAAGATCGAGTGACACCATACCGACAACATTGCCAGTGTCAATGGCTAACCTAATATTTTCAATTAAATCTAATAATGCAAAATATTAACAAATATTCTATGTGGGCATGCCTTAAACCATAATGCATGGCCCTACGGAGGAATTTTTCCTGTTGGGGACTGGGGGGGGGGGGGATGCAATGAATTGTTAAAAATTTATTGCATTTTCCTTTTTTTTGTGTGTGTGGGAGCGTCGACGTACCCTAGAGCCCGCTGCGTAAAGTCATGATTCATTGGCTAAGCAATGGCCTCGTTACTGTGAGCCATCAGGATCAAAACCGTGTCGATGTGCTATATTAGTGCCCTTTTATGAGGCATTAACCCCCATTACTGTCAGTTATGACTTAAGGACGTAGGTCCCCTAGTTGATTAGCATAGTAGCACACACATGCTTTAGCAGTCACGCAAAACAAACACTCCCCAATTGTCATTCAATAAAATCTGATAATGTATACTATTATCTAGATCTATTAGGAATAAATCATTGTCAAATTTATTCAATAAATTGGGGTAAAAATAATTATTCCACCATTATGACCAACAGTGTATGAGGTATATAATAGGTGTTTGAGACATGGGATGTTGTAAAATGTCGTTGGGTATCAACGTGTTTAGGGCACCTCCTTGCATAATTTGTAAGTGGACTACCTTGAAATAATGCTGCTGGAAAAATATGGCGGCCAATTAAAAAAAAAAACTGTTTAAAGAAAAAAGGTTATAATGTGTGAGGTGTCATATGTAAGAGAATTAGATTTCCCACATGATGACATTACACTCAATAGGTTTGAGCATAATTTGCAAACAACTTTGAGCCATGAATGTGAATTTTTACACTTTTTTCCAAATATTATGAATTTCCTCAAAATACATATTTCTCCATATTAAAAGAATAATGAAAACTACTGACTTGGAACTTTTTGAAAGACTGTCCATAACTATGGTTCACATTATATCAAAATTCCAAGTTCATTGCTTTCTACCAAAAAGGTTACAGCGCTCTAAAGTTGACACTTTGATGTTAGCGAACGAGGCAATTTTGGTTGCTAGGGGAGGACTTCTCCTTAGGAACGCTAACATAGTGAGATGTAAAATAGAATATAGCGCAAGAAGATGATGTACACATTACCACGCAATGAACGATGAGGTCATTATGACCCGAATTCACAAAGGAGGTTTGTCGACAAACCTAGCCTTTGACGCGTTTTTACAAATAGGTTTGTAAAAACGCGTCGAAACGCGTCATATGACGCACATAAATCTAGGTTTGTCGACAAACCTCCTTTGAGAATTCGGGTTTGTAAAAACGCGTCAAAACGCGTCATATGACGCACATAAACCTAAGTTTGTCGACAAACCTCCTTTGTGGATTCGGGCCTATTATGTGCGTTATTCGCTGTTTTCCGAGTATTTGCCTATAATCGGTTGTCTCGTTTGGTATGGCCTTTTCATCACTTTCATCTCATTACTGAAAAAGTATTTGTGCTTATACATACCCTCGTCTAGGTAACCTACAAATGTGACTTGTATTCACCTGCTGGCTTTACTGGCTATGAAATGATCCCAAATTGGTTCTTGTCCCGTGACTAATCGACAGGACGAGGGACTTGTCCGTACTCCTTGTCGTAAGAAAATTTCGAAAATAGTGACGGCCTACGTGCATGCTGACGTGTCTGGGTATGATAATCATCAAAGGGGTGTCAGTGCCACTATTTACTAATTGATATCATGATCCGCGCGCACCAATCAACGTAAGATGTAGTTGTTTGCATAATTAGTTTAAATAATCATTACTTGTTATTAATTTACAATTGATATGGCCAAAGGTTCGTTTTATGGTTAATTATTGATATTGACACCGTCACATGATAGATTTTATATCTTGACGGTTTTACCGTTGTAGTGAGTCGGCCATAATATGTCTTCATTAATTTGTTAAACGGTAGAAAGATCAACTAAAGCAGCAGATAAGGGTTCTATTTTGAAGTCGATAAGACCTATACCAATCATTAAAGAGAAGGTTGAGTTCTGGGAAGAGGTGAACAATAATCTGTGAGCGTCATCATTGTTATTATACAAGTGTGGAAGAACATCAGGGTAAAAATGTCCCCTGAAAAGCATGGGTCTTCAAATGCATTTATATTCTAAATATGACAAGTAACAGCTTAAGAAAGAGGCCCAATTTTGATGCCACATGTTTTATGCCACATGTTTGTGTAGTCCCATATACATCTTTTTGTGTACAGTGCTTACAAGGCTGGGCCAATTTTCTTTTCACTCTGATGACTCCAGTACACACCAGTACTTTTGATCTACATGATCAACCTTTTCTGATCGATTCAACACCGTTTCTTTTCACAATGCAATTGCATTACCAGAACTCAACTTTATCTTTAAAGGGCCCCTCAAATTAAAACGGGCTTAAAATGAACAAAATAAGACATGTAGAAGAATTTTTGACGGAGATTCCGAGTATGACAATGATTTTTCTTAGAAGCACTTTTCTCATCAAACACTTTTTTTCTTCTTTTGGGTGGGAGCTCAATTTGAAAACACCTTCGGTGTTGTGGTCAGTTTAAAAACACCGTTGATTTTGGGTCACTTGGAAAACACCGTAGGTTTTAGCTTTAAAGATACCGTAATATGTGATAGAAGAGGAAGATAGGCAGAGCAGTTTCGAATGACAATCTTGTACGGAGTGAACCTAGTTCCCTTATTGATCCATCATCGTTTATATTATAACACCCACTCCCTCTTTCTCTCACCTTCTCCTCCAACCCATCTCTCTCTCTCTCTCTCCCGCTCTCTCTCTCTCTCTCTCTCTTCTTCTTCTCTGCTATCGGGGACGGCCGAGCGACTTCCAAAGTGGGGGAGGGGGCACCAACAAAAAAGGCACTTTCTGGAGAGAAAAAAAAAGGGATACCTTCAAAGAAAAATCTCAAAGCGAAAATATACAATTTGTTAAAGACATTTGTATATACCCTACATTGCGATTACATTATCAGGGATTATTTCAATATTTGTTTCTCTTTAGACATCATACAAGAAACTGCTTAAGCATCATACTTTGCAGTTGGGTGTGATTCATTTGCGGACGAGCGAAGCTGAGCGAGGAACATGATCGTGTAAGCCCTGACCTGCAACAAACAAATCTGAAATTTATGAACCAATTATCATTACAAAAATTTTGCTCGCTCGCTACGCTCGCTCGCCAAAATAGAAATAACACCGCTTTTAATAATCACGTCCCTGACATGGAACAATGAACCCAAGTTTTATGTACCATATTTTCCCTATAAAATAGAAGTGATTTTTTTTGCTCGCTCGCTGCGCTCGCTCGCCGAATTAGAAATAACACCGCTTTTAATAATCACGTCCCTGACATGGAACAGTGAACCCAAGTTTTATGTACCATATTTTCCCTATAAAAGAGAAGTGATTTTTTTCGCTCGCTAGCTCGTGGAATTATGTGCCCACCACTAACCTGCTACAATATCATTAAAAAGAGAAATGTAGGGGGTTGCCTGCCCGCCAAAATGGGATTGACATTGCCTTAAACACGATTGTGCCCGCCCCCGACCTGTAACAATGAAACAAATTTTATATAGCAATTCATTGAGAGAAAGATGTATTTTCGCTCGCTAGCTAAGATGGGTATAAAATCACCCTAAACACAATATTGTTCCCGCGCCCTGCATGGGACAATTGAACCAAGTTTAAGTGGCAATTATTAAAAAAGAAGTGATTTTTTCTTGCTCGCTACGCTCGTTTGCAAAAAAATGAAATTAACGTCGCTAACAAGTGAATGTTTCCACCCCCAACTTGCAACAATACCAGTTTATATACCAAACGTTACTTAAAGAGAAGGTTGAGTTTTGGGAAGAGGTAACAAATAATTTGTGAGCGTTATCATTCTTATTATGCAAGGGTGGAAGAACATCAGATTAAACATGTTTCCTGAAAAGCATGGCTCTTCAAATGCCTTCATATTCTAAATATGACATAAAATACGTAAAAATCGGGGGGTAGGTTTTTTTTCGCCATGTGCTCGTATAGTCCTATATACATCATTCTGTGTACACTGCTTGTAACTTTGCCAAGCTTTGGCCAAATGTCTCATCATTTTGATGATTCCAGAACCTTGCAATACACACGAATACTTATATACTAGATGATCAACCTTTTCTGATAGATTCCACACCGTTTCTTTCACAATGCAATCACATGACCAGAACTCAACTTTATCTTTAAAGATTTTTTTTTGCTCGCTCGCTCGCCAGAAGTGAAAATTAGCATCGCCTTTTTTGTTTGTTTCGGTCGCTTGCCCCCCCCCCCCCCCTGACGGAGTACCCCAGGTACGCCACTGCCATGTACCCTTTCCCCTTCACTCTGAAAATTCTGAATCCACTCCTAGCTTGCGGATCCAGGGATTGGAAAAACTAGGGCCGCCATTTATGCATGCATACGTGATCACGGGCGTCAAAAGACGAACGAAGTTCCCCAGCAGTTTCTTATGAGTATACTAGTGGACTTCAGGCGCGGATCCACGGGGGAAGCCCGACGGGCCCGCCCCCCTGTTTGTTTTGTTTTGTTTTTTTGTTTTTTTGTGATTAAAAAAAAAAAAAGTTTTCGAGGTCAAATACCAAAAAATTATTATGCATACTACCCCCCCCCCCCCCCCCCCCACTGAGCGAGATATCGGTAGGCTCGATTTCCACATTTTCGGGGTCAAATACGAGACAAAAAATTATGATCACTACCCCCTTGATGATGATTCCAGAACCTTGCAATACACACGAATACTTTCATACTAGATGATCAACCTTTTCTGATAGATTCCAAACCGTTTCTTTCACAATGCAATCACATGCCCAGAACTCAACTTTATCTTTAAAGATTTTTTTTTGCTCGCTCGCTCGCCAGAAGTGAAAATTAGCATCGCCTTTTTTGTTTGTTTCGGTCGCTTGCCCCCCCTGACGGAGTACCCCAGGTACGCCTATTATGTGAAAACCAATTTGTCACTAACTTAAGATCTTCGGTTAAAAATTGTTTGTAACTGAAGCGGATCTTTAGAGGCAAAATAAACACAAGTGTCGTCAGCATAAAGAGATATGGAGCAATTTCGAACAACTTTCGGCAAATCATTTAGGTACAAAATAAATAAAAGTGGGCCAATTATACTACCTTGAGCTACACCGTGTTTGATAAAAGACGCAGCTGATTCATTGCCATTTATTACTGTTATTTGACTTCTCAAGTAAAAATAATCCTTGAACCACTCTATTACATTTTCATGAAAGCCATAGATCTTTAATTTACGAATGAGTATATCGTGAGATACCATATCGAATGCTTTTTCAAGATCGAGTGACACCATACCGACAACATTGCCAGTGTCAATGGCTAACCTAATATTTTCAATTAAATCTAATAATGCAAAATATTAACAAATATTCTATGTGGGCATGCCTTAAACCATAATGCATGGCCCTACGGAGGAATTTTTCCTGTTGGGGACTGGGGGGGGGGATGCAATGAATTGTTAAAAATTTATTGCATTTTCCTTTTTTTTGTGTGTGTGGGAGCGTCGACGTACCCTAGAGCCCGCTGCGTAAAGTCATGATTCATTGGCTAAGCAATGGCCTCGTTACTGTGAGCCATCAGGATCAAAACCGTGTCGATGTGCTATATTAGTGCCCTTTTATGAGGCATTAACCCCCATTACTGTCAGTTATGACTTAAGGACGTAGGTCCCCTAGTTGATTAGCATAGTAGCACACACATGCTTTAGCAGTCACGCAAAACAAACACTCCCCAATTGTCATTCAATAAAATCTGATAATGTATACTATTATCTAGATCTATTAGGAATAAATCATTGTCAAATTTATTCAATAAATTGGGGTAAAAATAATTATTCCACCATTATGACCAACAGTGTATGAGGTATATAATAGGTGTTTGAGACATGGGATGTTGTAAAATGTCGTTGGGTATCAACGTGTTTAGGGCACCTCCTTGCATAATTTGTAAGTGGACTACCTTGAAATAATGCTGCTGGAAAAATATGGCGGCCAATTAAAAAAAAAAACTGTTTAAAGAAAAAAGGTTATAATGTGTGAGGTGTCATATGTAAGAGAATTAGATTTCCCACATGATGACATTACACTCAATAGGTTTGAGCATAATTTGCAAACAACTTTGAGCCATGAATGTGAATTTTTACACTTTTTTCCAAATATTATGAATTTCCTCAAAATACATATTTCTCCATATTAAAAGAATAATGAAAACTACTGACTTGGAACTTTTTGAAAGACTGTCCATAACTATGGTTCACATTATATCAAAATTCCAAGTTCATTGCTTTCTACCAAAAAGGTTACAGCGCTCTAAAGTTGACACTTTGATGTTAGCGAACGAGGCAATTTTGGTTGCTAGGGGAGGACTTCTCCTTAGGAACGCTAACATAGTGAGATGTAAAATAGAATATAGCGCAAGAAGATGATGTACACATTACCACGCAATGAACGATGAGGTCATTATGACCCGAATTCACAAAGGAGGTTTGTCGACAAACCTAGCCTTTGACGCGTTTTTACAAATAGGTTTGTAAAAACGCGTCGAAACGCGTCATATGACGCACATAAATCTAGGTTTGTCGACAAACCTCCTTTGAGAATTCGGGTTTGTAAAAACGCGTCAAAACGCGTCATATGACGCACATAAACCTAAGTTTGTCGACAAACCTCCTTTGTGGATTCGGGCCTATTATGTGCGTTATTCGCTGTTTTCCGAGTATTTGCCTATAATCGGTTGTCTCGTTTGGTATGGCCTTTTCATCACTTTCATCTCATTACTGAAAAAGTATTTGTGCTTATACATACCCTCGTCTAGGTAACCTACAAATGTGACTTGTATTCACCTGCTGGCTTTACTGGCTATGAAATGATCCCAAATTGGTTCTTGTCCCGTGACTAATCGACAGGACGAGGGACTTGTCCGTACTCCTTGTCGTAAGAAAATTTCGAAAATAGTGACGGCCTACGTGCATGCTGACGTGTCTGGGTATGATAATCATCAAAGGGGTGTCAGTGCCACTATTTACTAATTGATATCATGATCCGCGCGCACCAATCAACGTAAGATGTAGTTGTTTGCATAATTAGTTTAAATAATCATTACTTGTTATTAATTTACAATTGATATGGCCAAAGGTTCGTTTTATGGTTAATTATTGATATTGACACCGTCACATGATAGATTTTATATCTTGACGGTTTTACCGTTGTAGTGAGTCGGCCATAATATGTCTTCATTAATTTGTTAAACGGTAGAAAGATCAACTAAAGCAGCAGATAAGGGTTCTATTTTGAAGTCGATAAGACCTATACCAATCATTAAAGAGAAGGTTGAGTTCTGGGAAGAGGTGAACAATAATCTGTGAGCGTCATCATTGTTATTATACAAGTGTGGAAGAACATCAGGGTAAAAATGTCCCCTGAAAAGCATGGGTCTTCAAATGCATTTATATTCTAAATATGACAAGTAACAGCTTAAGAAAGAGGCCCAATTTTGATGCCACATGTTTTATGCCACATGTTTGTGTAGTCCCATATACATCTTTTTGTGTACAGTGCTTACAAGGCTGGGCCAATTTTCTTTTCACTCTGATGACTCCAGTACACACCAGTACTTTTGATCTACATGATCAACCTTTTCTGATCGATTCAACACCGTTTCTTTTCACAATGCAATTGCATTACCAGAACTCAACTTTATCTTTAAAGGGCCCCTCAAATTAAAACGGGCTTAAAATGAACAAAATAAGACATGTAGAAGAATTTTTGACGGAGATTCCGAGTATGACAATGATTTTTCTTAGAAGCACTTTTCTCATCAAACACTTTTTTTCTTCTTTTGGGTGGGAGCTCAATTTGAAAACACCTTCGGTGTTGTGGTCAGTTTAAAAACACCGTTGATTTTGGGTCACTTGGAAAACACCGTAGGTTTTAGCTTTAAAGATACCGTAATATGTGATAGAAGAGGAAGATAGGCAGAGCAGTTTCGAATGACAATCTTGTACGGAGTGAACCTAGTTCCCTTATTGATCCATCATCGTTTATATTATAACACCCACTCCCTCTTTCTCTCACCTTCTCCTCCAACCCATCTCTCTCTCTCTCTCTCCCGCTCTCTCTCTCTCTCTCTCTCTTCTTCTTCTCTGCTATCGGGGACGGCCGAGCGACTTCCAAAGTGGGGGAGGGGGCACCAACAAAAAAGGCACTTTCTGGAGAGAAAAAAAAAGGGATACCTTCAAAGAAAAATCTCAAAGCGAAAATATACAATTTGTTAAAGACATTTGTATATACCCTACATTGCGATTACATTATCAGGGATTATTTCAATATTTGTTTCTCTTTAGACATCATACAAGAAACTGCTTAAGCATCATACTTTGCAGTTGGGTGTGATTCATTTGCGGACGAGCGAAGCTGAGCGAGGAACATGATCGTGTAAGCCCTGACCTGCAACAAACAAATCTGAAATTTATGAACCAATTATCATTACAAAAATTTTGCTCGCTCGCTACGCTCGCTCGCCAAAATAGAAATAACACCGCTTTTAATAATCACGTCCCTGACATGGAACAATGAACCCAAGTTTTATGTACCATATTTTCCCTATAAAATAGAAGTGATTTTTTTTTGCTCGCTCGCTGCGCTCGCTCGCCGAATTAGAAATAACACCGCTTTTAATAATCACGTCCCTGACATGGAACAGTGAACCCAAGTTTTATGTACCATATTTTCCCTATAAAAGAGAAGTGATTTTTTTCGCTCGCTAGCTCGTGGAATTATGTGCCCACCACTAACCTGCTACAATATCATTAAAAAGAGAAATGTAGGGGGTTGCCTGCCCGCCAAAATGGGATTGACATTGCCTTAAACACGATTGTGCCCGCCCCCGACCTGTAACAATGAAACAAATTTTATATAGCAATTCATTGAGAGAAAGATGTATTTTCGCTCGCTAGCTAAGATGGGTATAAAATCACCCTAAACACAATATTGTTCCCGCGCCCTGCATGGGACAATTGAACCAAGTTTAAGTGGCAATTATTAAAAAAGAAGTGATTTTTTCTTGCTCGCTACGCTCGTTTGCAAAAAAATGAAATTAACGTCGCTAACAAGTGAATGTTTCCACCCCCAACTTGCAACAATACCAGTTTATATACCAAACGTTACTTAAAGAGAAGGTTGAGTTTTGGGAAGAGGTAACAAATAATTTGTGAGCGTTATCATTCTTATTATGCAAGGGTGGAAGAACATCAGATTAAACATGTTTCCTGAAAAGCATGGCTCTTCAAATGCCTTCATATTCTAAATATGACATAAAATACGTAAAAATCGGGGGGTAGGTTTTTTTTCGCCATGTGCTCGTATAGTCCTATATACATCATTCTGTGTACACTGCTTGTAACTTTGCCAAGCTTTGGCCAAATGTCTCATCATTTTGATGATTCCAGAACCTTGCAATACACACGAATACTTATATACTAGATGATCAACCTTTTCTGATAGATTCCACACCGTTTCTTTCACAATGCAATCACATGACCAGAACTCAACTTTATCTTTAAAGATTTTTTTTTGCTCGCTCGCTCGCCAGAAGTGAAAATTAGCATCGCCTTTTTTGTTTGTTTCGGTCGCTTGCCCCCCCCCCCCCCCCCCCCCTGACGGAGTACCCCAGGTACGCCACTGCCATGTACCCTTTCCCCTTCACTCTGAAAATTCTGAATCCACTCCTAGCTTGCGGATCCAGGGATTGGAAAAACTAGGGCCGCCATTTATGCATGCATACGTGATCACGGGCGTCAAAAGACGAACGAAGTTCCCCAGCAGTTTCTTATGATTATACTAGTGGACTTCAGGCGCGGATCCACGGGGGAAGCCCGACGGGCCCGCCCCCCTGTTTGTTTTGTTTTGTTTTTTTGTTTTTTTGTGATTAAAAAAAAAAAAAGTTTTCGAGGTCAAATACCAAAAAATTATTATGCATACTACCCCCCCCCCCCCCCCCCCCCACTGAGCGAGATATCGGTAGGCTCGATTTCCACATTTTCGGGGTCAAATACGAGACAAAAAATTATGATCACTACCCCCTTGATGATGATTCCAGAACCTTGCAATACACACGAATACTTTCATACTAGATGATCAACCTTTTCTGATAGATTCCAAACCGTTTCTTTCACAATGCAATCACATGCCCAGAACTCAACTTTATCTTTAAAGATTTTTTTTTGCTCGCTCGCTCGCCAGAAGTGAAAATTAGCATCGCCTTTTTTGTTTGTTTCGGTCGCTTGCCCCCCCTGACGGAGTACCCCAGGTACGCCTATTATGTGAAAACCAATTTGTCACTAACTTAAGATCTTCGGTTAAAAATTGTTTGTAACTGAAGCGGATCTTTAGAGGCAAAATAAACACAAGTGTCGTCAGCATAAAGAGATATGGAGCAATTTCGAACAACTTTCGGCAAATCATTTAGGTACAAAATAAATAAAAGTGGGCCAATTATACTACCTTGAGCTACACCGTGTTTGATAAAAGACGCAGCTGATTCATTGCCATTTATTACTGTTATTTGACTTCTCAAGTAAAAATAATCCTTGAACCACTCTATTACATTTTCATGAAAGCCATAGATCTTTAATTTACGAATGAGTATATCGTGAGATACCATATCGAATGCTTTTTCAAGATCGAGTGACACCATACCGACAACATTGCCAGTGTCAATGGCTAACCTAATATTTTCAATTAAATCTAATAATGCAAAATATTAACAAATATTCTATGTGGGCATGCCTTAAACCATAATGCATGGCCCTACGGAGGAATTTTTCCTGTTGGGGACTGGGGGGGGGGGATGCAATGAATTGTTAAAAATTTATTGCATTTTCCTTTTTTTTGTGTGTGTGGGAGCGTCGACGTACCCTAGAGCCCGCTGCGTAAAGTCATGATTCATTGGCTAAGCAATGGCCTCGTTACTGTGAGCCATCAGGATCAAAACCGTGTCGATGTGCTATATTAGTGCCCTTTTATGAGGCATTAACCCCCATTACTGTCAGTTATGACTTAAGGACGTAGGTCCCCTAGTTGATTAGCATAGTAGCACACACATGCTTTAGCAGTCACGCAAAACAAACACTCCCCAATTGTCATTCAATAAAATCTGATAATGTATACTATTATCTAGATCTATTAGGAATAAATCATTGTCAAATTTATTCAATAAATTGGGGTAAAAATAATTATTCCACCATTATGACCAACAGTGTATGAGGTATATAATAGGTGTTTGAGACATGGGATGTTGTAAAATGTCGTTGGGTATCAACGTGTTTAGGGCACCTCCTTGCATAATTTGTAAGTGGACTACCTTGAAATAATGCTGCTGGAAAAATATGGCGGCCAATTAAAAAAAAAAACTGTTTAAAGAAAAAAGGTTATAATGTGTGAGGTGTCATATGTAAGAGAATTAGATTTCCCACATGATGACATTACACTCAATAGGTTTGAGCATAATTTGCAAACAACTTTGAGCCATGAATGTGAATTTTTACACTTTTTTCCAAATATTATGAATTTCCTCAAAATACATATTTCTCCATATTAAAAGAATAATGAAAACTACTGACTTGGAACTTTTTGAAAGACTGTCCATAACTATGGTTCACATTATATCAAAATTCCAAGTTCATTGCTTTCTACCAAAAAGGTTACAGCGCTCTAAAGTTGACACTTTGATGTTAGCGAACGAGGCAATTTTGGTTGCTAGGGGAGGACTTCTCCTTAGGAACGCTAACATAGTGAGATGTAAAATAGAATATAGCGCAAGAAGATGATGTACACATTACCACGCAATGAACGATGAGGTCATTATGACCCGAATTCACAAAGGAGGTTTGTCGACAAACCTAGCCTTTGACGCGTTTTTACAAATAGGTTTGTAAAAACGCGTCGAAACGCGTCATATGACGCACATAAATCTAGGTTTGTCGACAAACCTCCTTTGAGAATTCGGGTTTGTAAAAACGCGTCAAAACGCGTCATATGACGCACATAAACCTAAGTTTGTCGACAAACCTCCTTTGTGGATTCGGGCCTATTATGTGCGTTATTCGCTGTTTTCCGAGTATTTGCCTATAATCGGTTGTCTCGTTTGGTATGGCCTTTTCATCACTTTCATCTCATTACTGAAAAAGTATTTGTGCTTATACATACCCTCGTCTAGGTAACCTACAAATGTGACTTGTATTCACCTGCTGGCTTTACTGGCTATGAAATGATCCCAAATTGGTTCTTGTCCCGTGACTAATCGACAGGACGAGGGACTTGTCCGTACTCCTTGTCGTAAGAAAATTTCGAAAATAGTGACGGCCTACGTGCATGCTGACGTGTCTGGGTATGATAATCATCAAAGGGGTGTCAGTGCCACTATTTACTAATTGATATCATGATCCGCGCGCACCAATCAACGTAAGATGTAGTTGTTTGCATAATTAGTTTAAATAATCATTACTTGTTATTAATTTACAATTGATATGGCCAAAGGTTCGTTTTATGGTTAATTATTGATATTGACACCGTCACATGATAGATTTTATATCTTGACGGTTTTACCGTTGTAGTGAGTCGGCCATAATATGTCTTCATTAATTTGTTAAACGGTAGAAAGATCAACTAAAGCAGCAGATAAGGGTTCTATTTTGAAGTCGATAAGACCTATACCAATCATTAAAGAGAAGGTTGAGTTCTGGGAAGAGGTGAACAATAATCTGTGAGCGTCATCATTGTTATTATACAAGTGTGGAAGAACATCAGGGTAAAAATGTCCCCTGAAAAGCATGGGTCTTCAAATGCATTTATATTCTAAATATGACAAGTAACAGCTTAAGAAAGAGGCCCAATTTTGATGCCACATGTTTTATGCCACATGTTTGTGTAGTCCCATATACATCTTTTTGTGTACAGTGCTTACAAGGCTGGGCCAATTTTCTTTTCACTCTGATGACTCCAGTACACACCAGTACTTTTGATCTACATGATCAACCTTTTCTGATCGATTCAACACCGTTTCTTTTCACAATGCAATTGCATTACCAGAACTCAACTTTATCTTTAAAGGGCCCCTCAAATTAAAACGGGCTTAAAATGAACAAAATAAGACATGTAGAAGAATTTTTGACGGAGATTCCGAGTATGACAATGATTTTTCTTAGAAGCACTTTTCTCATCAAACACTTTTTTTCTTCTTTTGGGTGGGAGCTCAATTTGAAAACACCTTCGGTGTTGTGGTCAGTTTAAAAACACCGTTGATTTTGGGTCACTTGGAAAACACCGTAGGTTTTAGCTTTAAAGATACCGTAATATGTGATAGAAGAGGAAGATAGGCAGAGCAGTTTCGAATGACAATCTTGTACGGAGTGAACCTAGTTCCCTTATTGATCCATCATCGTTTATATTATAACACCCACTCCCTCTTTCTCTCACCTTCTCCTCCAACCCATCTCTCTCTCTCTCTCTCCCGCTCTCTCTCTCTCTCTCTCTCTTCTTCTTCTCTGCTATCGGGGACGGCCGAGCGACTTCCAAAGTGGGGGAGGGGGCACCAACAAAAAAGGCACTTTCTGGAGAGAAAAAAAAAGGGATACCTTCAAAGAAAAATCTCAAAGCGAAAATATACAATTTGTTAAAGACATTTGTATATACCCTACATTGCGATTACATTATCAGGGATTATTTCAATATTTGTTTCTCTTTAGACATCATACAAGAAACTGCTTAAGCATCATACTTTGCAGTTGGGTGTGATTCATTTGCGGACGAGCGAAGCTGAGCGAGGAACATGATCGTGTAAGCCCTGACCTGCAACAAACAAATCTGAAATTTATGAACCAATTATCATTACAAAAATTTTGCTCGCTCGCTACGCTCGCTCGCCAAAATAGAAATAACACCGCTTTTAATAATCACGTCCCTGACATGGAACAATGAACCCAAGTTTTATGTACCATATTTTCCCTATAAAATAGAAGTGATTTTTTTTGCTCGCTCGCTGCGCTCGCTCGCCGAATTAGAAATAACACCGCTTTTAATAATCACGTCCCTGACATGGAACAGTGAACCCAAGTTTTATGTACCATATTTTCCCTATAAAAGAGAAGTGATTTTTTTCGCTCGCTAGCTCGTGGAATTATGTGCCCACCACTAACCTGCTACAATATCATTAAAAAGAGAAATGTAGGGGGTTGCCTGCCCGCCAAAATGGGATTGACATTGCCTTAAACACGATTGTGCCCGCCCCCGACCTGTAACAATGAAACAAATTTTATATAGCAATTCATTGAGAGAAAGATGTATTTTCGCTCGCTAGCTAAGATGGGTATAAAATCACCCTAAACACAATATTGTTCCCGCGCCCTGCATGGGACAATTGAACCAAGTTTAAGTGGCAATTATTAAAAAAGAAGTGATTTTTTCTTGCTCGCTACGCTCGTTTGCAAAAAAATGAAATTAACGTCGCTAACAAGTGAATGTTTCCACCCCCAACTTGCAACAATACCAGTTTATATACCAAACGTTACTTAAAGAGAAGGTTGAGTTTTGGGAAGAGGTAACAAATAATTTGTGAGCGTTATCATTCTTATTATGCAAGGGTGGAAGAACATCAGATTAAACATGTTTCCTGAAAAGCATGGCTCTTCAAATGCCTTCATATTCTAAATATGACATAAAATACGTAAAAATCGGGGGGTAGGTTTTTTTTCGCCATGTGCTCGTATAGTCCTATATACATCATTCTGTGTACACTGCTTGTAACTTTGCCAAGCTTTGGCCAAATGTCTCATCATTTTGATGATTCCAGAACCTTGCAATACACACGAATACTTATATACTAGATGATCAACCTTTTCTGATAGATTCCACACCGTTTCTTTCACAATGCAATCACATGACCAGAACTCAACTTTATCTTTAAAGATTTTTTTTTGCTCGCTCGCTCGCCAGAAGTGAAAATTAGCATCGCCTTTTTTGTTTGTTTCGGTCGCTTGCCCCCCCCCCCCCCCCCCCCTGACGGAGTACCCCAGGTACGCCACTGCCATGTACCCTTTCCCCTTCACTCTGAAAATTCTGAATCCACTCCTAGCTTGCGGATCCAGGGATTGGAAAAACTAGGGCCGCCATTTATGCATGCATACGTGATCACGGGCGTCAAAAGACGAACGAAGTTCCCCAGCAGTTTCTTATGATTATACTAGTGGACTTCAGGCGCGGATCCACGGGGGAAGCCCGACGGGCCCGCCCCCCTGTTTGTTTTGTTTTGTTTTTTTGTTTTTTTGTGATTAAAAAAAAAAAAAGTTTTCGAGGTCAAATACCAAAAAATTATTATGCATACTACCCCCCCCCCCCCCCCCCCCCACTGAGCGAGATATCGGTAGGCTCGATTTCCACATTTTCGGGGTCAAATACGAGACAAAAAATTATGATCACTACCCCCTTGATGATGATTCCAGAACCTTGCAATACACACGAATACTTTCATACTAGATGATCAACCTTTTCTGATAGATTCCAAACCGTTTCTTTCACAATGCAATCACATGCCCAGAACTCAACTTTATCTTTAAAGATTTTTTTTTGCTCGCTCGCTCGCCAGAAGTGAAAATTAGCATCGCCTTTTTTGTTTGTTTCGGTCGCTTGCCCCCCCTGACGGAGTACCCCAGGTACGCCTATTATGTGAAAACCAATTTGTCACTAACTTAAGATCTTCGGTTAAAAATTGTTTGTAACTGAAGCGGATCTTTAGAGGCAAAATAAACACAAGTGTCGTCAGCATAAAGAGATATGGAGCAATTTCGAACAACTTTCGGCAAATCATTTAGGTACAAAATAAATAAAAGTGGGCCAATTATACTACCTTGAGCTACACCGTGTTTGATAAAAGACGCAGCTGATTCATTGCCATTTATTACTGTTATTTGACTTCTCAAGTAAAAATAATCCTTGAACCACTCTATTACATTTTCATGAAAGCCATAGATCTTTAATTTACGAATGAGTATATCGTGAGATACCATATCGAATGCTTTTTCAAGATCGAGTGACACCATACCGACAACATTGCCAGTGTCAATGGCTAACCTAATATTTTCAATTAAATCTAATAATGCAAAATATTAACAAATATTCTATGTGGGCATGCCTTAAACCATAATGCATGGCCCTACGGAGGAATTTTTCCTGTTGGGGACTGGGGGGGGGGGATGCAATGAATTGTTAAAAATTTATTGCATTTTCCTTTTTTTTGTGTGTGTGGGAGCGTCGACGTACCCTAGAGCCCGCTGCGTAAAGTCATGATTCATTGGCTAAGCAATGGCCTCGTTACTGTGAGCCATCAGGATCAAAACCGTGTCGATGTGCTATATTAGTGCCCTTTTATGAGGCATTAACCCCCATTACTGTCAGTTATGACTTAAGGACGTAGGTCCCCTAGTTGATTAGCATAGTAGCACACACATGCTTTAGCAGTCACGCAAAACAAACACTCCCCAATTGTCATTCAATAAAATCTGATAATGTATACTATTATCTAGATCTATTAGGAATAAATCATTGTCAAATTTATTCAATAAATTGGGGTAAAAATAATTATTCCACCATTATGACCAACAGTGTATGAGGTATATAATAGGTGTTTGAGACATGGGATGTTGTAAAATGTCGTTGGGTATCAACGTGTTTAGGGCACCTCCTTGCATAATTTGTAAGTGGACTACCTTGAAATAATGCTGCTGGAAAAATATGGCGGCCAATTAAAAAAAAAAACTGTTTAAAGAAAAAAGGTTATAATGTGTGAGGTGTCATATGTAAGAGAATTAGATTTCCCACATGATGACATTACACTCAATAGGTTTGAGCATAATTTGCAAACAACTTTGAGCCATGAATGTGAATTTTTACACTTTTTTCCAAATATTATGAATTTCCTCAAAATACATATTTCTCCATATTAAAAGAATAATGAAAACTACTGACTTGGAACTTTTTGAAAGACTGTCCATAACTATGGTTCACATTATATCAAAATTCCAAGTTCATTGCTTTCTACCAAAAAGGTTACAGCGCTCTAAAGTTGACACTTTGATGTTAGCGAACGAGGCAATTTTGGTTGCTAGGGGAGGACTTCTCCTTAGGAACGCTAACATAGTGAGATGTAAAATAGAATATAGCGCAAGAAGATGATGTACACATTACCACGCAATGAACGATGAGGTCATTATGACCCGAATTCACAAAGGAGGTTTGTCGACAAACCTAGCCTTTGACGCGTTTTTACAAATAGGTTTGTAAAAACGCGTCGAAACGCGTCATATGACGCACATAAATCTAGGTTTGTCGACAAACCTCCTTTGAGAATTCGGGTTTGTAAAAACGCGTCAAAACGCGTCATATGACGCACATAAACCTAAGTTTGTCGACAAACCTCCTTTGTGGATTCGGGCCTATTATGTGCGTTATTCGCTGTTTTCCGAGTATTTGCCTATAATCGGTTGTCTCGTTTGGTATGGCCTTTTCATCACTTTCATCTCATTACTGAAAAAGTATTTGTGCTTATACATACCCTCGTCTAGGTAACCTACAAATGTGACTTGTATTCACCTGCTGGCTTTACTGGCTATGAAATGATCCCAAATTGGTTCTTGTCCCGTGACTAATCGACAGGACGAGGGACTTGTCCGTACTCCTTGTCGTAAGAAAATTTCGAAAATAGTGACGGCCTACGTGCATGCTGACGTGTCTGGGTATGATAATCATCAAAGGGGTGTCAGTGCCACTATTTACTAATTGATATCATGATCCGCGCGCACCAATCAACGTAAGATGTAGTTGTTTGCATAATTAGTTTAAATAATCATTACTTGTTATTAATTTACAATTGATATGGCCAAAGGTTCGTTTTATGGTTAATTATTGATATTGACACCGTCACATGATAGATTTTATATCTTGACGGTTTTACCGTTGTAGTGAGTCGGCCATAATATGTCTTCATTAATTTGTTAAACGGTAGAAAGATCAACTAAAGCAGCAGATAAGGGTTCTATTTTGAAGTCGATAAGACCTATACCAATCATTAAAGAGAAGGTTGAGTTCTGGGAAGAGGTGAACAATAATCTGTGAGCGTCATCATTGTTATTATACAAGTGTGGAAGAACATCAGGGTAAAAATGTCCCCTGAAAAGCATGGGTCTTCAAATGCATTTATATTCTAAATATGACAAGTAACAGCTTAAGAAAGAGGCCCAATTTTGATGCCACATGTTTTATGCCACATGTTTGTGTAGTCCCATATACATCTTTTTGTGTACAGTGCTTACAAGGCTGGGCCAATTTTCTTTTCACTCTGATGACTCCAGTACACACCAGTACTTTTGATCTACATGATCAACCTTTTCTGATCGATTCAACACCGTTTCTTTTCACAATGCAATTGCATTACCAGAACTCAACTTTATCTTTAAAGGGCCCCTCAAATTAAAACGGGCTTAAAATGAACAAAATAAGACATGTAGAAGAATTTTTGACGGAGATTCCGAGTATGACAATGATTTTTCTTAGAAGCACTTTTCTCATCAAACACTTTTTTTCTTCTTTTGGGTGGGAGCTCAATTTGAAAACACCTTCGGTGTTGTGGTCAGTTTAAAAACACCGTTGATTTTGGGTCACTTGGAAAACACCGTAGGTTTTAGCTTTAAAGATACCGTAATATGTGATAGAAGAGGAAGATAGGCAGAGCAGTTTCGAATGACAATCTTGTACGGAGTGAACCTAGTTCCCTTATTGATCCATCATCGTTTATATTATAACACCCACTCCCTCTTTCTCTCACCTTCTCCTCCAACCCATCTCTCTCTCTCTCTCTCCCGCTCTCTCTCTCTCTCTCTCTCTTCTTCTTCTCTGCTATCGGGGACGGCCGAGCGACTTCCAAAGTGGGGGAGGGGGCACCAACAAAAAAGGCACTTTCTGGAGAGAAAAAAAAAGGGATACCTTCAAAGAAAAATCTCAAAGCGAAAATATACAATTTGTTAAAGACATTTGTATATACCCTACATTGCGATTACATTATCAGGGATTATTTCAATATTTGTTTCTCTTTAGACATCATACAAGAAACTGCTTAAGCATCATACTTTGCAGTTGGGTGTGATTCATTTGCGGACGAGCGAAGCTGAGCGAGGAACATGATCGTGTAAGCCCTGACCTGCAACAAACAAATCTGAAATTTATGAACCAATTATCATTACAAAAATTTTGCTCGCTCGCTACGCTCGCTCGCCAAAATAGAAATAACACCGCTTTTAATAATCACGTCCCTGACATGGAACAATGAACCCAAGTTTTATGTACCATATTTTCCCTATAAAATAGAAGTGATTTTTTTTGCTCGCTCGCTGCGCTCGCTCGCCGAATTAGAAATAACACCGCTTTTAATAATCACGTCCCTGACATGGAACAGTGAACCCAAGTTTTATGTACCATATTTTCCCTATAAAAGAGAAGTGATTTTTTTCGCTCGCTAGCTCGTGGAATTATGTGCCCACCACTAACCTGCTACAATATCATTAAAAAGAGAAATGTAGGGGGTTGCCTGCCCGCCAAAATGGGATTGACATTGCCTTAAACACGATTGTGCCCGCCCCCGACCTGTAACAATGAAACAAATTTTATATAGCAATTCATTGAGAGAAAGATGTATTTTCGCTCGCTAGCTAAGATGGGTATAAAATCACCCTAAACACAATATTGTTCCCGCGCCCTGCATGGGACAATTGAACCAAGTTTAAGTGGCAATTATTAAAAAAGAAGTGATTTTTTCTTGCTCGCTACGCTCGTTTGCAAAAAAATGAAATTAACGTCGCTAACAAGTGAATGTTTCCACCCCCAACTTGCAACAATACCAGTTTATATACCAAACGTTACTTAAAGAGAAGGTTGAGTTTTGGGAAGAGGTAACAAATAATTTGTGAGCGTTATCATTCTTATTATGCAAGGGTGGAAGAACATCAGATTAAACATGTTTCCTGAAAAGCATGGCTCTTCAAATGCCTTCATATTCTAAATATGACATAAAATACGTAAAAATCGGGGGGTAGGTTTTTTTTCGCCATGTGCTCGTATAGTCCTATATACATCATTCTGTGTACACTGCTTGTAACTTTGCCAAGCTTTGGCCAAATGTCTCATCATTTTGATGATTCCAGAACCTTGCAATACACACGAATACTTATATACTAGATGATCAACCTTTTCTGATAGATTCCACACCGTTTCTTTCACAATGCAATCACATGACCAGAACTCAACTTTATCTTTAAAGATTTTTTTTTGCTCGCTCGCTCGCCAGAAGTGAAAATTAGCATCGCCTTTTTTGTTTGTTTCGGTCGCTTGCCCCCCCCCCCCCCCCCTGACGGAGTACCCCAGGTACGCCACTGCCATGTACCCTTTCCCCTTCACTCTGAAAATTCTGAATCCACTCCTAGCTTGCGGATCCAGGGATTGGAAAAACTAGGGCCGCCATTTATGCATGCATACGTGATCACGGGCGTCAAAAGACGAACGAAGTTCCCCAGCAGTTTCTTATGATTATACTAGTGGACTTCAGGCGCGGATCCACGGGGGAAGCCCGACGGGCCCGCCCCCCTGTTTGTTTTGTTTTGTTTTTTTGTTTTTTTGTGATTAAAAAAAAAAAAAGTTTTCGAGGTCAAATACCAAAAAATTATTATGCATACTACCCCCCCCCCCCCCCCCCCCCCACTGAGCGAGATATCGGTAGGCTCGATTTCCACATTTTCGGGGTCAAATACGAGACAAAAAATTATGATCACTACCCCCTTGATGATGATTCCAGAACCTTGCAATACACACGAATACTTTCATACTAGATGATCAACCTTTTCTGATAGATTCCAAACCGTTTCTTTCACAATGCAATCACATGCCCAGAACTCAACTTTATCTTTAAAGATTTTTTTTTGCTCGCTCGCTCGCCAGAAGTGAAAATTAGCATCGCCTTTTTTGTTTGTTTCGGTCGCTTGCCCCCCCTGACGGAGTACCCCAGGTACGCCTATTATGTGAAAACCAATTTGTCACTAACTTAAGATCTTCGGTTAAAAATTGTTTGTAACTGAAGCGGATCTTTAGAGGCAAAATAAACACAAGTGTCGTCAGCATAAAGAGATATGGAGCAATTTCGAACAACTTTCGGCAAATCATTTAGGTACAAAATAAATAAAAGTGGGCCAATTATACTACCTTGAGCTACACCGTGTTTGATAAAAGACGCAGCTGATTCATTGCCATTTATTACTGTTATTTGACTTCTCAAGTAAAAATAATCCTTGAACCACTCTATTACATTTTCATGAAAGCCATAGATCTTTAATTTACGAATGAGTATATCGTGAGATACCATATCGAATGCTTTTTCAAGATCGAGTGACACCATACCGACAACATTGCCAGTGTCAATGGCTAACCTAATATTTTCAATTAAATCTAATAATGCAAAATATTAACAAATATTCTATGTGGGCATGCCTTAAACCATAATGCATGGCCCTACGGAGGAATTTTTCCTGTTGGGGACTGGGGGGGGGGGGAATGCAATGAATTATTGAAAATTTATTGCATTTTCCTTTTTTTTGTGTGTGTGGGAGCGTCGACGTACCCTAGAGCCCGCTGCGTAAAGTCATGATTCATTGGCTAAGCAATGGCCTCGTTACTGTGAGCCATCAGGATCAAAACCGTGTCGATGTGCTATATTAGTGCCCTTTTATGAGGCATTAACCCCCATTACTGTCAGTTATGACTTAAGGACGTAGGTCCCCTAGTTGATTAGCATAGTAGCACACACATGCTTTAGCAGTCACGCAAAACAAACACTCCCCAATTGTCATTCAATAAAATCTGATAATGTATACTATTATCTAGATCTATTAGGAATAAATCATTGTCAAATTTATTCAATAAATTGGGGTAAAAATAATTATTCCACCATTATGACCAACAGTGTATGAGGTATATAATAGGTGTTTGAGACATGGGATGTTGTAAAATGTCGTTGGGTATCAACGTGTTTAGGGCACCTCCTTGCATAATTTGTAAGTGGACTACCTTGAAATAATGCTGCTGGAAAAATATGGCGGCCAATTAAAAAAAAAAACTGTTTAAAGAAAAAAGGTTATAATGTGTGAGGTGTCATATGTAAGAGAATTAGATTTCCCACATGATGACATTACACTCAATAGGTTTGAGCATAATTTGCAAACAACTTTGAGCCATGAATGTGAATTTTTACACTTTTTTCCAAATATTATGAATTTCCTCAAAATACATATTTCTCCATATTAAAAGAATAATGAAAACTACTGACTTGGAACTTTTTGAAAGACTGTCCATAACTATGGTTCACATTATATCAAAATTCCAAGTTCATTGCTTTCTACCAAAAAGGTTACAGCGCTCTAAAGTTGACACTTTGATGTTAGCGAACGAGGCAATTTTGGTTGCTAGGGGAGGACTTCTCCTTAGGAACGCTAACATAGTGAGATGTAAAATAGAATATAGCGCAAGAAGATGATGTACACATTACCACGCAATGAACGATGAGGTCATTATGACCCGAATTCACAAAGGAGGTTTGTCGACAAACCTAGCCTTTGACGCGTTTTTACAAATAGGTTTGTAAAAACGCGTCGAAACGCGTCATATGACGCACATAAATCTAGGTTTGTCGACAAACCTCCTTTGAGAATTCGGGTTTGTAAAAACGCGTCAAAACGCGTCATATGACGCACATAAACCTAAGTTTGTCGACAAACCTCCTTTGTGGATTCGGGCCTATTATGTGCGTTATTCGCTGTTTTCCGAGTATTTGCCTATAATCGGTTGTCTCGTTTGGTATGGCCTTTTCATCACTTTCATCTCATTACTGAAAAAGTATTTGTGCTTATACATACCCTCGTCTAGGTAACCTACAAATGTGACTTGTATTCACCTGCTGGCTTTACTGGCTATGAAATGATCCCAAATTGGTTCTTGTCCCGTGACTAATCGACAGGACGAGGGACTTGTCCGTACTCCTTGTCGTAAGAAAATTTCGAAAATAGTGACGGCCTACGTGCATGCTGACGTGTCTGGGTATGATAATCATCAAAGGGGTGTCAGTGCCACTATTTACTAATTGATATCATGATCCGCGCGCACCAATCAACGTAAGATGTAGTTGTTTGCATAATTAGTTTAAATAATCATTACTTGTTATTAATTTACAATTGATATGGCCAAAGGTTCGTTTTATGGTTAATTATTGATATTGACACCGTCACATGATAGATTTTATATCTTGACGGTTTTACCGTTGTAGTGAGTCGGCCATAATATGTCTTCATTAATTTGTTAAACGGTAGAAAGATCAACTAAAGCAGCAGATAAGGGTTCTATTTTGAAGTCGATAAGACCTATACCAATCATTAAAGAGAAGGTTGAGTTCTGGGAAGAGGTGAACAATAATCTGTGAGCGTCATCATTGTTATTATACAAGTGTGGAAGAACATCAGGGTAAAAATGTCCCCTGAAAAGCATGGGTCTTCAAATGCATTTATATTCTAAATATGACAAGTAACAGCTTAAAAAAGAGGCCCAATTTTGATGCCACATGTTTTATGCCACATGTTTGTGTAGTCCCATATACATCTTTTTGTGTACAGTGCTTACAAGGCTGGGCCAATTTTCTTTTCACTCTGATGACTCCAGTACACACCAGTACTTTTGATCTACATGATCAACCTTTTCTGATCGATTCAACACCGTTTCTTTTCACAATGCAATTGCATTACCAGAACTCAACTTTATCTTTAAAGGGCCCCTCAAATTAAAACGGGCTTAAAATGAACAAAATAAGACATGTAGAAGAATTTTTGACGGAGATTCCGAGTATGACAATGATTTTTCTTAGAAGCACTTTTCTCATCAAACACTTTTTTTCTTCTTTTGGGTGGGAGCTCAATTTGAAAACACCTTCGGTGTTGTGGTCAGTTTAAAAACACCGTTGATTTTAGGTCACTTGGAAAACACCGTAGGTTTTAGCTTTAAAGATACCGTAATATGTGATAGAAGAGGAAGATAGGCAGAGCAGTTTCGAATGACAATCTTGTACGGAGTGAACCTAGTTCCCTTATTGATCCATCATCGTTTATATTATAACACCCACTCCCTCTTTCTCTCACCTTCTCCTCCAACCCATCTCTCTCTCTCTCTCTCTCTCCCGCTCTCTCTCTCTCTCTCTCTCTTCTTCTTCTCTGCTATCGGGGACGGCCGAGCGACTTCCAAAGTGGGGGGGGGGGGGCACCAACAAAAAAGGCACTTTCTGGAGAGAAAAAAAAAGGGATACCTTCAAAGAAAAATCTCAAAGCGAAAATATACAATTTGTTAAAGACATTTGTATATACCCTACATTGCGATTACATTATCAGGGATTATTTCAATATTTGTTTCTCTTTAGACATCATACAAGAAACTGCTTAAGCATCATACTTTGCAGTTGGGTGTGATTCATTTGCGGACGAGCGAAGCTGAGCGAGGAACATTTTTAGGAGGTCTTTTCTGTGAGGTCTCAGTGCGAAAAAATTACATCTTATCAATCCTGATGGGGTGATAAGCTTATATTCTTATAACGGCAGACCAAACAGACCTGTAATAAGTAACATAATTATATAATATATAAATGCGAGGGAGGGGAAATTGCTTTTATAGTCCCTTTAAATTAGTGGCGTGTTCAATGATGAGAGGAAAGGGGACCCTTATCGAAAAGAATAAGACACGTTTCAGAAAAGAACAGGAGCCCGTGTGAAAGTACAAAGGGTTACCAGAGGTGAAAATGGACCACTCCTTACATCTAAAAAGAGGCCTCACCAGGGAAGAAAAAAGGCACTTGAAAATAGAAGTTATGGGATAACATATTTCTCATCCGAGCTCGCCTTGTAGCCACTGCATTTTTACCATTGTCGTTGTTTTCCCTCTAGTAGGATGTATATTTTTCACATCCGCTTGTGCATCAAACTAGTTTAGCTTGCAATCCTCATCAGATTATGTGTAGAATAATGAGAACATTCCGAAAGGGTTCCGTGAATATGAGGTGCCATGATGGTTTTGATATTCAAGCTTTGGTCTTCTGGTTCCCGGGCCCAAAGCCAAGACGGAACCTGCAAACAAGCCCTGTCAATAAAATATTTTTTTAAATAAAAAACAGCAGTAAATCTGCTTATTTAAAGAATTGTAAATTGTCATCTTTATCTTATCTCTTTGAGAATTCATCTTAGTATTGACTGTCAGACGTACCCGCCAAAGAATGCTATTTTCATTTTCGTCCGTAGCAGGTCACTTTTGAAGCTCTGGATTCTCCCTTCAAGAAGATCAATTTTCTCGTGCACCGATTCCGAGTCTATGCCTGCAGATACAAACAAACAATCGAAGTTATGAACACTTATGGAATCTCACTAAATTTTTATGGAATGGGTTTTCTTTTCAACTAGCAATCTTTCAATACCTTCCATCTCTAAAAACTCATTATTTCTGTTAGTAACATCATTGTAAAGCGCATTTGAAAATGTATAAATTGAAAAAAATGCATTATACTGTAGAAATGTAGAACTTAGTAATAGTATAACTAGCTTTTAGAGAAAGAGAATTTTAACTTGATTTGAGCTGTACTTGGTGAAGTGTACTGCATGTAATATATTCGTAATTATACGTGTGCATACTAATACTGGATCAATTTAGGTAGATGACTCATGCCAGAATATTCTGGATGTCTCATGCGTACACGTAGGCCATCACATTAATGAGCGAGGCACATATTGTAATGAGGATTCCCGTAGCGATAATTCTTAAAGGGGCTTTTTACTGTAATGATTAAACTTGGTCGTTGCCAAAAATGTACATTTATTTGCAAATGCAAAGATGTATTGGGTTTTAGTGCATCGTATATACATGTAGATCGAACAATATGGAAATATAGACCGTGATTATAATAAATAAAGTGATAACGATAATTGGGCCTATCATCTCGGAAGAAAAAAAAGTGGAAAAAGAAGGGGAAATATAATGCAAAGATAAACCTAAATAAGTATAGACTATCAGGATTATTATAGACGAGCAGAGGCCTTTTCTTGCATCCGATTCACGTTGAAGCTGGTTTAGTTGTGACGTATAAGATTTATGTAAAGTTCAAATTAGGGTCTGTGCTTAAAGACTAGACGACGCGTCATGCGGTCCGGGGATTCCCCTATACGTGATATACAACGAGGGACGCATTGCGCATGATCAGGGGGTTCCACAAAATGAATTGCGCAATGCATTGCAAAAACCCCCTTGATATATATCAAGAAGGGGCAAAATTTAGGGTAGATAGATAACCAGAAGCTTCAGTGTGTTTGATGAATATCATGTCAAGATACTTCAATAAGTATACATATGTAACTAGGTCATGAATAGATAATACAATTTACCTAGTACATCAATTGTGTTTGGTAGGATTTAATAGAATCAAATAGGATGTGAATAATGAAGGCTATTTGGAATGAAGTAAAAGGTGTAATACAGGTTTATACCATTTCGATGTTGTGTAAATAATTATCATTTTTTAGTCTCTAGATTTTGAAATTTTTTGAAAATATTGAGGTTCCTAAATTGGTTTAATATTTCGATTGTAGCCACCACATAGTTATTCATTTATTTATGTACCACTCACTTTGTTTACTCTACTTTATATAAGTTCATTGAGTAACCGATTTCTACAATTGTGTGATTGTTATGTATCGCTTTGTGTTTTTAATTTGTATTTGAAATCCAACCTTCTTGGTTGCAATAAATAGATTAAAAATCCTTGTTGCGATTCAACTTTTTTCATTTGTTGTAGTTCCTTTTGTAGTTACAGACTTGTTCCTAAGTACCATTTGAGATTTTTACACCTACGAGCATTGCTTTTTAGTGGACGCCTCGGTTTCCAATGTGTATTTCTACATTTGGGGCCTGTCACCACGAAATGAGTCCAGTTGGTCAAAAATGTTATTCCTGTTTTTAAGTATTATATGAATCTACATTAAGTAAGCTTTAAATTAAGGGGTCACACATTAAAATTGATAAATTATATCCAGAAATATGAACAAAAACCTAATTGGACTTTATAAACAATGGGATTACCCAGTTTTGAGATAATTAGGTGTAAAGTTAATGATGCGTAACATAGCCTATATTATTTGCCAAAAAATGTTAGAAGGAGATATTTTCGTGACCTAAGCTCTGGGGACATAAACTACAAGACATTAATAAGTCGATTTTTGGAAAAATCTTGAATGTGGTAGGTGGGTCAATTTTCAGTACATACACACTATACATCGCTATTACTACAATTGAGCCTAATGCGACACTGGACTCATTTCGTGGTGACTGGCCCCATTTGTTGTAAATGTTCATAATTGATTTGTAATGTTTTGTTGGAAACATAATAAATTGAAATTGAAATTGAACTTAACAATATTAATTTCGACATGATTGTTTGGGCTGTTCTTAGGCTACATCACTGTTTGATATGGTTATTGTAACCATTCAAAAGCTCCATGAAAACAAAAAAAGGATTGTCCATGTACTATCACTACATGAACTGCGTCTCATTTTATTCGGTAAAGGAGGGTTATGCGATTTCTCAATGAGCGCGACGGCTTGGGGATTCCCCATTACGTCTGGGCATAAATAGTCTACGTGTCAAGCCCCTTAAATCGTCGTCCATTACGGAGGCCTATTATGTTGTTATGCATATCCCATCTGCAAGTTAATTATGCCAATGCAAATCATCCATGTGAAATATACATGTTTGTAAGTTCCTTGTCTATTAATCATCATCTATTCCTTGTCAAAGATGTTGGGCAAATTAATGAAAGGAAATGAATAAATGCATGGATGAATAAATATATGAACGAATGAATGAATGGTATTTTTCCCTCTTTCTAAATCTCTCTGAGACGTTAACGTATGAAATTCGAGGATGCAAAGCATGCTCCATCTCTATCTCTCTCTCTCTCTCTCTCTCTCTCTCTCACTGGTGACGGATGGTGGATTTTGGTAATAAATAAACCACCACTTTTTAAAGGTACTTTGTCCCATTTGCAGCCAACATCAAATTTTGTATAACTTTGCAGGAATTATGAATATGTCACACGTATACCCTTTTTAATTTTGCAAGGAAACGCATTTACTTTGTAGTAGACGTCCGTGTCAGACACTATTTTGAGTGACTGACTTCTTTAATAATAACAACATAACATGAGCTGTAAAGGTACATGAGCATTTGTCTACATCAATAACCCACTTCTTGTAATGGCCAAAATTAAACTGATTGAATCTTTGCGCAGAACAAAACGTACGACCATTCGGTAAAAGGGTATGAAAATCAGACTCTTACTTAAGTGATTACAATCACTTAAATCGATTCGACAACTCATATTCGTTATTTTCCTACTCAAAGCCATTTTCAAGCCCTTTCGTTTTGAGAGAAGTTCTATATTAGTATTGTTTTTCCAATGCCTTTGGAATTTAATATTTTCATTGTATGGCCTGCAAATGGGACATAGTGCACTACCTTTAAGGGGAACATCATTTTAAGTCAATCAGTTGTTGAAATTGTTGACAACGTTAGTATACGGGACTGTTATTATAATGGAAATTCTCTTCACATTCCTTTAAATTACTAAACATAGGTTTAGAACATCATAAAATGAGTCCAATTCTGAAATCAAACCCATTTGCATTAAAGTCGGATTTTCCTTCGCGCGAAAAAATCTCGGTGACTGATGGCAATAACCCCCCCCCCCCCCCCCCCCCCCTCAACCCTCATCCACCCTTCCAACTCCTCGGAATGGATAAATCCTTTCCTCCTTTCTTTTTAAATGCAGAACGTACGACACATGCTCCTGCGACGATTGTGCGCGGGAAACATCCTCCAGGAGCCGAATGCCTTATTTCAACCCTGATCCAAATACTTGACCAAGAACCCCACTGCAACCTCGTTAGGCCAAGGATTCACTAGTTGGTTAGGCCCATAAACTGCACACTAGACACCATTCCAATGAGAAAGCAATGCGTAAGCGACTTTCTCGGCTTTTAAAGGTAATACAAAGTTTTGGGAAATTTTGAAAATTGGGTGGATAGTGATTCTTTACAATTTTGATATATTTGGATGCCCCTGTGGATGTATTATGAGCACTAGAAAATTTAGCCCCGAAACTACTTCTGCTTTCGAGAAAAATCAAATATAAAAATTTACCGGTGCTCCCGGTAAATTTTGATAAATTTCAAATAGCGCCTACGGCCGTACAATGGTAGCTGCGACCATGAAAATCTCAGAATATGTAGTTGTGATGTATAATTTCCGAACGGGAACGAATATTCGGTAGATTTTAGTCAAGAAACATTGTTTTATAGCTTAATGTATATCTTGACCTTGAGAGGGAGCTATACAACATAAAGAGTTTATTATTTACAATTTCATAACTTTAGACTCGATTTCAACCGCGACAACGATCACTGAATATTGTAGGACCGCATATGCGTCCAATATGTTCATTTGAACCAAATTCATGACCCCATACCAAAACTTTGTATTACCTTTAACGTTCCATGTTATAGTGAAATCTATTGAAGGGTAAATGCTAAATGAATATTGCAAAGTTTGCGTTAAACTAGTGATGCACTTGCTCTATTCACATGTAACGTGGCAATCGTAATGGCGGCTCTTGTGCAACGGGATTTACCCTATATGACACAACAATGCCGGAGCAATTAATGTCGCCGGAACATAATTTTTCGGAACACCTCCCAAGCAATGAAGAGTAAAACGATACTCACCTACGCGTGGCAATTCTTCCAGCTTATGTTTAATTCTACTGATGAGGTCGCCGGTGACATCATAGATCAATTGCTGCTGTCTCTTCGCCTGGGCGAACACCTCGAGATGAGCCTCTGAAACACCTACCCTTGAAGACTCCATCAATAATTCTCCCATACCTGCGTAACGACTTTTGAGATGTATAAAATCTTTAAAATATTATGACCAGCCGTTCATGAAGAAGTCCTGTTGTTAAATGGGTGTAACTTTCCACAGAGGTGTCTTGGTCTGAAATACAGTTTTTTTTCTCGAACATAAACTTTTCGATCGAAGAGCATAATAATGCAACTGACACCGTTTTCGAAGCGCTATATATTATGATAACATTTGTATCTATCTTTTGTATTCGCTGCCTTAACCACAAACATTTCATGCAAACAAAGGGACATTGCGAAATTCTGGAGCACCTAAGCGTACCAGCATGAAAGGGGGAAAAGGGTTAGTGTTCGACTCCAAAATATCTTTATTTCCTGTTTCTACTTCTTCGTTTCCTTCTTCTTCTTCTTCCTTTTCCCTCTCTCTTGCTCTAGTATTCTCCCCATCTCTGTTCTCTCTCTCTCTCTCTCTCTCACTCGCTCCCCCACTCTCTCTCCCTCTGCCCCTCTCTCTATAATTGATATCTCTCTCTCTCTCTCTCCCCTCTGTATATTTATCACTATTCCACTATCCCTCTAGCCTGGGTGGAAGGATGAAAGAATCTGATGCACGCAAAGATTGATTTCAAATATTCTTTACGTAACATTTGTATTTAATGATTGATTTCGTTGCATAGGAACACAAATAAATAGACCATAAATTCTTAACAATGCTAATGGGAGATTGGGTGCTTTTAAACAAGATAAAGGGGAAAGAAGCGACATTTGAGCAACTACTAGTGTGTACACTAGGGTATTGTTTCACGTTACCGTAAGGATAAGTTCGTCGATGTCCCGTTGAGACCCGTATTCATCTTAAGGCCATATAAAAAAAACATGTAAGTAGATATTATAGTGCGCTATATAATATAATACAAAAGTAAACATATACATACATGTATTCACCCAAGCATACACACACAGTCATGCACATACATTTTTCCCTATATAAAAAAAAATATATTGTTTTGATATAAAGCTCAGCTTGCATATTTTGGAGACCCCAGCAATACGATACATCATTGTGCAATATATAATAATATAAGATAGATAATGTAGTTATATGCATATACCTAACAATATTGAAGAAAAGAATATAATAGTGATTTTCGTTCATTATATTGATAATTAAAATATCGAACAACGCAGGGGGATAGAACAAATCTAAATATGCATGCCAATAGAGTTTATAACACATAAATCATCTTTACAATTTGATATGCGGGAAAAGTACTTTCTTAAAAACGATAGGATAATACACCATAAGAGGGGAAAAGTATTTATAGATTAAAAGACAATCGATAAATAGTACTGTTAAAATAAAAATACTTTATTTAAAAACGACAGGAAAAAACATCATAACAACAAAAATAAGGTATTTATAAATTTAAAAGATAACAATCCCCAAATAGTACTGTTTTATAAAAATAAAAAAAGCGTTACAAAGCCTGGAATGACACATGTTTGAGCACTTTTAGTAGTTTGGATCAAGCCAGAGTAATATAACCTGTGTAGCACCAAGAGAATATAGCATCGAGACAATATCTACTCGTGTTAAGCCTAAGTCACACTAGAGTTACGACCGGTCGCCGACTCCCGACAACCACTGGTCGGTAGTAAGTTTTCAGAGGTCGGAAAGAGGTTATTGGCAGTTTATAACAAAAGTTGTCAGTGGTTGGCGGTTGGTCTCCGTAGCATTTTGGTCGGCTGGAGGTTTACGCTACTGGATCGGAAACCCTTTGCCAACCAAACTGGTCGTGAAAATGTTTTTTCTTGGTTTTCCAACAGTTGACGACATTTTTCAGGCTGATTGGCGACAGCTCACCGACGTGTCTTGAAGGCAAAGCTTGACGACTATTTCCGAGCGATATTTGGTTGGGAAAAGAACGGCAACGTATACTGCTCGACGAGACGATCAGTTTTCGGCTAACCTCCAAACTTTAAAACTTGGTCATTTCTATTTTTGCTTCTATTGGTCTACTTTTGGTTGTCAGAAGTCTTAAAACGGTTCGTATGCCTAGTGTGACTTATGCCCTATGTATACATCCCGATAAAAGACATTTAACGCTATATACATAAATAATAACCTTTTTCTGATACTCGTACAAAATAACAAACAAATAAAAATGTTTACACTTTACGAAATGTAATCTAATTTCATGGTGGATGGTGATCAACCAATAACCTTATTACCACCAGGGCATTGTTTCATGATACCGGCATATTAGTATAAGTTCGTCCATGTCCCATTGAGACCCATCTTAATACATGCGTTATGATGTGATGTTGGCGAACTTGTACTTATGACGGTTTCGCGAAATGATGTCCACAGCGATACACATTTTGTCTCAAGCTTACATGTATGTCAGTTCAGCTTTAACATGTCATATTGTATTCGTTCTTACCACAAATAAACACTTTATATGGACAGTATAGTGATTTGTCTTTCGCTTATGTCTCTGAATTCAGAAGCCCGACTCAGTCTGGAACAAATTTACCTCTGTCATGTCTGGTACATGTATTACATGAATTTATTTAATTACTATTTCGCCATTGGCAATCAAAAGCTTTAATACTAATTGTGCATTGTTACAATGGGTGTTACTGGTTCATCTGACTATTCGGTCATGTGATCATCTCTGTTGTCTTTGCATTTGATCTGGTCTGCCTCAGCCCTTAATCAACAACAAAAAAAAGAACAAAAGAATAACGTTAAAATAGGAATCATGTTCTTTGTACTCGTATTGCATGAGATGTTTATATACATGTAAGTCAAACAAGTAGAAATAGACATGCCTGAACATCTCTAGAAACGCTTTAAGGATATTCCCTTCTCAGACGTAATTTGAATGTGAAATATTTTATGTTTTTCTGCCCATATCTTCATCAAATTTAACACACAGAATTTGTCTTGAATTCTTTTTTTGGTGTCATTATTGAAGAGGGATTTCGCCATTTTCAGTCAAACTCATTTTACATAAATATGTGTAAAACAAACATTAATCATTAATCAAGCAAATCATTCGACATAAATTTGCTTTCTTAACTAATTTCCTTGTTAATTTTTATTGTATTCTTATTATCTGTAATGTTACCCTTTTACATGTATTTATGTATTTCAAATTTCATTTTTGTTTTATTTTGTTAGTACTCTGTATGTATTGTATATGGGTTTTTTTTTATGAAGAATGAAATAAATACCAAACCAAACCATTAAGAGTCAAAATCGTCTTAGTGGTAAGCTCTTTAGAAACATGATAAAGGCCACCCATCTATAATGACTGTGCATATCGCCTCCCTTGAGAAAAAAAACGTGTGTTTTAGAAACTGTCTAGAAAGGCCACCTGTCTAAAGGGGCCACTTTCTCTGTTTCCCTTGGGTAGACTTAACATGCAGCAGTTTAGACTGTAAATGTATGTCAATTGTGTATACTAACTTCACTATGGGAAATGCAATAATTACCTAAGATTGACGAAGTCTGTGGAAAGTTGATTCATTTGGGAATGCTTCTCTTTCAATTTCGCCTTCCGTGTTTGGAGAACTTCCTGTACTTCATGAATACAAGTCTCTCTGTAATACCCATCAGCGTTATCGCAGAATCTGTCCAACAAAATATCGAGACAAATTGTGTAAGGACGAAATTCTCGGGTGACTTTGATATGGTGTACGGGTTAGGGTTGCATTTGGTTTTTAGGTTAGGTATATGTTTTGGGGTTAAGGATCTTAGTTGGTGTGGGAGAAAGTTGACCATGTTAGTCTCTGTCAGACACTATTGAGTGACTGACCGACTTCTTTTTTTCTTTGGTAATATCATACATAAAAGGAGCTGCAAAGGGTACATGAGCATATTTTGTCTACATCAATATTAAACCCGCTTCTTGTAATGGCCAGAATTTAACTGATTGAATCTTTGCGCAGAACAAAACGTATGACCATTCGGTACAAGGGTCTGAAAATCAGACTATTTAATTAAACAAGCGCGCTCGCTAAATTCGATTCGACAACTAGCGGTCGTTATTTCCAACAAAAAGACATTTTCAAGCCCTTTTGTTTTGAGAGAAGTTTTAACTTAGTATTATATATCTTTCAAATGCCGTTGGAATTTAACCTTTTCATTTTGGGTGCTTGCAAGTGGGACATAGTACCTTTAACTCTGCGTCATCATGCAAAAAACACATTGATTCACCGGAGGATAATGTATAAACGCTGGTATTATACAAAATAATGACACTGAAAGCTGAATTTCGCGAGGATGTCTTCAAGCAACGACGGTGAATATTATCAAAAAGCACTCACATCTCTACTGCTTCGCGGCATTTTACTCTGATAGGAGGACAGATCAGGAAGTCTTTCTCTTTTGTTGTCAGCCTCTCTAACTTCTGCTCCACAGATACCCTGATCCACTGCCGAACATGCATGAAGAAAACTCCTGTCGCAGCAGCCATCCCACGTATTAGGGCATTACGTTCTGCGTCAGTTTCGACTGCATGCAAAGAGGGTAGGTGTTGTGAGAATTAGAACCGATGCACACAGGTTGTTGGTTTCAAGGACAGTGTGGCATAAATGCGCAGAACATGTCCAGGTGCATTACTAACAATATCATACCATTGTTTTCCTCTTTTTTTTCTGGTTATTGTGGTTATTTATGAAATTTCATATAGAATTCGCATCTAGCTGTAAATTTTATTTAGAATAGGCTATTTGAGAGTGGATAATTGACAACGGTAGTGTACAATTTCTATAACTATTCTTGTTTTATACACCTATATTTTTGTGGAGCTGGACAATGGCTGAGAGTGGGCCAAGTCAGTGATGGGGGAAGGGGAGGGGCAGCAGCCTCATGGGGGACCAGTCTTTAATAGGTCACTGGGTGGATTATTGATCAAAGATTTTGATTAGGGAATTATGCTTCGATTGTGGCATCGTATTTTCACATTCCCTCCCCTCTCCCTTTGCCTTTCTTTTAAATTATTTATCTGGATGGGCACGTGCACCTGTGTGCCCACCCAGTCTGTGCCCACCCCCGTAATACGCCACTGCATGTGGAGCTGGGAATCCCAAATGTCCAAGACTTCAATACGCACCTGAGCAGAGTCGTCGACGAGTGGAGGCGAAGGAAGCCCAAACGGGGCGAACGTTGATACCAGATAGCACCCTCTGCACCGCGGCTCTGGGAATCGGTGATCCAGGGATAGAATTGGGCTGTTCTTGTTCGTCTTGGCTATCAAAAAGATAGGCCCTGGGTGTGTCCTGGGGGAACATTGCCATGTGCTTCTCATAGGATACTGTTTAATAGAATAACGGGAAGAGATTCGTTCGAGAACAACAATAATATATCTCGGGAAACGATGATGGTGATTGTAATGCAGTTAGCCCATTGCACGTCCCTGAATGAATAGACAAACAGGAGCAAATATGAATATTTTAATTGGTGCATCAATTTTCTTTCTTTCGTCATACTATTGCCTCATTAATTTGGGGAGTTTTCCTGTTTCTTCTTTGCTTAATCAATTTCTACTCACATTCATTGTCTTCAGATAACAATTTTGTTTCATCTAGTGAAATTGGACTAGATATATTGAAAATGAAATAATAAATTCATATTTTGAATAATGAACGAATTATTATGTACTAATTGAATGGGTGATCATTGTAGAAAAAAATGCAAAATCGAATTGATTATGTCCTTGTTAGAAATATATTATAAAGTCTTCCTCACCTCTTACGTCGAAGGAGTAATCCCCACAGACATTATCCGTAGCTCGCTGAAACTCATCTAATATCCTTCGATACCAGATTAAGATTGCTCTCTTCATAGAAAGAAAAACATGATGACGGCTGTTACGAACACTCCACAGTCATTCAAACAAGAAAAAATTCAATCATATAAATTGCTAGTTGAGAACAAAAATGTATTCAAATAAGTGTTCAGATTAAGTGAAAGTGATACAGGGAGAGGTCGAATAACGTTTGTTGCATGCAAGTATTTGAAGTGCTGCGATTTCTGAGACGCCAAGCATGGCTTAAACAAGAGAGAGTAGTGTCATCTCAATCTCTAACATCTTCCGGACCTACTGAAAACCTTACAGTGACAAAAATGGTGTCACACCTGGGGGTGTTTAACAAAGACTAAGATTGACTTTAAGTTGGACTTAACTATGGCAGGCCGTTCATGCCACTGTTTGCTCTCACCATTATGATCTTTAGATAATATTCTTTCCTTCAATAAAGAATTTTCAAAGACGTAAATTCTGTAGATTTGTGACCATGATTTGTACGTCCCTTGAGAGAGACCAATGCCAGTATATTTATGGTGGGAGCAAACAGTTGCATGAACAGCCTGCCATATTTAAGTCCAACTTAAAGTCGATCTTAGTCTTTATTCTCTAGCATAGAGATCGACCAACAATCTATTGTAATATAATGTATCCAGTCTTTTCTTGAAACCATAATATTACCTTCATAGATTTGTAATGTATAAGCTATAACGTAGAATTAATTGAACGTTACGACTGACTGAATGAGACACGAATAATCTAGATTCTAGAGAGAAAGGGTCAGTTATTGTAAATCTTTATGTTACAAGGCCCTGAGCTCTGTTTTATCAAACTTTTTATATGATGTTATTAGCAACAACTGCCACAGACCTATGTCAAATCTGCTCATAACGAATGAAATGTAAGGATTTCAGTAGCTTATAATATTTGTCGTATCTTGTTATCGAGGACAAGTTTCATTTTTTTTAAACAGGGTCCGATCTTCTAAACATAGTGCACTCACCTCGGCAAACTGATGGACCTGATCTTCCTCGAATCCGTCATTGTCTGAATTTATTCTCAGAGTTTGAGACATCTTGTCGCTAACTTCAGCCATGCAACGAGATATCTGTCACAAAAAGAGACGCTGAACTTGAAACGTATGGCAAGGGACCGTATTGTTTCACGATACTGGATATGTTATAGGAGAAGCGATCGTCATTTAGATTTTAAAGTAGCCTATATAATCAGTACATCACGACCAAACAACAACGTTCGAATATCAAATTAAATGGCAAGTCCAATCCATTGAACGCGTAATGCCTGTCGAAATCTTTTTCGGATATGGTTTTATGTCATTGTAATGTTGAAACATCTCAGAAGATAATGACCAAGGCTATCGAAGTTGCCTCAGGTTGATATGTTGAAAGCATTGGCGATCGTGATGTTTGAAACATCTAAACTTTCTATAGAATAAAGGCGGCGAAGAAGGGAACGGGAGGGCGCCCCATTTTCTAACCACTCAATTTGTCCCTTCTAGAATATGCCCTACTTTGACGAAGATCATTTGCCCGTGTTCTCAGAGTCCGCTTAAAGGTAAAGACCAGTAATGGTCATGCGATTGCATTGTGAAAGAAACGTTGTGGAATCGATCAGAAAAGGTTGATCATTTAGCATCTAGCATCTGCAAGGTTCTGGAATCATCAAAATGATAAGAAATTTGGCCCATTCTTCGTAAAGTTACAAGCACTATACACAGAAAGATGTATATGGGACTACCCTATCTCTCTCACACGACCATGAGAGAAATAAATTTACCAAATATATGAATTAGTAGGCGGTTTCCCGGCAAATTTGTTATCATCATGTATTAGTCAAAACATATTCTTTCACATGATTGGTAATGAGAGCTTCCATTTCATTTTTTTAAATTGGGGCGTTACCAATACTGGTCTTTACCTTTAAACTACTACAAAGAGCAATTTCAATCACGACTTACTGATTCGTCAATCGTTACTAGAGCCTTCGTTCTCAGGTCTTGACTCTCCTTCACAAATTCAGCCATTTTCTCATCATATATTTTTAAATTGCTCCTTGTAGACTCAATCTCATTCTTGAAATCAGACCTATGCATGAAAAACAAAATGGTGATGTTACGTTTGCATAATTTTATGTCCTATTTGTCCACTGAATCAAATAAGAGTATGTTTTTGTTCTCATTGTTATATCAGTGAAGCAGGCGCGGATCCAGGATTTCTTAGGGAAGGGGGCCCCAACTTTTTTTTTTTTTGGCTCCCGAAAATTTGAAAATCGCGCCGGCCGAAAAGTCGCTCAGTGGGGAGGGGGGGGGGGGGTAGTGAGCACATTTTTTTGTTTTTTGCCCTCGGAAATTTAGTGGGGGGGTCCCATCTAACAAAAAGGTAAAATTTTATTGATCAACCTCTCTAAACAATAACTCATATTTTCACAAGCATTTTATAAAAGAGATGAGAAAGATTATTCAAACTTTATGGGCAACAGTTTAGAATTAAAGGATTATGCATAGATAGGGTATATGAAGTCAAGGGGTTCTTTTCGAATTCGAATATTCTTCGGGGCGGCTTTCATAGCTGACTCCTTTTACATCTCTGAATTATTGCAAGGTATACGTACGTCTTATTTTGCATGCGTTTCTCCAGTGCTGAAAGATGTTCGATGCATTGGTGTAGGACTTCTTGGCAGGTGTCACGGTTCAGATTTAGTTTGGTCGTTATCCCCGCTGATGTCGCCCTCTCCTGAAACACGGTAATAGCAAAGAAGATTTAACCTTACAAAAATCAGACGGTTAAACTGTTCTGCATTGTACAGCTCTTATTACAGATCAGGGTCTTGTTTTTAAAAGGAACTGCGATTGATCCGGGTTGTCTGCTTCCAACATAGATGAGATCTTAAGCTGTTTGTTATCTAAATTTTAGATTTATTATCATCTGGACTTCATTCAACTTACCTCAATTTTGGAGATGAAATTCTGGAACGTCTTGAATCTCTCTTCCCATCCCCTGGCCAAGAATCCTTAACGAGACAGAGAAAATATGAAAGGGAAACATATAATCTTTCAAACACCTAGTTCTCAATATCATTCATGATGAAAGATCATGATGATGTACTAATCGATCGTTGTTTGGGTTTATCTATATGTAGGCGTTGAAGTGCTGCCTTTTGATAGATTTTTAAAAAAGGTTCGCGATGACAAAAAATGTGAGAGTAAGAGTATATCTAGATAGAAAATCCCAACCGTCCTTCCAACTACATTTCATGTAATAAAGCAAGTGTTTTCATGAATTTTGATTTCCAGCGAGAATCGTCTCCAGGGCAATCCAACCCTGGTAATAAATTCCGTGGTATGGAAGCAGAAAAATGGAGATACTGAATGACGAAAGTTTGAAATAAATCAGGCCAATAATAAGGGAAATATGAATATTTGAAATGTAAGATCACTAAATCCATGCGAATCTTAAATTGGCAACTTTCACCAGTCTGCTTCTCTGATTCTTCTGCTTTCTTTTAGAGCAGTTTAGTCAGGTGGCTTAGCGTCAAATTTATCGATTATCGTTACTTGCCGGATAAAAGCACCATTTTTGGTACAGGGCTTCCTTATGACTTACTTAACGATATTAGGCTAGGAGCCCCCGGCAACAAATTCATTTAAGGGTGTGAGGGGCGGGGGCGTCTTTTTGGGGCCCCAAATAATTGTATAGCATTGATTTGTTGTTGTACAAATGCCATTTTTGGTATAGGGCTTCCCTAGGACCTACTGAACGATATTAGGGTGGGAGCCCCCAGCAAAAATATCATATAAGGGTGTGGGGTGGGGGCGTGGCCTCGTAGCCCCCAAATAATTTAGAAGGTAATATAACATTGATTTGTTGTTGTACAAACGCCATTTTTGGTACAGAGCTTCCTTAGGACATACTAAACGATATAAGGGTAAGAGCCTCCGGCAAGAATTTCATATATGAGTGTGGGGCGGGGGCATCGCTTCGTAGCCCCCAAATAATTTAGAAGGTAATATAACATTTATTTGTTGTTGTTACAATTGCCACTTTTGGTACAGGGCTTCCTTAGGACCTACTGAACGATATCAGGGTAGGAGCCCCCGGCAAGAATATCATATAGGAGTGTGGGACAGGGGCGTCGCCTCGTCGTCCACAAATAATGTGTAACATTGATTTGTTGTTGTACAAACTCCATGGGCCCCCAATCACCCGTATATGAATATGTATGCCGGGGCTCCTACCTTACCATCATTCAGCAGGTACGAATGAAGCCCTGTACCAAAAATGGCGTTTGTACAACAACAAATCAATGTTTAATTACATTATAAATTATTTGTGGACTACGAGGCGACGCACCTGTAACGATAATTTCACTAAGCCACCTGACTAGTTCTCTTTTAAAATTGGATTTCCCTTCAAAGTGTTTCCACTTTGCTCACAAATTATTTGCACATGCATGTTAGTATTTCCTGCTATTTATGACTTTTAAAGACTAGTAGCGAGTTTTTAATCAATTACTTAGGTAGATTTACTTACCACTCGGCGACGTTTCGCCTAAAAAAGCCAGTAGGAACTGGTAAAACGTCACGGAGTAGTAGATAGATCTACTTCTAATAATTCATAATTCACTGTTAATTTCACGGAACTGGATGAATCATAACTTAATGAAACTATATGGCTTGTAAAGTTTGGATATCATTTTGCACTTACCTTTCTCATCAAGAGCCAAGTCAAGAGCCTCTCTCCCAGAGTAAAAGAAACATCTTTCCTCTGCTTCCTCTCTCGTATTTACGACATCGAGTTCTTTCAGCATCTCAAACACCGAGTCAATATGGCGAGCTTTTACCTGAAACAAAAGCAATTGTTTTTTTGGTATCGATGAATTAGCTATTTTGATGTCGAAATTAATGATATACTTCTGATTAAATTTCTGCAAATTATCTGATAAACTTGGATTTCTTAAGTGCAATTAGTCGTCTCTCATTTAATGTATGATAAACAAGTTCTCATTGTCTATAACAAAAATTGTATGTTCCATAATAGTACTCTGTTTCATAAAAAGTTATCATTAATGACAAATAGGCCTATCACATTTCTATGACAAATTTGCCAGCACAAAATAAAATGCAATTATCACATTCGCTTATAACAATGTAATTGATAACAACAAACATGAAACAAGGCCCAGAGCCATATAACATTGAGTTACTGGCATAATCGACTATAGCCCCCCCCCCCCTCCCCTCTCCAAATAGCAGCATCTTCTTCAATCAATCATACCTTTTAAATATTGAGTAACTTGCAACTAATTTTATGTTAAAGTAACATGAAGAAGATAAACAATTTCATTGTAAGATACAATGATTTCTATTTAAAAAAAAAGAGAATATGCGGTTAATTGTGTTCTACCTCAAATTGATGGCAAGCCGATATTTATTTAGGGCGCAGATCATTATGATTTACGCTTTTCAAAATGGCTATACAACAACTAAATTGACCATTCATGTTTTGGGGTGCAATGTTCTTAATCAGTCTTAATAAGTGGGCTAGTAAAAAAAAAAAAAAGTAAAGATTTCCTAGCAACCTCTGTTCATGAGCTAACCTCTTGAGGGCGTCTTTCTCTCGCTGATAGATCCCACTGAGTGAAACCCACGATGATGTCGGGCTTAGGAAGACGTTTGCCGACCTCCACGAAATGATCTCGCTCCTAGAAAAATATTACATTTTAGTTACATCATGTGCTCTTAAAACTTATTCAGGTATCTCATTTTCTCCACTTTTCTGCCGATTATGTATTTTGTATAACAAACTGGGAGAGGACAAGAGGACGACAAGAAATGATTGCAATTTTATGGGAGTCTTTCGGGGGAGAGTTACATCACTATTCCAACCGTGATTGCAAATAGTTTCATATTGAAATGTTATGTAATTGGTTATACTTTATATTGTGATAAATTAGTTTTTTCCTAAACAATACAACTCAAAATATGATTGTCATGAGTATCGATATTCGTAGATTTTTTTTAATTATTAAAAAATAATATTTTAGTGAAATAAACATATTGTGAAAAAAAATTGTTCTTCTTTAATTTATTTAATATACATATTGTGAACTTACTTCTGGTGACATGACGGTCTTGGGATTCACAATAAGTACGTGGACGTCTGAGTCTGCGCAGAAGGCTTTCACTTTATCACCAAGCTCTCGACATTTCGTAATTCCAGGACTGTATATGTAACAGGAGATATGAGAAAAGCGAATGTTTTTAATAGAGCAAGGGTGGATCCAAGATTCCGTATAAAACAGGGAGCACAATTGAAGAAATATCTGACGAGTAAAAAAAAGATTGTGTGTTATTCAGGAAAATAGGGTCAATTGTGCCCCCCCCCCCCTCCTCCTTTTAAAGTCTCTGCCTTTTTGGTGATGGATGACAGAGCTACGTAAGAACATGACCCTAATTATTCCATGGAAAAATGGCGAAGGAAAATTTTTGTCAGTCACGAAATTATATAATCTTATACGACTCTAGAATTAATTCCGCTGGTCCAAGAAAGGATGATCAAAGTAGAAAAAGATGGGACAAAGTGTGCCCGATAAATACATGTAGATACTAAGATGACTCATCAGTCCATCATTTGAAGATGGGGCTCTGTGACGTCATCCTCTGAGAAATGTGTTTCTATGGGGTTATATTTTAAAGATTAGTTTCAGGGTCAGGGCTAGAACTTAGGGTCATGGTTGGGGTTAGGGTGACTGTGTCGTGGAATTCTACTGCTGTTCCAAATCACAGTCGCCTATAATAATAATAATAGCTCACAATTTTAATGCTCCTAATACTTTGTTTCTAGGCGCAGCACATTATTATTATGACTAGCAAGGATCATTAAATGACTTACCAATCCATAATTTGAAGATCATAATTCAGCAAATGGTCTTCTTTGACGTCATCTTCTGAGAGGTGAATTTCGATGAGATAACTTGCATCCAAGGATCGACCTGAATTTGCATCGCACAGATCTACTAGGGTCTAGGGAAAAAATAGGTTCATGAACTATCCAATGGTATAAATTGTACTTTGGAATACTGAGATTTGTTATCATTTGTTACTGTTATTATTTGTTTTGTATTATTGTTATTATTATTATTATCATTACTGTAATGTTTGTTGAGAAGACAGTCGGCCACTCCAAGCTATTGAGAATTATTATTGAAATTGAACAAAAAGATGCACAATAAATTGATAAGTGATTGCCGCTTTTTCCTTTCGCTCTGAGGTGTCTTGTTTTATGTTGTTAAGAATCACTTTCAGATGCGTATAGAAGTATTTTGTTGCAATCAACAGCTGAGTAATTGGGCGTCTTTGTTTAGTAAAGAAACTACGAGTGACATGCACATTGCAATATTTAATTGTTGAGTGATTTCAAGATGAAGAAAATTCAGGCGATTAACGATCAGAAGACTCTCAAAGTGTGGACTGTGACATAATTATATACATATATTATATACATATTATATTTATATATATATATATATATATATATATATATATATATATAGACTATGATGCCTGACGTTTTTAACCCAAGTAGTTTTGAACGGAAAGCATTAGATAGATAGATACATAGATAGAGAGAGAGAGAGAGAGAGATACTGAGAGAGAGAGAGAGAGAGAGAGAGAGAGAGAGAGAGAGAGAGAGAGAATGGGCATATTGCTCTAGTCTGGTAATGAAAGATGGACATACGAACATTTTGGTTGAGAGGTTGTTTGTTTTCCATGAAGGAGTTGAGCGACGCTTCCTTTTCTCGACTCTCGACTCCTCTAACAAAGAAAGATGACGATTCTTGTTGGTCTTCCCTTTTCACACTCGCAGAGTTATTATCCTTTTCTGCATAGCCTTTTGAGTCTTCACCAGTGACGCCATTGGTCATCTTCTCAATCTGGACGAAGCAACTTGTCGTATCGCCCATCCCAGAAGGTAAAAGTTCGCGCCCAATCATGGCGTTCAGAGTTGTTGTCTTTCCGCTACTCGTCCTAGCGGGGAAATATGATATATTACAAATGTCACATAATTATAGTCTTTTTTAATTCTAGGATGACAATTATACGGTGTACACAGGATAGGGATGGAGAAAATGGGCTATATAAGCAAAGTAACGTTACCTGAATATACCTCTTCTAGAGTAAGATTTCAAAATGCCCGCCCCCCCCCAAAAAAAAAAAAAATAATAATAATAATAATAATGAATGAATAAAGGATCACAGGCTCAATCGGGGAATGGGAGGACCGGGGATTTTATTTCCCAACGATTTGTTTTCCCTTTCAATATAGAGGTTAAGCACTAATTTGAGGGGGTTATGAGCGATTACTCCCCCCCCCCCCCCCCAACCTATTTATTTTAATAGGGCGGCCCCATCACCTCTCCCAGATCCTTCTACAAGGGAGGGGAATGGTGAATGTTCACGAGGCGATATTTCTATTTTTAAAAAACATACTCAAGCGGAATTGGTATATAATTTGGTGAAGAATATCAAGTATCATATGCCTGACTAATCATTTAAGTTAAAGCTGGGTGCTTGAGTATGAAAGTAATATTCTTATATACTCGTGCTTACTTACCCACCAAAGAAGGCTACTTTCATTTTACTCCTCGATAAATCACTTTTTAGACTCTCAATCCTTCCTTCGAGAATGTCGATTTTCTCTTGAACAAACCTGGAGCCAACGCCTTGGCATTAAAGATATAAAATCGATGAAAAATATCATATATTGTTATATATTTGTTAAAGGACCATTAATATGGAATAGTAAACCTCAGGAAATTAAAAAATGCAAAACTCTCAATCTTTTTAAAATTGAATATAAACAATTTCTGTTAAATAAGTATAGTAATCAGTATTAATAGCATGGGCAAATTTTTGACACTTTTTTTACTCTGATCTTGCATGATAGTAAGTTTTAGATTGTTCTTTTGTTTGTTCTGTACTTTTGTTCTCGTTTTCCTGTATGTGTGTTTTTAGGGGTAGGCTTTTATATAAGGAATCCCTCCTTTCTGCCTTTCCCAAATGCTCTTATAAATTGCCATTGTATTTGTTATCACTTTCTTGTTTTTGTATAACTCCATTCTGTATTTGTATGTTTTAAATGTTTTTATGAAGAGTTTTGAATAAACTTTGAATTTGAATTTGAATTTGAATGATAAAATGGGTGTTAAAGGCAACATCATCTTATTCCGAGAGATTTGTTATTTTCCATTGATCTACAACATTCCCCATGAAACTGTACTGAGAGAGGCATAAAGCAAAAATAATGTACAGTTTCTCAGCACGACATGGGCATCGCCATTTTCGTGATAACGTGACGTACTATGTGAAGTCGTTAATCAAGTAAATGTATTCAAATTTATGGATGCTTCCTTCCCAGGTGTGTGTGGTGATAAACCATTTCATTCACCTGCCATTATCTTTTGTACTAACATTGCCAGAACGCAAATTCCATAAATAAGTTGGTGCTCTTTTTAGGGTGAAGGTTTCTCATAAATGAAATAGATTTGTCAAGTGCTATGTTTTAGTATTTTTTTAATGAATTAGTTACTGTTATTCCCCTGTTATATATTTTTCACCAAATATAAGTTCTATATATTTAGCTATGAGTTTTTCACTTTGATAAATAAAGGTTTTGTTAATGGCTTAAAAAGTCTTTCCACCTAAAGCTTGGTGCATTAAACACATACAACTTCACCTAGTATATCACATTTTCAAGAAAATGACTGCGCCCATTTTATCCTAAAAGATAACACATCATGCCAAGAATATTTTCATTCGTACATCTTCGTAAGGAATATTGTAGTTTGTTCATCAAAGGGCAGGAATACATCGCATTGTCAGAATACCTACACATATTCTTTGAGATGGGGTTTCCTTTAAATAAATATCACCGTATACACAGGCAAACATTTGTCTGAACTCCTGTATTATATATGAGTTTAACAAGTATAAAATAACTTATAGTAAAATTGAGAATAAACTGCTGTGTAATCACATAGGTAGCGGGCTGATGCATCTATTTAGCTACATGCAGTTCAGGCGCGTGTACCGAGGAATGAAACTGCTAACTCATAATTGACTGCAAGCTGTGGGGATTCCCCCAAAGCAAACTGATCTATTAGTGACGGAAATTCCCACCACACATGCATGTGGTCTGTTTAATGCACGTCATGGGAATCCCCGTGCAAATAATGTGTGCAACAATTTAGATCATGTGACTATCATGGACATGGTAATGCTCATGCAATTGGCATAATATGCCCTCGTTATCCGTTTTCAATGAGAGAAATGGCATAGATATAGTCAAATCGAATGCACAAAATACTCTGTGTAAGCAAAATACAGAATAATAAAGAATAAGCAAGCATCGTGTAATATAAGCCCAGAAGCAATACTTGGATGAGGGAGAGAATGAGAAAGAGAGGGAGAGAGAGAGAGAGAGAGGGAGAGAGAGAGAGTGTGTGAGAGAGAGAGGGAGAGAGGCGGAAATGGATAGATGAATCACGAGATAAATAGATTGATAATATATAGATTGATATATAAATAAATAGATACATACATGCATACATACATAGATAACTAGATTCATAGTTAAATGTTTCAATTTCATCAACTTATTTATTGTCTAATATTGGAAATATATAGATAATTAAATGATGAATGAATCAATACTTTGATTAATTAAGTAAATAAATAAATAAACAGAGAGAATTTCACTACCCTATTGTATTGCTTATTCAGCAACCGACACATGTAAACTTAACATTCCAAAATCTAGACTCGCAGCAGCTGAAAAACGCTTTGCAGTAGCTGCATCAAAAACATGGAACAGCATCCCTCTTTCCATAAGGGAAATTACCTGTCTTGCCACCTTCAGAAGATCCCTCAAAACTCACCTTTTCCCCCAATGATCTATGTGATATACTTCCTGTACTGTACTTTCTTGTCCTCTTTACATATATTTGTATTTGTAAGCGCTATGGTACTTATTGTTTTTAGCGCTCCTAAATATTCGATATTATTATTATTATTATATTATTATTGTACACCCCGTATAAATCCTGTTCTGATTACGTAAAATGTCACTGTCAAGCTTACACATTTCAATATGAAAAAACGAAAGTGGTTGTTATCGTGTTAATTTGATATGATATCAGCCTATTTTGACGATGAAAAGCTATATTATTTTCGTTAACAAAACATTGTTAATATTGCCATATGCTTATCTTTTGCATCATGTTAATAAGCCTGTTTAGTCATCATTTTACTCTTTACTGTTCGTTATCTTCTGTGAGGATAAAGTTGTCTGATCTTATGGATGACATCGCCTCTTCTTTGTCGTGGTATGTCCGAGGTAAGATATGACATATCAGATTATTATTAATACGCTACACGCCACAGCCCACGTATTTCCACTTAATAATGAAAACGAGTATTGCGAACGTTTCTCACCTTCGAATGATGACAGGTCATCCAGCTTTGTCTTGATTCTACTGATGAGGTCACCGGTGACATCATAGATTGATTGCTGCTGTCTCTTCGCCTTGGCGAACTGATCAAGATGAGCCTCCGGGACACCCACCCGTGATGATTCCATCAAGTCTCGTACACCTTTCCGACAGTTTTAATACAAAATAGAGTTGTCCAAACTAGAAGCTTTAAATAAACATGGGCCCATCAAAGAGGCTATACTGAAAAGGCCGACGTAAGCTGCGGACGTCCTTTCCAACTGTACTGGTGTAGAGTTTTGACAAGTCATGTAATTTCACCCAACATCTAGATTATTATGACTGATTTCCGTTTTCAATTTGGATTTTAGCAGGTTTCATGTGAACAATAGTATAATAGAAACTGATCATTCATTGGAGAGTGTTGACTTTGTGGTCTCTGTTAGTAGGGATGAAGGCATTTCAAACTGTCATGTGACGTGGGGTTTCCCCTTTTCGTGTGATTGTTTTGGGTTAAACCACGATCAAATCATGAGGTGACACGCCTTAATAAGCACCAGCATTGGGTAAGCATGTAAAGTTGTGATGCTACCAAAAAATGGTTTTTAGCGTTGTTATAAAAAAGTGACGTTAATGTTTTCTCTTTTTTTGGTTTAGATACTAACTGCACTTTTCATTCAAAGATGAACATCCAGGTGACGCATAGTGTCAGGAAATGTAGCCTCAAATCAGTAAATATATTTGCACACTTGGGAACTACAGTTATAGGCATGGTGAGAGATGGGAAGTATTTTTGTAAGTTGTTCTCCATGATTGTGAACAGGAGACGGTGTGATTTGTTTTCTTCTCTAAGGGATAATTATTTCGTACGCTCTCCCCTACCCCTCTTACCCCCCATCCTCCACCTTCCAGAATTCTAGATCCAAAACTGGAGCTAGAGTGAGGGTATGTTGGGGTCCTGTTGCATGTATAAATACTGAGAGAAAGAGAGAGAGAGGGGGAGAGAGAGAGAGAGAGAGAGAGACAAAAAAAAGAAGCTGTAACCTTTGCTACTCCCATGCAGAGTACTTGGGATATGGCCGATTTTGAAACCAAACAAAATTGGATACCATGCCATCTTTTGCTTGCAGCAGGTAGGGATATCGTGTAGTAAGATATATTGTTCCTTAAATAAGATCAGCCTCTACCCCCCCCCCTTCTCTTTCTCTCTCTCTCTCTCTCTCTCTCTCTCTTTCCCTCTCTCTCTCTCCTCCCCCTTTTCTCTCTCTGGCTTTCTCTCTCTCTCTCTTACGTTCTCCTTTTTTCTTTTACCTCTCTTCCTCTCTCTCCCTTTTTTCGTCGCTCTGTCTTCCTCACTCCCTGTTCTCTTTCCCTTTCCTCTCATATAATATTGCCCTCTTTTCCCCCTCTTTCCGTCTATATTTGATCTCCTCTCTCTTCCCTCTCTTGATTGCCATTCCTCTTTCTCTTTCACTTTAAATGCATATCATTGTGCATATGTAAATAGTAATCATTGTTCAATCTTAATTTTATATCAGCGGCATTTGTCTCCGCCATTAAAGTACTCCACGATACATCATGGAATAATCTCGATAACTTGGGTTAGTTTACCGAACTCTTTTCATTATAGATGCCATTAAGCTATAATCTTAGTAGGTTACTATACTTGTGTCTTTATCTTGATGATTCCATGATTCAGATGTTTGTAATAAAATGAAAAAGTGGAATAGGAGTATTGCTGAAAATGATCCAAATATCTCTTTTTATATTCAGTGTAGAAAATCAATATATAGGGAATAATACAATGATATTATTATACATAATTATCATACAATTAAATGCAATTACAACCTTCGATTATATAGCTATCTTTCGTAGAATATTTGCATAATCTCATCGCTTTAAAAGTTTTAAAATAAAGCGTGTTGCAGTAGCCGCTCCCCTTCAGAAATGTATTTATCATAAATTAATTTAAGCAATCAATAAGTAGAAAACTAATGCACGAACCCTTAAGCCTCCAAATATATATAAATATAATATATAACATCCTTGAACGGCACCTAGTGTTAGACAAAGATATAAAATTCCAATATCAGTGACAATAGAACGTCATGATCATATTGACATGATGCGATCGTCTGAATTATCTGAAACGGAAATATTTCGAGCTTGTTCCGCTATTATTGCACATAGTTTCCATGGCAATCAGGATGAAGCCTGCCTTATTTTCCACTCTTTTATTTGAGGGTGTAAATTTGAAGTTAATGACTGGATTTAAGGTGATATTTTGCTATTGTTATGGAAATTAGTACGGGAAGTGAAATTCCAGAGCTCATAATTGTTATTCTTTATTTCTTGTAACGTTTTTTGTTTTTGTTTTTTAAATTGCACAAAGGCCCTTTTCCTTCTTAAGTGGGTACATGAGAAATAAACACCCCAAAAATCTAAATATCCTGGCCGTGATGTGAATAACCTTATGATTCCCTTTCTTCTTCTTTTTATTTTTGTAGATGATTCAAATTCTTAACATTACACAGTGGATTTCAAGTAACGACTGCAATGGTCTAATATCAGATAGATGACCAGATCACCATTTTTCTATTTCTCGAGACTTAAGACAGTACTGGACATGTTTTGTTATATAATGGATTTATCTATATAGTCCTTTAAAGGGCCTTCTAACCCAACTAACATAGCCTTTCAAAACATGAATACTCCTCTACTTATTAATATTCCTGCCTCTGATTTTTCAGAAAATCTCTAAATTGACCAAAAGATGATAATAGCCACCCATTTTTCACAGTTCTCACGCTTGCTAGGCTACGCCCCTCGGAAAAATGTAATACGGTCACGTGGCTTGATGACGCATTTGACGTCATTGCGGGCATGTCCGATTTGATAATTTGATAATTATTTAATAATTAGGAATGAGAAAAATGCCAGAAACGTTCTGGGATTATCAAGTGCATATTATTTTTTCGGATAAATGTCTTTTTTTTTCTCTATTAATATCATAGTTGGACTTTTTAAAAGACATTTTAGTGCCTAAATCACCATCCTTTTCACAGGAGAGGCGCCTGCAATGACGTCAAATGCGTCATCACCGAAACTGGGCCTTTTTTCTGCGCGTTCTGAGTCGTCATTTTGAAAGCTAGATTCCAGAATTATTGATGATTTCTAAGAAAAATCATTGTCATGTTCGGAATCTCCGTCAAATATTGTTCTACGTGTCTTTTTTTTCATTAGTTAGCCCATTTTGGTTAGAGTGGCCCTTTAAAAGATTTTACAAGGATCATCGAGATGAATTTGAAATAAGGCAGGTATGGCGGAGATTATCAATTATATTTCATAAACGTTTCGAATGGTAGAGGCGTCGTGGTCTCGTTATTCAGTCACCGAAATGCGTAACTTTGGTCCGCTGTTCGATTCTCCTTATTATCCAATACATTAATCTATTTTTGACTGGCTCAACGGGTTTTGGTTAGTACCTGGCTGGTTGTCTTATTGAAAGATATACCCATTGAATGATTTCAACGCCTTAAAGGTACTATGTCGCTTTTGCAGGCCAAAAAATGGAAAGGTTAAATTCCAATGGCATTTAAAGGATAATACTAATTTCGAACTCCCCTTAAAAGAATGGGGCTTGAAAATGTCTTTAAGTGGGAAAATAACGACTATTAGTTGTCAAATCGACTTAGGAGCTATAGAGCCAATAAGTAATAGTCTTGATTTTCAGACAATTGTACCGCATGGTCGTACGTTTTATGCTGCGCAAAGATTCAATCAGTTTTATAATTTGGCCATTACAAGAAGTGGGTTATTGTAGTAGACAATTCCTTTACAGCTCATTTTATGTGTGTTATTGCCAAAGAAGAAGAAAAAACCAGTCAGTCACTCAATACTGACAATAGTGTCTGACAGTGAAGTCTAGCAAGTAAACGGGTTTTTCTTGCATAATTTGAATATAAGGACACTGCTAACGTTTAAATTTCACAGATAGGATATACATGACATATTCTTAATTCCTGCAAAGTTCTACAGAATTTGAGGTTGGCTGCATAAGGGACATAGTATCTTTAAGGCACATAATGGCACATTGCTTAAGATAGAAGCATCATTGGGAGCCTTATATCTTCTTACTTAAAAATCTGGCTTAATTTAACTACATGTAAAATTAATCGTGCATTCCTATTTATATATGTATTACTCTCGTGTACTTTTAAATTTGATAAAAATCAAGTCCTTTAATCAACATCATGATCAAGGACCATGCCATTCTAATTTAAATAGTAAAAACGGATTCATTATTTTTGAATTGCACAAACGTTCCAGTGGTTTGCCATCATTATAGGAAATGATCTCTAAAGTCAGTAAAACCACAGGCCACGTATAAAACTATCAACCATAATAGTCAAACTTCAGTTACTGTCTCTATGACTTCGATAGGGAAGAAGTCAGGTTGGCCACCTTCTTTGCGCATTTCCATTTTCAGAGACATCGTTGGCATGGCGACTGATTTTTTCCTGAAGGGTTCACTCCTCATCTTCTTCAGTGACCTTAGACTGAAGATGTGCTGATCTGTAGGGATCACACCTACAGCGTTCATCGTGCCATCACTGAACCTCCCCGACTTGATTCGGAGGGTGGTCGGCACGACTTCACCATTGGATTTCGTGATTCCCAGGAAATACCTACCGTCTACGGAACCTCTCAAGGAAGAGTGTTGATACTCCCTGTTCTTTCGGCTCACTCCGACAACTTCGCAAAAGCGCATGCAGCAGCATAGTAGGAATGTGGTTCGTATCCTTTGGAAGATGTCTTTGGCTTTGTTGCGGAACTTCCTGTTCATGGCGAAGTAGACAAATACATTAAAACCGCTATTTGAAATGGTAAGCCAGAACGTAAGGAATTCAACAAAACTCGGTAGAGTCTCATAGTTGACTGCAGCGGTAAGGAAAAGACCTGCTAAGATGGTGTACGGCAACCATGTTATGTAGTACACTCCAGCTATTATTACAAGCATTTTAAAAGCTTTCATGTTTCTTCGGAAATGCAGCGGAAGTCGTTTCCCGTTACCCGGGCCTGCCGAACCAGATCGTCCGAAGAGTATCTCTCGTCTTCTAGAGCTCTGAAGAACACGCACGTGGACACTGATCGAAGTGAACGTGATCACCAGGAAACTTGGTACCAGGAGAATCACTAAAGCGGCAATATAGTATTCCATCGTGTCCTCATAGGCCGCAGAACAAGCCACTTTATCCAGATCATATTCGTATCCAAGTCCGACATTTGTAAAGAGGACAAGGAAAAATGCGATGCATAAGAGCCACGTCATTATGATAGTAAAGAGAACTCGGTTTTTCGTAACGAAGCTATTGTACTGAAAAGGATGGATAACTGCAATGTAACGATCGATACTGAGACCGATGATCATTAGGAGCGATACTCTTGTACAAACCTCTGTCACATAGGAGGAAAGTTTACACATAAAATCCCCATACGGCCACCGGTGCATTGTAGCTGGAGCAATGCCTATCGTAGCAACGATCCCCATCCCTAAATCGGCGATGGCGAGTGAAAGGAGAAAATATCCTTGACCGTTTTTGAGCGACTTCGATCCGCCAATCACCATGATGTTCAAAATGTTGCCAAGGACTGCGAGGAGAGCGATTAGGAGCACGAAGAGGGCTTCGATTATGGACACGACGAGCGGGTTCATTGGGTCTTTTTCTGTGTCATCTTGGTTGCCAAACGTTGAAATTCCGCCAATGTCGTCGTCTCCGCACATGGTACATAGGCTCAAGTTTGATGTCATTCTATGAGAAAAGCCGAGATTATGGGGCTTCAGGTTGCTGCCTACCCTAAGATCTAAAGAACTCTCAGTACTGCGCTCAAATTGCTTCAAGAAATGTCGTCTGTTGCAATCAATAGATCAGAACGCCTACGTGTATATTATGGTCACGACGTTGGTTTTATTCAGCCTTTTCACGATTTCTTTGACACGGGTAGAACGCTGGCAGAAGAAAATTATGAGATGAGGTAAAAAATCATGTTGATGACTACATATCAACTCCAGCTTCATAACCCCGTTAAACGGTTCATCATGTGAGCGCTGGAAGCAGAATCGGTCATCACAGAGTCACGTAGACCTGGAGATAATATTCAGAAATATGAAAAGAGACGAAATAAATATACATGTACAGAAATTGTGAAAAATTGTGATTATGATTTTTTCTCAGTGTAGCGCTACAATGGTGATATCCGAGAAAGTACAATAAATATCTATTTTAGAACAAGAAGCAAGTTGAAGAATTCCTTAAACATAATTTTGATATAATAGTTAGGAAATGATATATGTTTATCTCAATTGAACGACAATGTTTATTATGTAGAATTCTTTTTGTAAAATATTTTCTTGTCCTCGTCAGTTTTTCTGATTTGGATTCAGAGGCGGAATTAAATTGTAGTCCAACACGCGAACTATAAATAAATTGTATCAGGTTTTAAAATGTTTCTCTTATCTTATAACTTCTGGTCTATCTGGACTTTCTGATTTATGGAATTGCAACCTTTCATGCTATGGGCTCCTTTTCATAATTTCACGTGTTCACCCTTTCCACTTCGTCTATCGAAGTCTCCACAAGGAGACCTCAATGAAAATATATTAATGTTACCAACGGACTTGATTATAACTTGATTGTGAACGTATATATATATAATAATAATAATAACGATAATAATAATAATAATGATAACGATAATAGTAATAATGATAATAATAATTAAAAATATAAAATGCAATGATGATGACAAGAATAATAATAATAATAACAATGATAACAATAATGATACAGAATATAATGAAAATGATGATGATAACAATAATAATAATAAAAATTATAACTATAATAATAATGATAATAATATTTATAATAATATTAATAACAGTTAGGCCTATAATAATACAATACATTATTGATACCTGTACAAATGTATCGTCTTTGCACTTTAATTTGCAAGCCTGTATATTATTTTCGATGCATGACTTAGATGATTATCTATTTTGAATTATTTTTGTTTTCGTTATCTGTCGACTCCAAATCATGTTATTGCAAGTTTTTACGAATGTATATTTCTATTTGTGTACCCATATGCCATGTTAATATCATGAATTTCAATGGACAATTAATGTGAACCTTACTAACCTTATAAACCTTGTAATATCATGTTTCTCAAAATATCGTGTTACTTACAAATAACTATAAGTATAACCGTGTTTCAAAAGTAGAATTGCATTTAATTACAGTTTTTGAAAAAAAGTCTGCATGAAATGAACAACTAGTCAATCATAAACACACAACGTGTACACAACAAAACAACCACGTCGAGATAGAGAAAAGAGAGACATCGATATTGTTATCATTGTTATTTTGTTTATATATTTTGCTTAGTCACCAAAAGTAGAGAACAAAATGATTGTATATAGCTCTCCTTAAGCTAAATTTATTATTGGCATATTTATTTCAGATCAGAATCATATTTCAGATGAATTTTATTGGTCCATTTGGAAATTCAGTTGTAATAAGCATGGACATCAGAACATACAAAAATGCATACAATTCCAATAGAAAATAGCAAATTAATCAACGATCCCCCTATACATGAAAACAGACAATTACTTTAAAAAAAAAAGACTTACTAGGATACAATTTTAAAATTCAATTTTTTTTTTTTTTTTCAAACGAGCATCTTTCGAGTCGACAAATAAACGAGAGTGAATTGCTACTGAGAATACTCATTACCCAACGTATTGTAAAAGCATATGAAAAACTCGAATACAATCTCATGTTATACTTTCCATAAATATAATAAATGCGCTAAGGTCATCTCCCGATGTTGCTAAAAATACAAACATTGAACATTCCATGAAGCTTTAGGTTTAAAAGATATGAAAAAAAGGAAAGAAAGAGTCTTACCTCTTATTCAAATGTTAAATTTGGAGTAGCGCCGATATTAACCGTGTCTGTAAGCCACCGAATAACGATATACGATGTATCAATCCGCTGTTGTTACCTGCAAGAATTTTAATAATGTATTTTTTTCACCCGTCCGTCGGCCAAGACAAGGGAGAATCCGGTCTTTTTTTTAATCATAAAAATATAGTGTTTCAACCATCTATACAAGGATGTATTATTTATGAGGAGATAGCTACGACCCTGAATTATGAGGTGATAGTTCAGTTAGTGACCCTTTTTCGATACTTAAGTAAACTAGATGACTTTTTTTGCTTCATTATTTTACAGATTGAAAGGGGCTTTCATTTAAAAATACCTGTGCATTTCTTTATTATTCAATGGTCTTTTTCCGGTCTCTTTTTTAATCATAAAAACTTGTGCTACAACCATCTATAAACAAGGATGTCTTATTTATGAGAAGAAAGCTACGACTCTGAAATTCTTAATTATGAGGTGACTGTTCAGTTTAGTGACCCTTTTTTGATACTCAAGTAAACTGGATAATATTTGTTTTCTTCATCATTTTACAGATTGGAGGGGGCTTTCATTTAAAAATACCCGTTCATTTCTTCCTGATTTAATGGTATTAACCATTTATTACGGAGGCGGGTCAAGGTTAATTGTCCTTGGGGGCAAAGTTATATGTCACGTAAATATCTTTCAAGCAATGGATAGTCGTGTACGAATAAAAAAAACCTGTCACCACTCGCTTAGAAGTGTTTTTTCAGAGACGGCTAACTTATCAATATATCATGTTGAAAATTAGTCTAAATTGTTATGGGAAGCATCAAAATAGTGACCATAATCTTGAACTCCTTTTTAATTAATCTTTTGTGAAATTGTTCCTCTATTTATGACATCCCTGATTGTAAAATTAGATATATTGCATAACGAATACAATTGTTTGTTGCAAATATTGCAATTGGATTTTTTTTTTAAAGCTATATAGCGGTAAAATAAATTGACGAATTTTGGACATTATTTAAAGAGACCATTGCGGTTGCTGTTTTTCGATTTTTCCTTTATATAGGTTTACCAATGAAAACATGAAGCTATGGTACATGAAATATTGTAGGCCTATTTTTGTTTGGGTGCCAGCTGCCAGAAAGACCATGAGTGCATAAATTAGGCAGTGCGAACCATTAGGAATTAAGATTATTAAAAATAAATGCAAGCTCAAGCTTTGACCCCAAAATGGTATAAAGACGGGAAGGAGCAAAATTCCGACAAAATATCGTGGAATGAAAAACAACAGTGAGTATACTAACGAGAATATGATTACTAGGTGTTCGCTTTTCCCACTTTTATGAAACAAGTTAGCATTATTAGTTATTAGCTTTGTTTGTTTTTCGTGTGCATGAACAGTTATGCAACTGCAACGAATGACAGAGAGAGAGATGGCTGGTGCATCTAATTCAACACCTATATACGTGATCAAGACGGATGAAACTCTGATCAATCTTATTCAAACGAGCATGGCACACAAAAGGTGGTCCACTCTGACGTTGGCCCCGTTGCCTCTATCTCATGAAGTTAATTTGTCGCCACTACGTGTTGAAAGCTTAATTTAAACCCGACTGAAAAAGCAACAATAATACTAAATCAGGTTTAATGGGTTTCTTTCACTTATACGATGTCTCCATAATGATGTTCTAATACCCCCCCCCCCCTCTCTCTCTCTCTCTCTCTCCCCCCCCCCCCCCCTCTCTCTCTCTCTCTCTCTCTCTCTCTCTCTCCCTCTCCCTCTTTCTCTCTCTTTCTCTCTCTCTGGCACTTGCCCTGGAAGTATAATATAATGTTCTAGTTGATTTGATAATATTTATCCTCCTTGTATATCTGTTCTCTTTCCATTACAATTTTCCCGCTGATTCGTTTGTCTGCCGGAAAGGGGGGGGGGTAAACAAACATAAAATATCTGGGCTAGGGTACTTTCGTCTCTCATGTTTTCCTCTTTATCGTCATTACATTTTTTTTATCAAAACATGAAATTTTCCCGCTCCTCTCCCGTGAATGCGCTCACGCTATCATATTTCTGATGACACGGACTTCAGAATACTTATGTTACCTTTACAACATGAACTATTATACCTGTCGCACCAACGGGACCAATTACACCAGACCGACAAATTACCATTTTTGCACTGGGGCCGAGTTGTCCCCGGGTCCGAGTTAGCCCGGATCCAAACAGGAAACAGACGGTTTGGTGTTGGTGTGGAGTTAGTTTGGCGGTGTAAGACAGGTGTCGTACTTTAGACACACCGACGAGACTAACAACAGACCGAATACACCGAACAGGATGAAAAAGAAAAAGAAAAGAAGAAGAAAAAGAAGAAGAAGAAGGAGGGTGAGAAGAAGAAGAAGAAGAAGGAGGGTGAGAAGAAGAAGAAGAAGAAAGAAGAAGAATGAAAATGATAAAAGAACAACAAGAACAAAATCCAAATCACAAATTACATCACACCAAAGCCGGACAAACACCCCCCCCCCCCCCCACTCAGTGTTATTTAGGGAACGCATATGCTTGTTCCCTCTTTTTTAAAGCACCCCCTATCTGAGGACTGCCAACATTTCCGAACCCCCCTTTCGCGGGCTTTTTGCGGGCTTTCCCTGCCTTGGAGACCCCCCTAAATCATGAAAAATGCTCAATGTACCCCCCTAAATTCGAAATAATTTCTCAGGAGTCCAAAAAGATGAGAGAAAAAAAGAAAAAACACCCCCTTTTTAAAGAAATCTCCGGGTGAAAAGTTAATACACCCCTTTTTTTACAATTATCGGGCCGGACTTCGTCGCACGAAAAGTCCCCCTTTACCGGACATTTTGGTAACACGCATGGGGTCCGTCCGTTCTCCGAGTGGGGGGGGGGGGGGGGGCGGGACAAACACCTCCTGCAAAACTTATTCTAAATTAACTCCATGTCGACCCTATGTTTGCTGCACATGGAGAGGTGTAATGTTAAGTTCAATCTGTTGTCCGTATTGCCTTGCTGCGTTTGTCTCGTTGGTGTGACTTGGATATTAAAGATAAGCTTGAGTTCTGGTGATGATAGAAATAAGTTCTCACGGAATCCAACAAAACTTACACTGAATGTTCAAGATTAGAAATAAATGACACGTGCAAAACGATTTTGATATCAAAATGTATAGGGGCTGAGTAATGAGCATAGACAAATTAGGAACTAAAGGTAAGTATAGGCCCGCCACCATGTGCCATGTCCATGTCCCTAATATGTGTTTTTTAATGAAGATGATGTCCATCAAGATTTTCTGAGTTGTGTTTTATTTTACTGGTTCAAACAATCAATTTACTGCAGAAATTATAGCCATTTTCTCTCACCATACGATGCCCATACCAGAGCTCAAGATGAGCTTTAATGATATCTGACTGGGATATTAATATGTAACAAGATAACCATGACAAAGGTGCTGGTGGTATCAAAGTATCGAAATTAACAACTTCAAAACGAACCGTTATAGCTCCTCGTTCCTGAATCCCTGTAGCGTGATGTATTATATTGATCAGATATGTTTACAAAAACCCGCAACTTTCTATCGTTTATATTATATTATAACTCGTTGACTATAATGTGTTAGAAATATAATCCCGGAGGTGAAAGTTGTAACGTGCACATGAAACACCTTTTTTTTTTAGATCTGGTGAATGCATAATTATGATAATCGACTTAATTTCAAAAGTGTTCATTTATATCACTTTGACATTTCGCGGCGTCTTTAATTGTTATTTAAAGAAATTATAAAATTTAAGAAAATTTGTTATTTTTTATTTTTTAATGACACATACCAGTGGCCTGTATGGCCATTATGGTTTACATAATTATTAATGATGTCGATGATTAATTATGAAAGCGTAGTATTTTGCTTCTTCTGATTATTTTCATTGTAAATGATGTCATATTATGTCACAGAGAAATAATTGTTTTCGTTTTGCTTTTCAATTTTATTCTATTTGTATAGATCAAAGCCTTCTTTGTCCCACGAAGTTGCGCTATCGATGGGCCTGTAGCATACTGCATACAACTTGTAAATGTTGCCCATGACACTGGGCAGAAGAAGTATATTTATATTGAATGAGAAGTTTATGATTCTCATATACTACTGTGTTATTTTTTGTCTATAAATGCTAATTTGCTAATGTACGTTACTATATTCGTATGCCATTTATACAATATTGGAGACTGTAAGACTAGTTTTCTACTTGTGTTAAGCGGCAGATCCGGACCGGGGGGGGGGGGGTTGCGGAAAGTACACTGTAAAAAAATAATAGTCGAAATAACTCAATAAAATTGAGGAAAAGAATTGCCTTATTTTTATTAAGTAAATATTACCTACGGCATCTTAAGTAGAATTTACTTATTTTGCTGAATAAATTTTTACTCAGTTAAATCGAGTTACATTAACGTAAATAATTTAAGTATTGTAATCATTTTAGATAATTAAAAAAAAGCTATGATAGGATTACATATTGCACGATTTAGTACCCATCTAATCTAACAAGTAACATCCACTAATCATTCACTACTTCTATTTAAGATTTAACCGTATATTCTATTTAAGATTTAACCGTATATATATATCTACCACCATCACAAAACTATTACATACGCTTCAATTCGACACATATTGAAAGGCTCCAAATTTTATATATACTTGGTAGTAGCATCTTAAAAGGAAAATTGGTTGACAATTTCCTGAAATATCAAGTTTTGATTTGTTTTGAACTGGGTAACAATTAAAAATGGTCTTGTCTTTGCTTAGCCATGTTAAATGAATTAGTAAATGTTTTAAAATCCTTAAATTTTCATTCAACCACAAAAAAGAATTGTTTTATTTTAAAAAGAGTTTAAATTGGTCTTAATGAATATTCATAAATGATGTAAATATTTCTATTACGCACTGCATCGGTCCTTACTTTAAAAAGATAAGAATAATCAACATAAATTGTTTGAGTAATACGTATAATTTCTGATTTTGAGTTAAAATTACTAAATTAATACAAGCTGAAATTACTTAAAGTTCTTATGTATTTGATTTTACTTAAATATTCCACGTATGTTCTACTAAATTGAAAGTTTGAGTTAGCAAGACTTAAATTTAGTGCGTAAGTGGCAAAACTAATGTTTTCAAGTAAATTCTACATGGAAAAAATACGTAAAAATTACCAATGAACAAATTCTTTTTTACAGTGTAGGGATGCACGTACTGGTGCACATGGATTGAAAATTCTCCGGCTGACAAAAAGGAAGCTTTCTTTTACCTTTACTTTTGCCCTTTTATTCCAAAAATAGGACAGGGAACTGGATTATGACATTTCCCAGGGGGTTTTACACACTAAAATGTGGGCACACACGAAAAAAAAGAAGATATTTGATCATTCCCCCCCCCCCCCTTTATTTACTACAGTGTCGGGTTTGGTTTTGCTTGGGGCACCTCCCCGTGCCCCCCCCCCCCCCCCCCACTCCTCACACACACACACACACACACACACACACACTTGATTCGACGCTATTGTTATAGTACAACATTTACAGAAGAAATCATTTATTTATTAACTTAGTTTATTCCCGAGTTTATTTGTTTGTGTAGCCTATACATGTTGTAAATGCAATCAAAATGCTAGCAGCCTCTCTGCATATAAGGTTCGTGACGTCATGACAAGACGAAGGCGGAGCTGAAGACGACATCCCGATCCCGACGGAAATGGGGGATAGATCTAATGGAAATTCAACATCATTTACAACCTGCAATGGAAATGGAAACCAAAAGGGAGGTTGCAGTCACCTAAGTGATAAAGATGTAGAAGATTACGAGCTAGAGATCGTAACTGCTGTGGCAGATTTCTGTGCAATAGATGATAGTCAGGTAAGCTCAATCTCTTTCTAGTTGTCCCACATGCTGAAATTGACGTTTGTTGAATTGTAACAAGAATAGTATTGCTTGCAAGTTGGATTGGAATCTGATTATATGACAAGCCTTAATGATATGGATCTGCAGTGCAGTGTCTGTCTGTATGCACTATTAATGTAATCAATTGGCATGCCAATCAATTAGCTAGTTGTTATTGAGGTATGATTATCTTGGCCAAATTGAATTATGAATTTGAAAGAGAGGGGCCAAGCCCAACCCAAGGTTGAATGAAACTGAACAGCTGAGCCTGAACTTGGCTGAAGGTTATGATTTATGAATATGAAGCTCATGATGATAATCCCCTATCCAAGCGGAGTCCACTCCTACAATGCATGAAGTCTAACCGTAAACAGGATGGACATCATACCAGCTGACGTGCTGAGAAGTATTGACTTTTCAGACGCGTGTTGTCAAAACAAATGGGTGAAAAATAAAAATTATTGTTGAAATGCAATGCCAATACTCCAAAATCATACTATTACCATAAATCATGAGCGTAATAATTCAGTTCTGTAATTTACAGATGATTCACGGCGCAAAATCATGTAGAAAATCTTAATAAACCGCCGCTGATTTTCATCTGTCGTGTCTCGTTAGGCCATGTAAAATCGATTTCATGTTGATCGTCCCCGCCCGCTTCCTTTTTTCGGCCCGCCTCCTTATATTTGATATTTGATATATTTCTTTTTATTCAGAAAACAACACAGAATACTTACCATATGCATCTTTTCCACCTTTTCTTCAAATACGCTGTTCAAATATTCTTGTACAAACATACTAAGACTCTAGAAAAAATTGTATTGAAATGTAGAGTGGTTGATATGCTATATGATCGGCGATATGCTGAAGTGAAGCTGCGCTAAAAAATGATGCGATGATGCATGCGCCGCGCATGCATATATCGCATGTATATGCTTGAGTCGAGGAGCTAGCTAGAGATGAGTCGATCGAGTCGACTGATCATCGCATCGCAGATACCTCACGATAGCGAGGCCGCGCTCTAGCGCTGGATTTTACACGCGGCAGCCATCTTGGGAAAAATATCAAATATCAAATAACATGGTACACCCTCCTCCTCTTTTTCAAAAAATCCGGACGATCAACATGTAATCAATTTTACATGGCCTTACTCATATATATATTTACGACCAAATTTATGTACCGGTATACGATTTTACACAGAAATTCAGGGCGCGTGCGCGGCGAAAATAAAACGAATGCAAATAATGAATCACTCTCTGCATAAGTCTTCTTACAATACCCTTTAAGTAGACTCTTGCGCAAGTATGTGCTTGCAACAGATGATTTTCTAAACTAAAATGTAGCTGCATTTATTTTTTCGTCTCACAGCCAATGCACGGAGGCGAAATTTCTTTGTAATAGCTCAACTGATGGCAGCGCATCGCTGTCCACACATTTTCGACATGGCACACACCACACTGCAGTGCGTAATCTTCGTTGTATGAAGTAGCATTTACCGAGGAAGAAGAAGAATCTCAAATCTCGCACTGATTGAAAACTGGAAAAGGAAAGATAGGATTGTAAAGGAAAGGGGGGGGGGGGGGAGGGGGTCATCAGAGGGGTACAAAGACCATGTTATGGCATATAAATCATATTAAAATTACGTGCTTTTTTCACACAAGTGACACAACCATCAAACACTGGTTGAAATTCCTTCCCTGAACATAAAAAAATTACCTTAAGAATTCCCCTTTTTCAAAAAATCCATGCAAATACCTCATGATGAAAGTGCAACACTAAATTGGGCCCCACAGCAAGGCAGTAGATAATATTTTCATTTCATTTCTCCCTAAGTTGTCATAATTTGTGCTGTATCCTCTTGGAGCATGGAGAAATGTTTTCTTCTACACCTTCATTTTGTGTGTGTTGATTCTTCACTTTATTTTATGGGTCCACCCACTTTCCTCAGGCCATCGGCTTTATCGAGTGCTAATGATCCAGTACACTTCTCAATGTATTGTATGTGATTTTTTTATGAAATAATAAATTGAATTGAAATTGAATCCATTTGAGTCTCATAATTCATAATATGTCTTGTCTCCAGTTGAGCTTTGAATCCGGACAAGTGCTGTCGGTGCTGCGTAAACCCAATGTTGACTGGTGGTGGGCACGCAAGGGTAACAACACAGGTTACATTCCAACCAATCACATCGCTACGGAACCCATAGACCCCACTTCCAAACCTGATTGGCAAGATGATGAATACTTTGGTAGCTACAGTACTTTGGTAAGAACCATTTATCTTCTTGCCCATCACTAGATGAGGTATATTTCCGCATTATCTAGGAATGACAAGTAATCCAAAAATGTAAATATGCATATTTTCATAGATTTTGTGTATGATTTTTTTTTTTAAACTGAAAATGGAGCCATATTGAGATTTATTTGGTTCAATGTTGTAAATAAGTGTAAAGTCAACTTAAAGTGAAGTACTTAAAGTGAAGTACTATTTCTCAGAAAGACAGGGAGTTTGTTTGATAGGGGTGAGACAATTAGAAATAAGAAACTGATAGTATGAGGATATCCAATATGAAGTTCAAGTAGAATTGTCCTTTGGCAATGAGTCAATTTACCTATTTTCATTGTGTGGTGCACTTCATAATGTAATGAAAATATTTTTGTTATTCTTCCTTGTCCAGAAATTACAGCAAGAAATGTTGAGCGACAAAGCCAGGAATGAAGCATATCAGGTTGCCATTGAGAGAAACAAGGAAGCTATGAAGGGGAAAGTATGTACTCGAGTGTCTCTCTGGCGGAAATCGCTCAGTGTTCTTCTTTGTACAATAAATCAAATATTTATTTTTCAACCCCTTACCCTAACCCTGAACCTAATGAAAACAGTTAAATATGTTAGTCACTGGAATCACCACACAGGAAACCACACAGACGTAATTTGTTTCCTGAAAAACCTCTTCTGTTGTTTAATTTTTGTTAAAATTGACCTTCTGTCATAAATATTGTGCAGGCTATTTCAATGCAATATCATTTCATTATAAACATCATTATATGTTCACATTCTCGAGTTTAGAACATGAAACCGTATGCCCTAATGACATTAAGAGGATTGGGGGATTGGAGAAAAAACAGATGAGTTCATTAGTAGATAGTCTTCTGTGGTTAAAGTAGGCATAAATCATCAAAGAACTCAATCAGGGCAATATAGATAACTGAATTATGTTTGGATTACGCAAACAAAAATGTTAAGGACCATTCAAATTAATACATATAAACATGAATTATGCAGGGATGCCAGTTTTCAGGCAATAGTTTAACTTCAGGCCCTGACGAGTTATTTTCAGACCATAGTTTAGGCTTTTTTGTGTACAAAATTGCTCATTCTAGGTGATTTTCAGGCCCTCTGATCAATTCTAACTGGCATCCCTGATTATGTTGATATTGTTTTGTGGACTGTATTTGTTTGTCTATTTACAGGTTGTTCTAGATGTTGGTTGCGGGACAGGGATTCTTAGCATGATGTGCGTCAAGTACGGAGGGGCAAAGAGGGTAAGAAGCATTATCTAGCAATATTAACCGTTTGACTACTGAATTATCTAATTCCCATAGATTTAAAACAGGGACCACTATATTCCAGTAAGCAATGGGTAAAAGGGCTATCCATCCTTTTGAATAAGTTCATTTGTATCAAAACAGAAATATAAGAGAAAAAGATTGGCAAAAGTTTGAAATAAATCTGGCCAATAAAAAGAGATTTTTTAATGTTTGAAATGTAAGATCACCAAATCTCTGCTCATCTCAAATTGGCAATTTGGTCAGTGGATTGTGACGTTGTCATGGACAACTCTCCTATTTGTCATGTAAAAAATAAACTTTAATTTCCGCTTTTCTACTAAGCCTTCTCCCTTGGGGCACTACTCGAAATATAATATGGATAGCATATTTTATTGATCCTCTAAAATGAAAACGCCCTCCTGGTTCATACATTTAAAAAATTGAAATTGTTGACATTTTGTGGGTTGAAACAAATGGGAATTTTTGTTGGCACTGCGTCACAGTGACATTACCCATTCTGCCAAAAATTTAAAGTGCCCATTCATATAGTGATTAGAACTTTCAAAAATTTCAAAATCAATGAAAACAGTTGCTTTTCTAGATGTAATAATCCCAAGATTCATAGATTTCAAGGATGAAATCAAATCTCCCGCCATGTTTACATATATTTTCAATGATTCTTGTATGTTTTATCGATGTGGTTTGATTTAGGTTCATTCCATTGAAGCCAGTGAGATGGCCGAGACCGCTGAGAAGCTGATCAAACACAACAACATGTCTGATAGGATCACCCTCTACCATGGTAAAGTAGAGGGGACCACCTTACCGGAGAAAGTAGACCTCATCATCTCAGAGTGGATGGGAAGCCTGCTTATTGTGAGTATAGTCTCTCTCTCTCTCTTTCTCTCTCTCTCTCTCTCTCTCTCTCTCTCTCTCTCGCACTCTCTCTCTCTTTCTCTTTCACTATCTCTCTCTCCCTCCTTCATAACCCAATGACAAATCGTTTCCTTTATTCTTATAGACTTCAAAAAGATTTTAAATACAATCAAACCTGTGTTAACGACCACCTGTCCATAAAGACCACTTAAAATCCCCCGTGAGATTTCATGTAGTTAAGAACGTAATTTTGCTTCCGCTGGCCACCGAAAATGCCCACACAACGACCGCCATCGTCAGCCGTATAGCGACCAGCAACAGCAGGGCATGAACAATTTCGCTCACAGCTATGCGATCATCGGCACAGCTAGCGGCAGCTTAAGAAGCTAGATCTAACTATTCAAGCCTAAGCTTGTATTAAAACTTCAATCAAAACATTTAATTACTGACAGGATATTGTTTCTTCCACATTTCATTATTGGCTGTGCCTGTTAAGAACATAACAATACTGAGTCATTGTCATGAATTTCGCAGTCCATGACTCGATTGTTCGTCGTGCTGGACAGGTACTGCACAGGCACCCCTGGCCAAGCTAAGCTAGCCTGCAAGATCAAGAGGCATGGTGAGTGGGCGCGGCCTGTCTGTTAATCATATTTTCAGGCTCGTTCATTTCATTTCTTTTAAATAATTTTTTATATGCGTTTTTAAAAAATACCGGACAATTTCAAAGAAAAGAAAATCATATTTAACCATTTCGTATTTTTATTTTGACTGAAAACCGTACCACTCTTTGTTTATTTAATTTTTAAACACCAAAAAATAAACTTGCGTTTTTAGATCCGCCCGACTTAGCCCTTATAAAGCCACGGAGAAATGTTTGTGCACTGGCGTAGGCCTTGGGAGTACTGTCAATCAATATATAGGCACGATAGCTCAGTCGGTAGAGCAGTGGTCTTGTAATCCGGTTACCCGGGTTCGAAAACCAAGAAGATGCGCTAGTGCCCTTTGGTAAGGCATTAATCCTCACTACCAGGTCCCTCCGAGAGGACCTAAAGCCGTCAGTTGTCTGGTTGCTTACTTACAAGCATTTATGCTTTCTTAGCAGTCAGGTATACCATAACATCACCCATCACAATTCCAAGAAATTTGGTGTTCTATTCCAGGAAACTATATACAAAATCAAAATGGCCGCCAACGCATACCTATCTACAACGGCCACTATTTGTGTTTCCCTTGGGTGGTCGCTATGGACAGGTTTGACTTTAGCACCTTTATTTTATTCTTACATTATTCATATTTCTTAACCAGTGGTTGCTGAAACAGCATTCACTTCTTTCACTCAAAAGTATCATCATGTGACCTGTGATCTACTTTGCTACGTCATTTACATGTAAGATAGATTAATTTCACTATCGCATTGCATAGTTTCTCAACTCCTGTCCAAATGGTCCTATCCTATCTCATGTCTTTGCTCATGATAAATGGCTGAGGGATGCGAGTAAGATAGTGCCATCTCATGAAGTTTGAACGATGCATTTCACGACCATATTGAAAATATCTTTAACCAACAATAAAAACTTTCATGAAAATTATCCTATCTTACTTTTTGTTAGTTTGAGTTCATGGTTGAATCTGTCCTCATCGCCCGAGATAAATGGTTGAAGGAAGCCGGTAAAATGTGGCCATCGCAAGCTCATCTCTTCTTAGCTCCCACCACCACATCCAAACATCAGGATCGCATCCATTTCTGGGATTCTGTTTGTGGCCTGGACTACTCCATCTTGAGGTGAGTGCACTTTTCTCTCAGTACATTTATGTGAGGAAGACACAATTTTGCACACAGACTGACAAAAAAAGTATACTTAATAATAATAATAATATTAAATATTTATATAGCACACATATCCACCATGTATGGTGCTCAAGGCGCTCCAACTAATACCCTGGCTCTGCTAGGCAGCTGATTTCTGCGCTCACAGCATTCAAGGAATTGCTTCCCACCGGTACCCATTTAACACCTGGGTGGAGAGTGGCAAATGTAGATTAATATCTTGCCAAAGGACATTAGTGCCATGGCAAAACTGCGAACTAGACCACAACACCTCTACTTTTGAAAGTAAGATTTATGATCTGCTGAGTGCTGACACATGCTCTCCTGACGACGGATAGTCAACCTGTTTGAAACGTCGAGCCACTCCCGCCACCCATCCTCTCCAATCGGCGCTATAGTTCTCCTTAAAACTATAAGCTAAGAAAGATATCCAACAGTCTTTTTCAAGACAACACCAACAGTCCTTTTCAGGACTACACACCCTCAAGAAAGATTACCGAGAGTCCTTTTCAGGACTTCTCAATCCTCCCTCTCTCTCACATGGTGCATCCACAAGCCTACTGTACATCTTTCATGTAATAACCCCAGCAGCAAATGTTGGATCACCAGATTAATGATTCTGCATTTAATTGGAATACTGCTACTCTGTTGATAGGGAAATGCTTTAGAATGCACCTTTTTTTTACATAAGTTTCCCATTCATATTTAAAATAATTGTTTGAAAAATCTTGACCTTTTTGGGGATGAGGGGGGGAGGGGGGACCATAAAATCTGTATCTTCTATGAATTTGATTTTTACTGTGATTATGCCTCTGAATTAAATCACTATTGTTGAATAATCCAATTTGAAAATTGCCTGAAGACATTCTATAAAAAAGGTTTATTGGGTTTGTGGTCATGTTAAAAGTTTGTTACGAGCTGTTCATTTTCATGAAAAATTCATTCTTCACCATGTCCAAAAAATGATACATGTTCTAAAAATATATGTTTGTTTTGACAGAACAGCTGCCAAGTCAGAATACTTCTGCAAGCCTGTGATCAATGAAGCATTAAATGCCGGTGATCTTCTAGCCGAAGGAGAAGTTGTATATTCATGTGACCTCAACACAGTTACTCTCAAAGACCTTGAGGTTTGTAATTAAGTTTTGAGCATTAACCTTGCTTTTTATTTTGTTATTTTATGTGTTTTTTTTTAATGGAAGTACGGAACTACTGCATAATACCCCATGCTACAAATAAACCTAAGGCCTAATCCTGACCCTACCTCTGATGTATTGTACTGCCAGATGGGCTATTCTGCACTTCAACTGGAAATGCAAAACGATTAACCTCTAAAAAAATCTTAAAATATCTAAAAATAACTCCTGTGAAAAAAAGAAGATGATTCTTTCTCTCTTTGTCTCTCTCTCTCTCTCTCTGGTTTTGAATAAGGATGAATTATAGTGCAGGACTCTACCAAAAAGTCTCTAAAAAGTATCCTGCTGTGTTTCACTAAAAAAAAAGGAAAAGTTTAGATGGCGCTCTTTGAAATACAACGTCATGTACAAGCATCTTGTTTATCATCATTGATGACACTCCAATTATAGAATATCCTGCCAGAACTGGTTAGCTTGCAAACATCCTTCCTTTTTACACCACCGTTCAATTAATGTTAATTTCCTCTTGCACTTGGGCTGAAGCTTTGGATATTTCATGCGGATACAAAGGGTTTGATGACAAAAAACAATATATTTACAAAGGCATTTATTTTTACATTAAAGGTACTATGTCCATTTGCAGGCCCAAAAATGAAAAGGTTAAATTCCAAAAGCATTTGAAAGAAAATACTAATTTAGAACTTCCCTAAAAAAAAAGGGGGGGGGGCTTTAAAATGTCTTTAAGTGGGAAAATAATGACTATTAGTTGTCAAATCGACTTAAGAGCTATAGAGCCAGTAAGTAATAGTCTGATTTTCAGACCATTGTACTGAATGGTCCTACGTTTTATGCTGCGCAAAGATTCAATCAGTTTAATTTTGGCCATTACAAGAAGTGGGTTATTGATGTAGACAAACTCTCATGTACCCTTTACAGCTCATTTTATGTACCGGGTATGTTATTACCAAAGCAGCCACTCAATAGTGTCTGACAGTGAAGTCTAGCAAGTAAACGGGTTTCCTTGCATAATTTGAATATTAGGACACAGATAGGACATACATGACATATTCATAATTCCTGCAAAGTTCCTACAGAATTTGATGTTGGCTGCAAAAGGAACATAGTATCTTTAACATTTCAAAAGTCAATATCAGAAAGGTAATTAACCCTTCTCATCTTTCATATCTTTGGCAGATGATCAAACAGGACTTTTCATTCACCATCAGCAAAGCAGGAACTCTACACGGCTTTGCTTCCTGGTTCAGTGTAGACTTTGAACCATTGCACAAGAGCCGTGCAGAATGTGTTGTATTGGACACCAGCCCACATTGCCCGTAAGTCGTGTTGAGTTGAATCGTGTTGATAATAGTTTTATTGGGTATAGAAGAATATTGATGCACCGCAGCCTAAACGGCCGGATTGGGCAATGTTTTACAAATGTAAAATACATTATATTCCACATACTAAGAATCTTGCTCTACGATTGGTCAAAAGTAAATCATGTGATGAAAGATAGTTAGCCCATCATTGATGGGAGAAGAAAAGTTTGTTGCACTGTGTAGATAGTAGTACTATCTATACAAAGTGGGTGGGGGAGGCTAACTGTGTAGATAGTAGTACTATCTACACAGTGCAACGCACTTTACGCAGCGTATTGCTCTCCTCTTTAAGCGCTTTTAGTGTGAGTATGCGAACTTTGGTCACACACGAACTATATGGTCACACCACCATACTGCATGCACTGTATGTATCGTACACCGTTTGCTAGCTGTTAATAATCACCTTTTGGATTCAGGCGATGGCAAACTATCACTTCCTCTGCAATCTGAATGTATACGCTACCTTTCCTCAGCTTTGCTTCGGAAAGATAGCTACATCCAGATCGCCTCGGAAGTCAACTGTGTCTGTAGCTTAGTTCTTTGTTACTGCACTCAATGTCATGTGTTCTTGGGATTGCAGCCCCAGCAATCAAAGTACGACTTTATCTACAAAGAGGAATGTACTCATTTGAAGAAGAAGAAGAAATGATAGTTTGTCCCATCACCTTCACCAACGTTAATTATTTTCTTAATATACAACTTTTTTCATAGCAAATGACATAAAAATTAATGAACGTAACGTTAATTAGTAAATTGTATACAATTATATTTAACTTTAAATTTCTTATTTGATCTCCCTAAATCATTTTAAATGTAAAGGAGATAAAGAAAAGTGAAGGAGAACATGATGGTGTAGAGTAAAGAAAGAAAAGAAAAGAGGATGGTAAGATTAAGAAGAAAATGAAGAGGAAGAAGAGAAAAAGTAGAAAAGGAGGAGGAAGAAGAAGAATCAAGTGGGGATAGGAAGAGGAGATAATAATAATAATAATAATCTATATATAGCTTTTAATAAGGAATACCGTCTCTAAGCGCTTTACAGAAATTAATACCCCGGTCATTGGATTCATTCACGCACAATGTGCACCAGCTCCACTTCCTTGGAGGGTAAGGCGAATGGTAACTGTATCATAAGATATCGCCATTTAGATCAAAATATTGTAGTCCCATATACCAGTTTCTGTGTGCAGTCCTTTCCACGGTGGTATAATCACAGTGGAAAGTTCTTGTGCAAAACATTTACATGACCAGTACTCAACTTGATTTTAATCTCAGACTGACCCATTGGAAGCAGGCAGCCTTGGTTCTAGATGACTGGTATGATGTAGAGCCTGGGGATGCTATCCAGGGCACTATGAGGATGGAGAGAAGCTACATGTGGAGGAGACACTTTAGAGTCGGGCTCTCAGGGACCATCACTTTCAAAAACTCCAGCAAAACGAAGAAGGTGAGAGTGTTTTTTGTTTCTTTGTAATAATAATAATAATATTTCGCTTTTATATAGCCCCCAATTCATCGTAACAACGATATGTCTAAGCGCTTTACAGATATATTATTACCCCGGTCATCGAATTCAGGCTTGCCCTCACACAATGTGTGCTTATTCTCCACTCCCTGGGGAGCATTCTGGCCAGTCGCCTTTTTACAAGCGCACACTTGCTCATCCAACCATATTAACGTTCGCATCCTACCCGGTACCCATATAACATCTTGGTGGAGAGTGGCAAATGTAGCTTAACGTCTTGCTAAAGGACATTAGTGCTGCGGCGGGACTTGAACCCTGTACCTTGTGATCTGCAGTCGGGTGACTTATCCACTAGACCACAACACCTCTTCTTTCTGTCTTGTATCGTCTATGTAACAATGTTATGTGTGTTGAATCTTGAGGAGAACAGAAAGAGCTTTGATAAGGAAGATGTGTGATGTGGAACTGTCCGATAGAAGGACACAAGTGAGCTCGTGGAGAGGTTGGGTCTGGAGGAAACTGATGGAAGTAGTAAAGAGAAGTGGATCGAGGCTGATAGGTCATAAGAAGAAGGTGAGACTGTTTTTGGGGTTCTTTCTGTCTTGTATCGTCTACATAACAATGGTATGACTGTTGTATCTTGAAGAGAACAGAAAGAGCTTTGATACAGAAGATGTGTGGTGTGAAACTGTCCGAAAGAAAGAACACAAGTGAACTCATGGAAAGGTTGGGTGTGGAAGAACCTGGTGGAAGTGGTAAAGAGAAGTGGATTGAGATGGATGGGTCATGAGTTGAGAAGGGAAGATGATGAACCTGTGAAAAGAGCATGGGATCTGGAAGTGTATAACATAAGAGGGAAAGGAAGACTGAATATACCATGGAAAGATATGGTGAAGAAAGAAAGCAGTAAGGTTGGTCTAAATGAGGAGACATGAAAAATTGGAGGGAGGGAGTGTCATCATGGCATGGAAGGTGTATCACTGGTAAAAATAGATATCTTGTTTTCATGTTTTTTTATAGTTTTTAAATCGTTTGATAGGAGTAACTATTGATGAAAACGAGCTAAAAAGAGTCAGTAGTCATATATTAATTATCATGATTCACACAAATAATGCAAGACTAATGGTTTATTTGACTTTTCTTTCTCTTTTACAGACTTTCATGAAGACCTTCAAAGTATGGAGATGACACTCTTCAGACAGGCTTTCTTCACAAACCCTTCTTTATAGACATCATTAACTCCTAGGAGACAATCACATCATTTTTCACATCTCAGTATATACAAAAACGGGTAACCTGGCATTGTGCAGGTATCCCATGAATCGAATACTGGTACTATTATGTAACATGTATATGTACATGAGATTTTTCTAATATACCAAAAATATTTAAATTGCTATGGTTAGTAACTAATATGGAACAAAGTACCTTTGTCTTGCCCGTATATTAATAGCAAATACTCTTTTCTCAGTGAGTGATATTGCTTGTGCTACTGACTGTGGAAATGTATGTTAACCCCTTGCCTATGCAGAACCAGGTGGCTCTTGTATTTAATAAGCCTGTGGGAATGAGAGAATTCAGTAGTAAATCTGTCTAATACAGTGCAACAAAGATTGTTTGCAATGATCGACTCCAGGGCATGAATGACTATCTAGGTGCTAATTGGTTAACCTCTCAGCAGGAAATGGGATCACTGCTTGATAAAGCCAGAATTAAGGAGTGTCTCTTCTCTTAAGATGGGCCCCAAACTTGTGAGCAGTTGGTCAAGCAGTGTAAGTCTTCCACTGCCTATTGACTGCTACTCTTCTTTGGCCAGTGTTGTGTAGGGATTCTTGTGCAATGTTAGCTTTTTAGTAATTATGTAATGTATAGTTAAAGAAGCAGAGTATTGTAAATTGTGGACCAATAAGAAGAATAAATCAATGAAGTATGACTTTTTATCAATGAAATTAACACTCCCCCCCCCCTGTATGTGAGTGTTCACTGTTTAGGACAGCCATTTTTAAGGCAATTAGTATAAAAATAATGCACTGTCGATATCACACTGACTAAGCGGAGTGCACTCGAACTGCGCTAAAACACAAGCGAAACAGTGCATTATTTATTTTATAAGACGGGTCAGCAATACTTTCTTACAATATAGTCTAGATCTAGAGTATAGATAGATATTAGATCTAGATCTAAGTTAGATCTAACTAGATCTAGGTCTAGAATATTCTAGATCTAGAATATTCTAGATCTAGATCTAGATATTGAAAATTATGCACAAATTAAATTTGGCTGAATTACGCGAAAGCGATATCGGCAGGTATCCAGTGTATGTTATCAATTTTTGATGGGAGATGTTTTTCACAATGGGAAGAACTAATACACACCCACCTGATGTCAAATGACCAATCGGATTGCTTACATTCTAGAACCCGTCTTATAATAGCTTATATAGTGAATTGCCAAAAATTTAACTGTTGTGTATTTAAAGATGGAATTTCATTCTTTCAAGGCATGAAGCTTGGCGAATCAGAACCACTCACGAAAATTCATGAGAAAAAAATTGCAGAGGTGTACAGTGAATATTTGTGTGCCATATTGTAATATTGTGTGTGTGAAAGACCAAATTCATAATTGCAGGGTTGAATTAACAATAATTTTCCAAGCTGGATAATTTTAGACATTCTAATAGGTATATTGATGTTGATAATGTTTTTTTATTGTTGTTCATTGTTTTGTTTTTTCCCAGATGAAGTTGAATGTAAAACGTCATAGAAATTTATAGACATCATGGTCAGTCATTCATTTTTTAACTTTTTAAACAAGAGATATGCAAGTTATTTTGTCATCTGTATGTTATACGTCTGTTTACTGCCATCTAGAATCAGGAATGTTGCCTCTCCATTCTGTGCTGATCAAATAACAGATCCCAATGAAATTGTTATAGTTTCTAATACCTTTCTTGGTTCTTGATAATACCTGAAAAAATTTGTATTTTTGCAGCTGTTAATGCAATTGATGCTAAATCTAAGCTTCCTGCCTGAGTTTGTATATAATGAACTTTTGTAATGGATAGATATTTAGGTCATAATGGTGCTGATATTGACAAAAATGAAGAAATGGAGAGAAATCACAGAAAAATGTAATTTTGGGAAACAGAGAAGGTGGACACTATACGGTGGCCTTTCTAGACAGTTTCTCCAAAATGTATTTCTCCTTTGAGAGATACAACATTGTTGGCCACTGTAGACAAGAGACCCTTATACTAGAGAGGTGATCGTTAAGACAGGATTGACTTTTTTAAAATAGGTATACACATTATGTAGGACACCAGTACATTGAAAGCAATAATCCACTTTGCAACAAAAAAATCGTCAAAGTCTACCTCAAAATATGATATGGTATTAACGCAATCTAATGCAATACTGTAGCTAAACCGTCATTTGCAAACAGTTCTGTAATCAATTCTTAATGTTTTTAGAATTCAAATGTTTGATGTACTATCGATAAACACATATTTCATGCCAAATTTAACCACCCATTTTGATGTACTGTATTCCCTAAAGTTCATGATATTTATTGATCAATTAACACCACGTATGCATACTTGCCAACTGTTCCGATTTAATCAGAATATTCTGATTTAATTTTTCCACATACTGAAAGACCAATTAATATTTTTTTCGTTTTAATGCCAAATTTGGCTTGTTTTACCATGTGCCACGATTTGAGAGTTCGTAAATTGCCTGCGTTGAATGGCTGCATGATCAAGGAGCGAATTTCACTTTTTTTTTTGTACAGATTTACTCTTATTGCCAGTTACACTGCCCCTGGATACATGGCCATGGCCGTAGTGGCCCCAGCAGGGCCACTACCCCTTGACCCCGCTCGGGGTACAGATTTCTAATTTTCAAATGTTGGCAGGTACGTGTATGGATGTGCAAGGTCACTCATGAAATGTAATTCATAAGCAATAATTATAGACACAGAGGGTAGTATTCTCGAAAGCGGACTAACTTTAGTTCATGTTTTAATCATTACTAGGATAACATGATTTTTTCATAGTTATATTGTTGTAATTGATTATGTTAATACAAAACATTTCGTTAATGAAACAATTTATTTTAATTTAGTGACGGATTAAATTATTCAAAAAACATATTCATATGGACACTTGGCATTCCTTACTTAGTCGTATGATTAAACCATGGACTAAAGTCCGCTTTCGAGAATACTACCCAGAGACAAAATGTCCACTGGGTCTCCAAGGTGTCTATCAGTATTTATGTCTGTGGCTCACAGTGAGCAATATTGAATGTTGATTGTACAGCCTCTATTCCATAATTGTAGTTAGAACTTGAATGAATCAGGGTAGAGTGTGTTTTTAAAGGAATAATTCACCTGCGACAGTGTAAAAGTAGTCGCCCAAAGAATCAAAAGTGTTTTGAATTGATGCAAAATTCATATCAATGCAAAGGGGAAGCCTTACTGATCAAATATAACAACTTCCCTCTTCAAAATATGTTTGGGGCCTGAAGTAGTCATCTCTCACAAATGTTTTTTTTGATATCCAGATTTTCTGCCTTCAGCTGTCCTCCGTAGAGTGTCAAGATCCGTGACGTCACATGCGAGACACAGCTAACCACAAAATTGCATTTCACGCCTTTTCATGATATCTATATAAATTTTCAGCAAATTATTCATGTTTTTCAAGAGAAGATCTTTCCATCCATATATAATTTGTCCATAATTATCAGTTGTCATGAATTTTTTTTGGGTGACTACTTTAAAAAAAGAGATCTTGTTGAATCAAGAATGCTGATTTTGTTGTGCATTTTACATTATGAGCATGTTAATGCACTGAACATCAAATTAATGTAATTAGATTTTAGAGTAAATTATGTACTATTTATTGAGTTGATTATTTGATCTACATATATATACTCCTAGGAATTTCATTGCACTGATATCAGTATTTCTTAGAATCAGGAACATTTTGAGACGTACAGTGTATTCAAAAAGACATATTCAAAAAGCTTACGGTACTATTATACATCTTGGCAAGGCATACAAGGGCTATTGAAGACATTATCCTGCCTGCGTTCTGTTTTGTAATGAAAAAATTGTACATGTATATGGTATGTGGACATTAATTGTATTTTACTTTTTTCTTACATTAATCAGATTTGCCAACCGGTACTCTGTTTTTTCTGTTTTTTCAATACCGGTAGCCATCATGATCAAGAATTGTACGGTGTAGATTTTTCAAAAGAATACTTTTTACTCTCAACTTCCACTTTTTGGATTGAAATAGATAGTGATCATTTTACTTTTATCAATTCCCAAAATTCTTGCCAAATTTTCCGTTTAAAATTCTTCCATAGATCGATATCAACATGGTTTGTACGACACGTTGCTCCCAGGACAATTGCTCCACAATAATTTCCTACCCAACTGAATTCGCAGCATCGACACCAGAGCAAATGTCACCAGAGTAAATGTGGGCTTACCTTTTAGTGAAGCCCCTTACAGTGTATCACACAGAAATATAATTGATATGCCAGTGTAAAAACGTCCAATGCAATAATTTTGATTGTAGCAATCGCATACCAAGAGGTGCTACAGAAATATATTCATAGATACAAGTTTTAATGTTACTAATGGTTTTGGATTGTTATGTTTTAAGTTTGTTTATTTTTGTTACATGACAGTTATTTATATGGAGCTTTTAATTGGCAATGTAGTAATGTATAAATATTTTTTAATTCTGTCATGAATTGCAGAATTCTTTTATAACATTCTTTGTATTGGATGAATGAATAATTGTGACTCCTTTACAGCTTAAAGATGACAAAACCACTTTTTCTTTTTACAAGTAGCAAACATTTATTATTGGATGGTCAAAGAACATATCTTTGTACAAGGTATACATGTAATATATACATAAAACAAATGTTATTTACAAAAGGGCTTTAACCACAAAACCATTAATGAAAGATCAAGTATATCTGGAGGACATGAATACTTCTTTTATACCTACCTTCCATCATAAAGGAAAATAGAATCTGGTACAAAATGCTAATTTATTTACATAGAATATATCATGTACAATATTTTGATTTTCTTTGATTTTGTATACGGTACAGTTTTGGTACAGTATTGGTCCGTAAGCCAGGCAATGATGCGACAGGCATTTCCTGAACATCCAAAGAACTTACTATTCTATTCTGATATTTTATAACAAAAGGCTATACAAGTATCTCAACTAAAAGCTTCAAGTTTGTTGTGAAATAAAGCCAAACAAATTATTAGTACACTTTTCAGAAAATTTTCCTGACATTATAGGGTTTGGGTCTGGACAAAATTATCGAAAATTTCATTTAAAAATGTTAATATCTCACAAAAACTGTAGTTTATATCATGTATTATACACTATGTACCATCAAGGCAATCAAAAAGGAACTTTTGACAAATTGTCTCCTATCAAAACATTCTCTCCACCAAATTACTAATGAAAGGCCTGTATCGCCACCCAAATAAATAAGCATGTTGGAATCTACAAGATAGTTGAGAGAAATTTATACGTACATCATGTGCATAACAGACTCTCTTTAGTAAAAACAGTATCATGAATAACATCAAAATTAAATACATGATTGCTAAGCAATCCCTCTTGAAAAGTTCCTCTAGTTTCTCCTCTCAAACAAACAAGACAAAATTAATCACCGTTCTGAAAGAAAAGAAAATCTCTAAATTACACAAATACAAAAGCTCACATTTTAAAGGCCTCATTTGAAAGTTTACAGTGTGAAGGGGCATACATGTCCAGTTATGATAAAATATGAGTGAAAATTTAAAAATAACTTGTCTTTCAACTATTCAGAATCACAAGAAATTCTCTACATCCGTTTAATTTTCAGAGAACTTAGCATTTCATCCAACTTGCTATGCAGCGGGACAAATGTCTCCAAGTATAGCACTGATTGGTTATCCAATTTTTATTTTATCATCTCTGATAAATGATAATTATCCAAATTGCCATGTAACAACTACTACCGTCATTTATTGCTTGATATAGCGATAATCTGGTATCTAAAAATTAGAAAGATTTCATGGTGGAAGAAATATTATATTGCTAAGAGACATTAAGGTATTGAAGAATTTCAAGCTGTATGTGGTAAATAAGACAAATCAGCTCTCCTTCCTAAACAAATCACAGAAAATAAATATATGAATACCATCAGTACCTATCGTATCATTTATTTGAACATGATCCTTCTCTAAACTGTATAACATATAAAAAGTATAAATCGAATGCCATATACTGGATGAAAGATGGAAAAAATTATATATTTTGTTTTATAACATGTAGGACTACATACAACACTACAAGAAATGTTCAAATCCCATTCACTTTAAAGTCATTCCTAACTTTAAACAAATTGAACTTATTCCAATATTTCAATATTGATTAGCTAATAATGAGAAACAATTGCAGAACTATGGACTCTAACAAATCTGTATCTTATTAAAGGCAAAGCTCTTGCATACACCATTAAATTTTCAGAACTAATTTTGTTCAAAAGAGTGTTGAAATTTGTGGGGGAAACCTGTTTCAGATTATTTACCAATTCAAATGGGTCATGCCTTGCTTTCTGAATTTCTGGATTCTCTGATCTTTATTCCCTGCAATTTGACATGATGAAGGGTCTTAGAATGTTCCAAATGTAATCATCTCCAATAATTTGATTGCTTATTCTTCTTTCTGCTCTTCTGTCTGTTCTTCTGACTGTTCAGCTGCTGGCTCCTCCTCTGTGAAAATAAACGAAATAGAAGAAGAAATGATTACTCATGAAATCACTTAAATTAAAACAATAAAAAGAAAAAGAGTATGATTCAATTTGAAATGTCATAAAGAATGACAAGCACACTTATGCAAGTGTTGATGCAGTCATCTTCTTCTTCTCGAGTCACTACACAAGCCCGGTCCAGTGGACTGAAGACGCAGGATCTGGCATTGGTGTTGAAACTGTCTAGGTCTTTGGGGGTACAGGGTTCTGGGAGGAGGGGGCAGACTGAGAGGTGTTTCATCATCTGTTCCTCCCACAGTTGTACAATGTAGTTTGCCACCTTTACTATAGCACCATGTATGTATGAGGACGTTGCATCGTCCTGTTCCAGTCCAAAGGCAATTTTTTAGGCAGGACAAGGTGGGCCATGCCTCACTTGAACCTGATGGCAGAGATTCACTGGTTCCAAAAGAAAGATTGAATGGTACTGACTGAAGGTGATTGGTCTACAGGTTAATCCTTGAAATCACTGACAGAGTCATCAAGGGCTTTATGGAGGGGAGAAAACTGTGTCTCGATTATAGTGATGCAGTTTTTAAAAACCCATCTCAAATGACTTCATGGTTCATGCATTGTGCCAATTAAGACTCTGAAAAACAGTGTATGATATACTGACACTAATGAAACATTTTTCATGCAACTCCATAGTTACAGGTATATCATCTGTTGATAGCCAGAATTAGGGCATTTATCCTGTATTAATAAATGTTGTATTGGTAAGTTCCCTTCTGGATCTCAATAAATGGTACATTGCAGTATATTGGCCGAATGCTAAACACATGTTTACAGCATGAGCCAGATGACCATATCTGCATGCATTTGAAAACTAAAAGCTCAAAATTGGATGGAATTCATTGGCTTAAGGTCATTCCGAATGAAATTAACAGTACAGCTCTGTAAAAGAAAAATATTTGTATATGGCAGAAGTACACACCTTTACACATTTTCACAGCAAAAATGGGTAAATATATGCTAAATATTGTAATTTGTAATTATTTGGATGAGGAAAACCGAACGTTTTCTCAGGTATTTGATAACATGCACTACATATTCAGTTGAGCACATGCAAAACATGAACAACTGATACATATATATAGAGAGAGGGAGAAGAAATCACAAGGTACATGTTAATGTGATTAAAAGAGGGTTAATAGTTGGAAAGGGTGGTTAGCTAGCTTACATCTCAAATCTTTGATCATAACATAGAATAGGAATAGTGATTGTATTTTAGCATGCTTTCTTTGTCAAAGAGACGCAAGGGACAGGGTTAGAGTTGAGACTGAGTTTTGGGTAAGATTTAAGTTTAGAGTTAGAATTTAGGATAGGGTATAGAGTGCCATATCCAGGGCGAAAGTGATTAGTTCAAAAAACTTGATTAGTACAAGAAATTGGCTGCCGAGCATTTGTTGCTGGAATTAAGGCATGTCATGCAATCATAACTCCTGGCGATTCTATGTTGGTTTTGATTTTAGCTCACTTGACTAATCACACACCTGTAAATAACTGGGTAAAAAGAAAGTCGTACAGATAGCGGATTTAGCCTGCGGAAGACTCCTGAATTACTTGATGGTGTTGTAACGTCATAGATGTATACTTAGGATGTTAATGCAGTTACTATACAAAGACACTTCTTGCCAGCTCCGTGTGGTACATCTCTATAGAGCAAGACCTTAATTGAAACACTGCCGTTAACCCACTGTCTACAAGATCCAGATGATTCCTTAGTACACCAATGGGAATGAGAGAATTCAGTAGTCTAAGGGTTATGGTATACATCCAGACTGCCCACTACCAACCAAAGATGGCATCCCTCTACAAAATGAGATGAATGATGATCGAGATATATCGCCTCTATATAATGAGATGAATGATGATCATCACCTTTCTCTTTTTTCTCGTCTTCTTTCTCGCTGCCACTCGATGATGAGCTCCTGCGTAGACCGAAGAGACCGGATCCCCTCCTGCTGCGTTTGCTACTTTTGCTACTTTTGCTGCTCTTGCTACTCTTGCTGCTTTTGCTGCTCACAGAGGATCTACTACTAGACCTTGATTCTGTTAGGGGGTTTACAGTTCTGTTATTACCAGTGCCTTGACTCATAATATAGTAACCAACATTAACCATTCAATTGTTGTATAGAACTGCTATAGTATTGCTATAGAGTTACTAAAGTATTTCTCCTAAGCTACAGATTTAAATATCTGAGAGAACTGTTTATGCTCAAGGTTTCTTTTTTTTGTGCACTAGTCTAAAATATTGCTAACATTAATTTTGGATGAACAGTTTAAGGGCTCACATGGGTCATACTACTTGTCTGTCAAATAAAATAGCTTTCAAATATCTGAATGATTTGAGTGAAAATAAGTCTTTTTCAATTATATTCATGCTTAATATGACATTGATCAATGAAATTAAATAAATTAATAATTTTTTCTCATTTATGTTGAAACAAATAATCAGGTTGAAATGTAATTTTTTTTTACAGCATTTCTCATGAGATCTTTTGTTTCTCTTTTCAAGTACGTTTCTTATGATTAAGAATTTCTAATGAAAATTGTACAACTTCTGAAAGCAGAATGCTAGTTTTTGTTTTCAAATACCAATCTCATTTAATTATCTTTTAAGAACCATCATCCTTGTTTAACCATCTTGTAGGCCATGGATCAATAATCAAATTTAAGGTTTATACAGCCAACATACGAAGCACAGAACAGGTGACGAGTGAGAATTAGCCTCCAACCAACAAGACAGATGATGCACAAATATGACAAGAAGAAAGAGTGATAATTGGTTCCAGATGAGAGTTGGTGTCTATATTGCTAATGGCCTATGTTTGTGAAAATATGTCCTAGATTTATTTCAGAGCATTGTTACAATGAAAATTCTATGAGCTGGAGGCTATGATGCAATTTTACTTCCCAAATTGGGTCTTCATTCATCACCGTGATTGAAAGAGTTGAATATAGGGTATGAGCAAACCATACACAGAACCTATGCTGAGTGAAGCGTACTTACAAGCAATGAGAAATGTTTGAATTAAATAACATATTGAAATTGATATTGTTCATGGATATCTCTGAATGTTGAAATATAAAGTCTGGCTTTTGCAGGCCATAATATTTTATTTAATGATTTTTAAAGTCCCCATATATATGTTTGTAAAAATATTTGCTGGGTTTTTAGTAGTACCATACCCATGGAGTTAATTTGTGATTGCTGATGTTACATGTAAAATCAGTACAACAAGATTTAGGAACAAATAGATTTTTTGTTGATATAAATTATAGAAATTTGCATGATGTGAGCATATTGCACAAGAGCAAAAGCAATGAAAACTTTGGCAAGAGAAAGGGAAAGCTAAAAATATGCAGCGTATTTCATGAAAACTTATATCGACAAGTACTTTCTACCAAGCAGAATATTTGCTCAATGTCACTGACATCTTTCATAGAAAATACCACCATATGCACTAAAGGATTGAATACCAGTATGCTCTCACTTCAAATTATTTACAAAAGAATACTATTTACAAGTCCCAATGTTATGTACCAATATCAACCTAAGGAACAAGAAAGAGTAGAATGAAATGAACAATCTAATACATCACAGAACATGGTTTACCACTGTTAGCATCAAGAAAGAGAGAATAAATATATGCATAGGAAAGTACCAGAACCACGTACATCCCAATGAAATTAAATGCAGCATGTAAATGCTGAAAAACAGAGAGATGACGAGCACATATTGAGGCCTTGAGATGGACCACCTACATTTATGAATTAAATGACTTGAGAATGGAGCAAAGAAGCCTGCGAAAGAAAATCATGATGCAAATAAAATGTTGGTAAGCAAAATAAATATACCCTTCACCGCTGATTAGCAATGGTGGCAATCCGGCCAGGACCATGAACACAAACACCATGTATGATGATGACAAAGGCAACATGAGGCTTGGGATGGGAAAGGGTTAAGGGGGAGGAGGAGATGAAAGCACTTCTAGCTTTGCTTTGACGATGCATTGATGAATGAGCCAAGGGAGGAGCTGGAATGAGATGCAATGTTTGATTACAGAGACAAGCAGGCCACCATAAGCACAAATCTTGGACAAGGAATTGTTTTCACCGTCTCGACGCTGCTGTATATCTTCCTCCTCTTTCGCCTCCTTTTTCTCATCCTCTTTCTGTGCTTCCTGTACTTCATTTCTTTGCTGATTATCGCCCTCCTGCTTCTCTTTGTTTGGTTTTAAAATCTCCTGCTCCTTTTCTTTAGGTTTGACAGTCTCCTCATCTTTTTTGTCTTGTGTCGTCTGCTGTTCATATTGTCCTTCTTGCTCAGCACCACGGCGGGATAGCTGTTGTTCTGTGTTGTTAGTTTCATGGAGTTTATTGTGCATACAATGTTAGTCTAAGATACAAATGCTACGTGTAAATATTTTCTTAGAACATGCACTGATATAATTAATCGATAATAAAATGTGCATGCTAACTTTATGAACCAGTGACATCAGTTGTCTATATGTACATTAAGTCGGTCATTCATACGATAACAACAAGAAATAGCTCAATGAAATAGGCGTAATTTTAAGTAGACTTAGCCTGAATAACTTCGCGCCATAATTTCAATTCTATTTAGTTCTACCCCCGTCATCCACCATGCTACTTCTGTCAAACCATAGTTTATGGCACTAAATCATGTAATACTTTATACATCATGTCACTCTTTAAGATTACATACCGTCTTCCTTTGTTTCCTCAACTTCCTTCTCCTTCTCCTTCTCCTTCTCCTCCTGCGTCTCCTTCTCGCCCTCCTCCTCTTGTAGGACGTCTCCTTCAGCCTCCTTGTCCTTGATCCCTTGCACGATCTTTTCATTGAGGTCCTCCAAGGCACTGGCAATGGCCTTCTGCGCTGGCTCGTCTCCTTGAACCTTGGCCATGTCGAGGGATCTCTCGAAGGAATCGATGGCCTCTTGGAGGTCCCCAAGTTTGACTGTGAATTCAAGCAGATGATAAGTTATGACTATGGAAGCAGAGATGTGCTTATAATCTATTATGATCTTCCCCACTCCTGACGATGGATAGTCAACCTGTTCAAAACGTCGAGCCACTCCTACCACCCATCCTCTCCAACCGGCGCTATAGTTCTCCTAAGAACTATAAGCTAAGTAAGATAACCAACAGTCTTTTTCAAGACTGTCAACGGTCCCTTTCAGGACTACACACACTCAAGAAAGAAAGATTACCGAGTGTTCTTTTCAGGACTCCCCAATCCTCCCCCTCTTTCACATGGTGCAACCGCAAGCCTACAGTATAACTATTATGACTTGTAGTAACTTAGATTTGTTTTGAAAACTAACACACCTCTCACTATTAAACATAAATAATACCACATTTCCTCAGAGCACCAACCCTGGTTTATCTGAACCTGGTATTCACACCTACCTTCAGATTGTGCGATGAGAACACTGGCATTGAGCTGCCAGACGTCATCCCCAGCTTCCTGGGCGGCCTGAAGACTCTTCTGACCACAGTCCCTTGCTTCCTGGAAGTCTCCGAGCTCTAGATGACATCGTCCAATCTCATGGTACAACCATGTGCCTTCCAGCGCAGACTTGACCAGAGGAAGCTTCTCCGTCCAGTTCGCCACGGCTTCGGTAAACTTGCCGATGCGAGCGTAGACGCGACCAAGGTTGTCGAGCGCTCTTGACCTGCCCTCGTCATTTTCACTATGAGATGGATAAAAGGAAGAACAAGATAATTAATAATTACAATACAGAAGTGAGGACCTATAACACAAATTTTAAAAATGGGGACAATTTGGCATAAGTTTACAATAGTAAAATAACATGATTAAAATTTCATATTAAGTAAGTGAGATGTTAAGAAAAATGACCCTTTGTGGATGAATATTCATTAAGTGGAGTAGTCAGCAAGTTTTATTCATAATAATTAGTGACTCATAGCAGCTCTACTTTATCATTTACATTTATACGCTAATTATTCATTGAAATAACGTTTAGATTGTCTAACAAAAATATTATTAATACCAGCATACGCCAAGCCACACTGTCTAGTAATTTATCTTTCTATCATCACCAATCTTCTCGAAATGAGAAAGAAATAGTTAATTGCTAAACGTGGTTAAGCTATAAACCAAGATGATGATGCCAATGACTGCCAGCTGCAAACAGAAATCAAATGCTCAAATCAAACACAAAATCAGATAGTGTCCAATTTCTCATGCATCATGAAAGCATCTGCATTACTTGATATCACCATTTTTTTTCTTCAACTGGGGCCCGTTTCACAAAGCCTTTTTTCAATGACAAGAGACAAAAATCAGTGACAAATCTGCTGATAACCAATCAGAAGCAAGGATTACAGTAGCTTATAACAAAAAACTGTCATTTGTCACTGATGACAAGTTTTGTGAAACGCCTCCGTGGACTTACCTTTGTGTGGAGAGATCCAGGTCTTTCTGATGGTTCTGCTCTGCATCGGGCATCTTACCAAGGTCCAGGTAAGCGTTACCAAGACAGCTGTGAAGGTTAGCGATGAAGTCTTGCTTCTCGGGGACGTCGTTCTCTGACCAGCTTTCAACGTTCTTGAGGACCTTCTGGGCTTGTCTGAGAGCGTCGCGAGGTCTGTTGTCAGCCAGTGCTGCAGGGGTGGAAGGCATGTGAAACATGTTGTTATTAAAAGCACCGGTGAAGCTAGCTAGATGTATTTAATGTAAATCTTTAGCCGTTCCTACTCTCTTGTGTAGGACAGATTTGAATGAACATTTTGGGGCAATAGTAAGTATTTAAGAGAGCTAAGTTACTTATAGGGACTATTTGAGTATTATGTGCTATACAAGATCTAGCTTTTATTATACACCCCTAGAGCACGTCTATATCCTTATAAATCTATTGATCAAATGCAGTCACTTATTTTTCTTTTCTTTAAAAAACGGGCAATAGATTCAAGTACTATTCTAAGATTTCAGGCCTGAAATGTGCAGCAGTGTAGGGGTAGACAGGTAGGACTGTATGGGTGTGCTAATTAATACACATGTACTGCTTGCTATACACATGCAGCAGTGCCCTTACTCTTTGTGTGTGACCAAACTTGGGATTCACAACTGATCTTAAGTTGTCTCCTTTTCATAATGAAATATGGATTTACACATATTTATTTTCATAAACAAATAATGGCTGTCTTCCTTCATCAACAATCTACAAGCTCTCGATACCTGTATGTACCTATCACAGTCAACCCAAGGGTTTTGTAAGATACATGTATACATGCTCATCTCGTGTAATTGACATGATCACATTAGGATATATTACATGTAAACTATCATCATTACCTGCATCAATTTCTTCAAGGTTCTTGAGTATATACTTGGCAGGATCGGCTGGTTGTTGTTTGTTCTTCTCTCGCGCCCCCTTGGCCTCTTCCTTCTCTCTCTTCCTGGCATACATGGGTTTCTGTTGCCTCCAGAACTCTGTCCTGGTGTCCAGGTACTGGAGACCCTCGTTGACTAGGTCGTAGATCCTGTTACCGCTGTCTGTATCTGATCTTGTCAGGTCTGGACAGTAAAAACAATTAAATTCACACATGTTGATGTTATGACTGCAATATACGCAAATGAAGTGATTGGTGTTCATATACCACTAGAGGCACTAGTCATTTGTCTGTGTGTTTAAATTGTAGTCTGTATCTGATCTTGTCAGGTCTGGACAGTTAACAAAATGATATTCACATGTGTTATGACTGCAATATACAAATGAAGTAATTGGTGTTCATATACCACTAGTGGCAATAGGAATTTAAGTGTGTATACATTGTAATTGTTTGTTTGTTTCAGCTGACTGCTAAGAAAGCATGTGTACGCTTGTAAGTAAGCAACTAGGGGACCAACAGCCGTAAGTCCTCTCCAAGTGACTTTAATAGTAATGAGGATTAATGCCTTATCAAAGGGCACTAGCTCATTGACTTTGTTTTGGACCCAGAACCTCCCGGTTACAAGACCACTGCTCTGCCACTGAGCAATTTTGCCTCCTTGTAAAAGGATAAACATTTGTACATGACTACATGACTCAGCAAACTGCTTTCTTGTCCATAATATGCATATTCCCATCTGTCTCAGTTCAGGAACTCATTAAAAAACCTATAATGATGGTATTAAGCAAACACCTCACAAATAAATAAATAATGATTCAGATAACATTGACCAGCTCACATTCTTGAGCGAGATATAGGGCTTTAGTGAACATGATCTAAACATTTGCACTCATCTACGACTTGGACAATATGAATGAACTCAGGCGCTATAGTCTCATATTCCCCTCTGGGCAAGGCAATGTTATATAAATGCTTGCACAAACTGCCTATTAACCCTTACTGTACTGGGCTATTTTGAGCACCCACTAACTGCCCCCCCCCTATGATCTCGGCCGTCGATTGTCCGATGAACACAAAATTTTGCATGTTTGTAGATATTTACGTAAGGAACAAGATGGTATAATTAGTTTTTTCCGAATATGCAAATTTTTGTTGTTAGCCTAATTAATTATGCAAAATGCGCTAATTTTATGCATTTTACAGAAAACGTGTCAAACTCCACTTTTTGAATGTTGTAACTCACTATTCATATGAAACTTCTTTTCTAACACAAAAAAGTTATTTTAATGTAATTAATAATGATAATTTATGCAAATTTTGATGCGATTTTTAATTTGTGTTTTTTGTTTTTTTGATGACATGCGCATACTAATTGTTATGTAACGCCTTACAGGTATATCCGATTTCGACGAAAATGGTATCAAAATGTGCGTAAGACTTGAGGGAAAAAAGTCATGAAACGACAATTTAAAATTCCAAGCGGTTGCGGCGCAATCTCTGAAAATGTCGAGGGGGGGGGGGCCTCCCACCCCCCCCCCCCCCAGTACAGTAAGGGTTAAACCTGTCTATAGCAACCACCCAAGGGGAAACACAAAAGTGGCCTTTGTAGACAGGTTCCTTTAGTACATGATTCAATGAAAAACCATTTTCAAGGGAAACAACAAATGTGGCCTTTGTAGACAGGTGGTCACTAAAGCAGGTTTGACTGTACCTTCATCTCTGAGTAGCCTATCAAGGTATTCCTTATCAGCGTAGAGCTCTCCTAAAAGTTGCTTTGCCGTCTTCTTTTCAGCAGCTGTCTGATCAGGTTTGGCCGGTCTTTTCTTCTTGTTCTCTTGTTGCTTTGCCATGGGTTTACTGTAACCCATCCTTGCTGGCTTTTTATTCTTTACCTGGAGTTGACATGGAGGAAGAGAGAACAGTAGCAGATAGAAAATAGTATGATGCACAGAAATATCAATGTATCTCGGTGAATGGTAACTTCCAAATGTGTGCATTTTAACAAAATTATAAACTAATTTATATTTCGATGTTCGGGACATTTTGGCATTAAATTATTTATGAAAGAGGATTGATTTCATAGATTCCAGGGGATTACACCTACATGTATGTAGAAGTAAAAGTATAAAGAATGGTTGAATCTTCTCAATAATCCTGACCATCATTTAGTTTACCACAAAGAAGTATAACTACACATGTTTTCTCTTATCAAAACAAAGATACAACTGATTATTTACAAACATCTGCACTTTAAAGAAGCTTCCTTTTCTTGTTGAATGCAACAATATAATTCACTCCATTGTATTATTTAACCCATACTTGCTGAGGGTGATGTGAGACTTTACTCCTATAGTTCCAGATTTGTTCACATATCATATAAAATGATAAACCGCTGCATTTTTACATTGCTGTATCTCATAGCAAACGGGTACCGGTGTTGAGTACATGTAGAATCTTTCTTGTACACCTGTATGCACATACTTTCTTCCATCACCACTTTCCACTCATTTTAAAACATGTACATAAAAACCACCTTGGTTTGTATTGGCACCTTGGCAGCATATTTGAACGGGCCATTAGATAACATCTACATCTATCATTCATCACAGAAAATTAATGAAATGCGCCGGTATAGCTTACCTCATCTTGCTTATTGAAGAAAGATAGATCCCCTTTGTTTTCTAGTTTTACTTTTGAAGGACCTGGTTAAAAAAAAAAGGATATAAAAAACAAACATTAGGTATTTAAAATTATAACTACTTTCTAAGGTGGCATGTAATAAAAAGAGCAAAGTAAAATCACCAAATACAGGAGCTCTGGCAGCGTAGAAGATAACAGCTGCATAATTTCTGCGCTTTATAAAATTCATATCATGGATATCATCATTAACAAACAAATATTCCCTTACTTCCTATCGAGTTGTCAATTGCTTCTTGTGCTTTCTGGATGCCTAGACGGAACTCTTGGAGCTCCGGTCTTAATTTGTTGCCACGGTGATAGAAGACGAGGGCCATCTCAAAGTCTCCCATCTGATAGAGGGCCTCTGCTTTCTGAAACAAACCCTGTAGATGAAAACAAAAAACAAAAAAATACAAAGCTGTAATGTAAACAGGGAAAAACTCAAGAAGACAAAAATCTATGCTTTATCAAAGTTTCTACCTTTCAATAATCGCATATAAGATTGAGATGAAAGAATCTGCATGTTATTTCCCCAAGCATTTGCATAATTTTGTTTCATGCTACATGAACTATGGTATTACATGTCCATATTGTTTTTTTGGTATAAATTCACTGCTAATTATTAAACATTCCAGTGTGGCAGCGTGTAATCTTTTAATATTCTTTACTCTAAACTCAGGCGGCCTAAACATAAAGCAAAGAAGTATGAAACTACTCAGATGTCTTGACAAATACTTTCAAGCTCCATGCATCTTAAAGATAAAGACCAGTTATGGTCATGCGATTACATTGTAAAAGAAACTTTGTGGAATCAATCAGAAAAGGTTGATCATCTAGCATATAAGTATTGGTGTGTACTGCAAGGTTCTGGAATCATCAAAATGATAAGAAATTTGGCCCAGTCTTAGTAAAATTACAAGCACTGTACACAGAAAGATGTATATGGGACTACGCGAACATGTACGAAACACGTGCAGGATATCTATCAGGTCCAAATAGATATAATAATTTACCAAATATATCAATTAGTAGGCGGTTTTCTGCAAAATTTGTATCATCACATATTAGTCAAAACATATTCTTTCACATGATTGGTAATAAGAGCTTCCATTTCATTTTTTGAGAGGGGGGCATTTCCAATACTGGTCTTTACCTTTAAGTCTGTTTGTTACGTACCTTGATATATTTCTCATCATCTGAGAGCGAAGCCTCTGAATCTTTCAACGCTTGCTTGGAGTCACCGAGTTGGAGGTAGCACTTGGATCGGGCAACCAGGCAGTTCTTGTCTGTGGGTTCAATTTCTAAGGCCTACATTGAAAGAAACAAACAAAAATGATAGCGAAATTAGACATCTATTGCACAACGCGTGTGAATAACAATTTTAGATGACATATGGGACATACATAACATGAAAACATTGATTGATATGTCCCATAGTCAGTCTACATATAGTTTGAGTCAACCATAATTTTCTTTCTTTGCTGTTTCCTTTCATTCTCTTGCTAGTAAAGCAGTGATGAAAATATGGATTAAGTAAATACATGTACATTGCCATTTTTAAGCATATACAGTACATGTATTCACAAAGAAAATTGTGATGACATTCATGCTGCTGTTCGAGGCTATTGTCCTATGTAAATTTGAATATTCGAAAATTAATTGCACATCCTACCAAAAACACAATCTCAAGTAATGTCTGAAAAACATAGGATTTTTCACAATGTTTGTGAACATTACGAGTAGGTTATGCATTTATTGGGATAGTCAATTACAGATGCAATTTCATCCTGTTTATAAGGCCTCTTTGTGAAGTAAATGTACTGTAAGTAACAACTGTGTTACAAGTACATGTAAGTAAACCTAAACTTAGACATAAATTTGGAGTAAATCAAACACATCTTAAAATCTGATCCTGGAGATAGATCTGTTCTAATATAACGTTAAAGCTTGGCACTGTGACTTCAATATGTACATTCAGCTTGTACACACACACACACACACACACAACACTTAGGCACATACTAGATTATAGCCCTCCATGGCACGTTTGTAATCTCTCTTTCTCATGTGATCCTCCGCCTCTCCAATGTAAGACTGCAGGAGCTTCAACTGCTCCTCCCGCTCCTTCTCGGGATCCACATATTCATCCATGATGGATCTGGCTTCTGACTTTCAACTTATCCAACAAAATATCCAACTTGAGTACGGCAAAAATCAAAATTTATGTGTAAGCCTATGTCTTACATACAGCAGGCGACCATATTAACTCTAGCATGTAGAGCTTCCTTTGAGGTAAGTCATAGCAACAAAGAGTTATGCATATTCATGCCCGGTTAGCCCTATGAATATTCATGTATGCTTCAGTGAGTACGTCTTAACAATACACAAGGAGTGGGATATCCTTATAATCTTGATGTAGGAAAGTACCAGCTGAAAGGATTATTGATTTTAATTCCAATGCTTTAATCAATAAGGAGAGGTTGAATCCACTAATTGAGAAGGGAAGGAAAAGCATGCAACTAAGAAGTTTGCTGGAAATTAAATAAACAAACAAACACAAAACTGCCAAAGAATATGTAGACTCCCAATCTATAATAATAATTTTGTTGCTTTATTTGCCAAAGGCAAAGCAAACGATTGAACCTGAAGTGTAAAATCGAATCTTTTTTGTATCTTTGAAAATAGGAGAAACTTAGCACAATCTAATTTTAAATAAACCATCCATGATCTATTCCAGAGATCAGATGCCAAGTTCAAAGATCAGCTAGCTATGCGTGACATTTTCATGACTCGGCACGCCCGTGCGCGGGCGAGGGTATAGCGTACGCTTCGTGACACTTGGTAGCTCTGCTATTCTTGCCTAAAATCTAGCCAATGTTGGCCTACGTCATACATCATGTCAATCAACATCAATCAATCAATTCCAATGGCTTGATCTTCCACTTTCACCCCATTTTCTTTTATTTTATTTCCTGTTTTACTTTTAGCTATTTTTCCTTTAATTTGTTCATCCCCAGGGCCATTTTACAAAAAAGATGTTTGTTTTTAATTCAATCAATTGCACATCAGTCTAGAACAAATAGTAACAGAACATCCTCACATTCACAACACAAAATTTAAAAAACTCTGAACTTAAGAAGTTTTACTTTTACTAGGGAGTCTAGACTTTTAAGTTCAAGACGACAAGATCTCAGTGCATGTTTTAATTCTCTTCTGTTCATTGAATTTATTATACACATTCAATTTCAAGACCTTGAACCTATGGAAAATTTATTGAATGTCTACTTTAGACTTTTGACCCTCTGCCTCATTTTTTCATCTCATTCTGTGTCATGCCTCTCTGATGGGGCTTTGGCTCACTCACTATCCTGCGCCTGCCACTCACTGAAAATCGCAAAACAACTCACCGTCGTGTAACTTTGTAATGCTTTTTTGTACTCTCCTTGCTTGAAGAGAACATCACCTTCTGCCATATAGATGGCAAAAGATTCTTGGAGAAGTGCATCTCCCTCCATCATTGTGGAAGATGCCAAAACTTTTGCTAAAGATGAATAATATCGATTATTTCGGCCCTCTGTCCCTAAGTTTCTTCGATCGAAGGTCCGTCAATGTCCATACAATACACATGCACCGTATACGTAAACAATGCATGCATTACGTTTACCTTAGCAACGTTACAGAGCATGCGCAATTAGAAAATAATTCTGTTAACGCCATCTCTCGACAAATTCATTACATTTCCATGAAAATTCTGTAAAAAAAAAAAATACCACTCATCAAAGCGGTGGGGGTTGCAAGTTGTAAAGCACTTTGTTAAATTCATTACATTTCCATGAAAATTTAGTGACAAATATCTGTAGAAAAAATAATACTTATCAAAGCGGTGGGGGATGCAAGTTGTAATGCACTTTGACCCCCCACCCCCCTCCCCCAAAAAAGAAGAAGTTATTTTTTAAAAAAACACAGAAACTATCACGTCTCCAATTCTTCAAAGACAGAATTAACAGGAAATTGTAGAACAATAAGGGGAAACAAAAAGAGCAATTAAAGACCACTACCCAGTCTAAAATGACAATGAATTATTATACCTTCTTCTTATTATTCTTATTATTATTTATTCGGCAAAAAACAAAGAAAATCATTAAATACAAAACAAGAGTACAGTTTGGAAAAGAGTCACATGGATGTCGGGAAAAGAAAAAGATCAACTAAATAAATGTCGGGTCACTAGTCACTACACAAGTCCCGTCCAGTAAAAACTAATAGAACTTAAAAAGTGGGGTCGAAGGATTCACAGTTTTTTCATCTGACAGGGACCGCGACGTGGAAGCTCCTTCAATGGCTCCTTCCATGCCTAAGCTTGTTATAAAAAGCCCCGTAAAAAGCGAAGTATGGGTAATCACAGCCCTACAGTCCTCAAAATTTAGAGTTCTAGGCCCTACAACATGAGGAGAGAGCACCACAGAGATAAGAAGAAGGATGGCAATGGCGCCATATGCAGTACAGAATATGTCTCATATCTGCAGGGGCGGCGATTTCGGGACGAAATGCGAGGGACGAGGGAGCAGTGGCGTATAATGAGCAGGAAAAAAATCCGCATCAATACCGCTCTTACATACATACAGGCCCCGCGGAACGTTTTTCAAAGTTGCGGGGGGGGGTCTAAAGTATTAACGATCAGGTAGAGCAAAAAGGCAAGCGAAGCAAGTGGAACGTTAATTGGCGTAGGGTCCAGGGGCGTAGCCCAGTGAAGCTCAGGGGTTTTAGTCTTTTAATAACGGTCAGATGAGCATCCATGGGCCTGCCTTAGGGCCCCTTGTAGGGACCAAGGGGCGGAGCCCAAGGAAGCTCAGGGGTTCTATTTAAGTACAGTCAGGTGACCATAATTATTATGTGACACTTGCATGCACATCACTAATTGTTGTGGGGTAGAGGGGACCAGTGGCGGATCCAGGGGGGGGGGGGGGGGCCGGGGGCCCGCCCCCCCCCCCCTGGGGCTCAAGGGGGGGGGGGGTGCAAATTTTTAAATTTTCAAAGACCTAAACAAAAAAATGTGCTCACTTTATTTGTCTAAACGCTGCACTCTTGGGCTCTCCAGAGCGTTAAGTTGGTTGCAGTCTTTATTCAGTTTTTGCTATACACTTTTTGTTGTTGCATTTTTTCAAATTTTCCAGGGGGTGGGGACGATCCCCCCGTAAAAAAAAATGAAGGTGGACGTGTCCCCCCCCCCCCCCCACCCCCCGTCCCCCGGGATCGCCGCCCCCGCATATCTGAAAGATATGCATATCTCTCAGTCTGTAGGTTCGTCTGCTTCAAGCAACTTCTTTTCTCTATTGCGACTTACGGAAGTGAGTCCTGGCCCATGACAAAGAAATATGGTGCTACAGGAGGCTTTTGCAGGTGCCATGGAAAGATAAAAGGACAAAATGTGTGGGTCCTGGTAAAGATTAGAACAGACTTGACCATCAGAACGGGAATCATTGAAAGAAAACTAAACTAGTGTGGGCACATTGTTAGGACATCTGAAGGTGTTGAGAAGCAAATACTGCGAGAAGCAGTCGAAGGAAAACGGGGTAGAGGTCGCCCACCAATACCTTGGACTTCTTATAAATAAAGTGTGTGGACAAGGAATGAAAGGTGCAACACAAAATAATGGCAGGTGAGAGAGTTGCATGGCGTGCTCTCGTGAAGACCACAGCAGCGCTTTACATCGTCACCTGAATTTGATGAGGCTCTACAATAACTTATATACTAAGAATAAATTTTAAAACGTAAAAACTGTGTGTTTCGTTGGGGGGGGGGGGACGCATTTTGCTTTTTGTGCTTTCAAGAAAATGATTTTTATATTATTGTTATTGTTATTATTATTATCATAATTTTAATATTATCATTGTTGTCACTTTTGGTAAGGCATTAATCCTCATTACCAGGTCCCTAAGAGAGGACCTAAAGCCGTCGGCCCTCTGGTTGCTTACGTGTACAAGCATTTATGCTTTCTTAGCAGTCAGGTAAACCACCACCACATTCAATAATCAATAACAAACATCTTTTTTTTCTTCATCATTCTAGAAAAAAAAAATTATCTGGCTTCATAAAAACACGAAAATGTGACGTGACAGTTTATCGATGATTAGTGTCGCTTTTACAAAGAAATTAATCAAAATACATTGTACTTAGAATTAGCCTCCGTTCACATTCCAACCTCCCCCCCCCCCTCCACCCCCCCCCCCCCCCCCCCCCATTATAGGCGCATCGGGAAGATCATCTCTCTCTCTCTCTCTCTCTCTCTCTCTCTCTCCCTCTTTTTCGGACACACACACACACTCGATCTTTTCTGAGTATGCCTATCTTGTTTGATCGGACTCGCCCACCCTCTTTGGTCGCAAGTAAGAATAAATTAAGAGTAAGGCTGAATCATCTCTAAGCTGAATGTGCTTCTATTGAAGGTAAAATGTTTGCCGAAGCAAAAGAAGGCATTGTAATTTGCTCCACTTCTCTATTTCTGTCTTTTGTATCCCTTTTATAAGCCGTTGTAGGTTCGGATAGACCATGAAGACAAGGCCAATGGTCAGTTTAATGCAAGGACCGATTCGTCGTCGTCGTGAGTCTTGCTTTACAGCCTCCCTTCAAACAGTGATATCTAAAACCATTATAATCATAATTCAACTTGAAAGTGACAAGGAATTTGATATCTCGATATATCGAAGAGGAGCCTAACCAACATTAATAAAGGTATGTACGTAGGCCCACAGGGTTAAGTCAGAATTTTGTAAAAGAGGGGGTACACTACACACATTAATATTAAGGGTCATATTTTAGTTTTTGAGTATTCTAAGGTATTTTTTTGAGATTTTATTAAAAAATGGGACATGCCAGTTTTGCCGCTTCGAATTCTGCACTGGGTGTGTATTTAAAACTGTTATTGGTTGTTTTTTTTTTTTTTTTTTTTAAATTCGTAAGCGTATTTTGTTTTATTCTTTACCGTAGCAAATAGTGGAATGAGGCTCCTGGCGCCCTAAGATTACCCGGCTCTAACATTATCTGCCAGTATCCATCGCCTTTTCAAGGAATTCATTCCTGCCATGTAGGTACCCTAATATCTCTCCTCATGAAAAAAAATAATGTGGCAGGGATTTGAGCCCTATAGGTTATAGTTCACTAAACCACTACACTTTAATCTTTAGTGGCGGATCGAGGAAGTTTGAGAAAAGAGGGCGCGGTCATTTCTTTAAAAAAAATAATAAACAAATCTTGATTATAACTAATACGATCACACCAAAAGAAAGGGCACCTCATCTTCGCACCACACCCAATAGGTTTATTCGTTTTTAGCCGAAGTTTAGTTTCTATATTTTGTTGGCAAACGAACCATAATTATTAGAGATGCCATGCAGATTTGTTTTAGATAGTACATACTCCGACCTACTACTTTATATTTTCCCATTGTCAACACAAAGCTGCTTCTTTTATAACGATATAATTGGATTTTAGTAGACATCTTTGATTCCATTAGACCCAACAAAGACCCGATCTTTTGTTGAGGTGATTAAGAAGATCCTCGTCATCCTCCCAACAACACGAAGCTTTCATCCATCTCAAGTGTCATGATCTTGATGAATCAATAAGACTTGAACGTCGATCCCTTTCTTCGGAGTGTTTGGAATTACGTCAATGAGATCTTAAAATTAAAAGACGCAATCTGCTATTTCAACGTTGTTGTGGAGCATATACCCGTCATGATGAAATTACCTATTTTTGAATTAAAAAATGGTAGGCCTAAGGTTGGTATACGATCTTCACTCGGCCGATGCTGAGTACAAAACACGGTTGTTGTTGTTGTTGTTGCTATTTTAGTTTTTTAGCGGTGCGTATCATTCAGTTTAATTCACTTTACAGTAGTTTAGTTTATTTTTATCAACTCAAACACCCCATTATTGTGTGTGAGGACATAACGATACAAAATTTTATCAACATAATATAAAAAGCCAATGGCAAGATCAACTTGACAATAAAGGTATTAACAAAAAACATATTTTTGTAAAGACAAACAGAAAAACGTGAAAATATAAGAACATTTACTATAACTATACAATATTGTGAATCTGTTCGCATACTTTGTTTATGTTCAGACGTTTATCCGGTATTTTTATTAATTCAAAAATTTCAATAAATACAAGCGCATACGTTGTTTAACGTATAAGCTGAATTATAAACTTCATCGTTGCAAAGTCCCTTTAAGCTTATCAATTACAAATTAAAAGTTCATGTCTATAGACATCCTTCAAATATTGATTGTTTACGCACAGTGCAATATGCACCGTCAAGGTGAGTTCGCCTGAACCACGACTAGATACGAATGCTGCATGATAATGTGCACGGTTGGCATGCACACGCCCCAACGCACAGCTATAGTGGTAGAGGGAAACGTAAAATCGAACTCAAGCGAAGCTCGCATTGAATTGAACATAATAACAACAGGACGTAAAGGTGGTGCAAGTAATTTGCAGGATCAAAGAGAAGCAGAATGATATATAGGTCTACCCCCAGCGTGAAAAGAAGATTTTTGTACCAGAGAGTTACCAGACAAAACAGATTAATGTTGGATATTACTCAAACTTCAAAGGAGAATATCGAAAGAACGGGAGCAGAGTAATATTCAGCGCATCTCCGCCGTCTTTGGTGTGTACGAGATCGAGAGCACACGTGAACATTCACATAACATTCAATCGAGATTGTATACCAGTTGTTGCGGCAAGTGGTTATAATATACCAACGCATTAGGGGAGCGAGATAATTCAGGAATAAGTCATAAAATAAGATGCTTCATTGACTCTCTACAGTAAACGACACTTGCAATTACTGGAGTTGGCTTTTAGTGCTTTCAAAATCAAGATAATGGAATAGCTGCATTGACCAGAAGAGTGAGTAAGTATAATATCATCAAGTGTTATTACGAATTCTTGAAATTCTAGACACCATTGGTGTTCGTAATAACGCTGCAGTTGTTTAACTGTTTAAACTTTAAAGTACGTTTTGGTTGTGAATGGATTTACCTTCAGGTAAGTAATCATTAGTAATTGATTACATAATAATTAATTAACTAATTCATGGGGAAACGTCCTTGCAATAGTAATCACAGACGCATGAGAGATATACATAAATATTACCAGGATTCGCATCTGATGATCTAGGTATTTCAGTTCAGTTTGTTCAAATTGTACAGTTCAAAATGTCCGACTTATTCGATCATGATATATATACATATTGGAATACCAAGAAAGTATCAGCATCAAGAAATTTAAAATGCATAAAATCAACAACTGAAAATATAAACAGTGGACCAGCGAACTTCGAACGATTGAGTCTCCACCAGGAGGGGAAGCACTTTCATAACGAACTCGCTATTAAACAGTTGCCTTGAATGAAATAAAGCATAATTTCTTACAATTATTGATCGAGAGTTAAACAAAATTAGAGATGAAACATAGTATATGCCAAATCGACTTTATAAATCGGTTGCATGCCTTACACAGGGAATGCAAGGATTTCGATTGTTTTGCCGATTGTTCGAAGAAAACAGTCATATTGCTAATGGTATTATAATGACGATCAGGGATTCAGGGGGACGCCTACAAGGGAAGCTGGAATAACAACGCGTCATGCATGCCTTGGGGCTAAAAATTATTGATTGAACAATGTCCATTAGTTTATTAGGGGTGGATTAAAGACACACTAGAAATAATGAAGGGATATTTTTACGGTATCAATGAAGTACCAACTACTTTACATGCATTTTGCATCTTCACATTAAAATGTGGTAGAAAATGAAATAAATCCTCCAGAATCAACAGTAGAACTGGGGTAGAAAATATCCAGCGTCATTCTAAGTACGAAATAATTGTCCCGTTAATAATCTTACAAACGTGATATGCATGCGTACATGGACAATTGAGGATCGCACACAAAAAGGCACCAATACTCTATGATGTTATGCTGGAATGGAACTCAACCCCGCTGGAAAAGATCTCCAACATTCCCTCAAGATCCTGTGTGCTGAGAGGCAGAATTAGGATGTTAACACTATCTACAATATTGGAGTTAACTACTTTATGTCTCTCAAGTCTCCAGCGACTCATTGTGCACGAAACTTGAATACTATTCAAAACAAAAATCTACATAAAGAAACTTTGAAAGGGGTGGTAGTGAAAAGGAAGATTATCTTCCGTCCTGGGAGACGTTTCTCATGTAGTTGTTAGGATTCTTTTGCCACAAAGCTTCTTATTAAAGAATACTAAAAACCAAGGCAATTATTTAGGAAACCTTACGTTGCATGCGCAACCTGTATTTTGTCACTGGAGGGGTGTCCTAACCGTAAAACCGTTCGATGGGGCGGCTTTAGGACTCGAACCAAGTCCTTTAAAAAGGCAATGCTTTAGAAAATGGTACTGTTTTGTATGTCCATGTTTGCAGTGATGAACACGATGTGAGGCTGAGCATATGTGATTTCATAGAAAGGTCTCCATTACTATCGATGTTCACCGACGTTGGGGTCCGAATGGTAATGTGATACATTCAGAAAAATATTATATATTGCCGCTGGCAGTGTGCAAAAACAACTCAAGGTTAAGTAAAAGGCTAGCGTGAACAATGCAAAAAAATACCCTTCATGCAGCCCGTGGTATACCATAAGGACAATCATGCATTATCCAATTTACCCGTTGTCATAGAAACATGAAGCCAGTTGCTATTCTCGCATAGCAACGCAAACGAGCCAGAGGCTGGCGCGAATACTATACCAAGGATCGAATCGCTTATGCCAATAATAAGGTGTTCTTCTGTTCTTTTGTCAATATTTATTTAGAGCCATGGGGTACCATAATACCCAGGGGGCTTTCAAAACACAAGAGTGGCTTAAACACTGCCATTATTTTTATTATTGTGTAGCGTTGCACCGTGGACGTCCATGGTTGCACGTATATAGGTCAGAGTATAGTGTGGCTGCCGCCAGAATTTGTCATTAGTATTTTTAATTTTTGTTCATAGCACCACCTATTTTACATGTGCATCGCCCTTTAAGTAATTTCTCTTTGTTACTTAAGAAAGATTTACAGCGCATGCCTAGCGCGGGTCAATGTCAATAAAAGGCCTACAAACACATTTTTAGTACGCACGAGAAAATAGTTCCATACATTCAAGCATAAGAAATAAGTTATTATCATTAATTATGTACTGAAATGTAAAGTAATGTTCATTGAAATGCGAATAACATTGGTAAATTCTGTCAAAACTAAATCGTTGGTCGTTTTAAGTAAAATTCCAGTTGGACAAATTATTTGATATCCGTGTGCCGATAAGTTCGGTGAACGCGTTGACCCTTGGCTTTTCTGAATTACGACCTGGCCCAAGCAATACGTGTTTTGTGGGGTCTTCAAGAAACGCCAAAGTTTCAAGTATATTTTGCTGCCCAAGGATGGAAAAGTCCTGCCAACGAGGTATGTTATGGCAGAAATGTATTTAGAACAATTTCATATTACTTACATGATCTATCAGTTTGTAATTTTGATACATTATAAGTGTTTTTTCATGTTGTGATTAGTAGCGTTCAGTGAGCTAGTTTTCCGCACACGTGAGATTGTTTACATCTAACGCTAAATTATGGAAAGCCATTTGAATATTTCATGTTTGAGTAATTATTCATGAATAAGAATTCTCTGTAAATCAGTAGCATATAAAACTTGCTTTTATATTCATAGTCTTAACTAGTATGCTCTTAATGCATGTTTATCAAATTTCTCGTAAGAGACTTGTAGCTCATATCATAAATGTTTTATCATGAACCCTTTTTATACTCATTCTGACAAATCATATCTGTATGAACAACTCTCGTTAAGAACATCTATCTGGTTTATCAACTCTTTAAATTGACAAGTAATCTGTATATTTACTTGTGTACATATATTTGTATCTTTCGCACGGTATTTATTATTCTGTGCTATTTTATACTTTTTATGTTCACAGTTTTCACGGCACTGTTCATCACTGTTACTTTGTTTTGACAATCGTTAAGTCAAATAAAGACATTCGTCACCAGAAAATGAACATCCGTTTCAACGTTGAGTTATTTTGATCCTGCGGCAGCAACAGTGAAAACTCGGATGGACATGACACCTGAGAAATCCATAATTGGATCAACTACTCAAGCCAAATATTTGATGTGATGTCTGGAACTGCATTCGTCCTCACCTGGCCACTAAGGAAGCTGACGAGGAACTCGGCAAGACACGGGCAATCAAACGGCTTGGAGGTTGATCATCGCTCAAGGATGTCAGGTTCATTTTCATCAAAATAATTGAAGATTGAAATCAAAGAAAGAACACTAGAACATTTATATGCGATTGAAATTTCTCGTTTGGAAACTTAAGCAATAAACAAGCTAAAGATTGATTTAGGCTTGCATATCAACTTCTCGAGAGAATTTCAGATTTAAAACCTTTAAGATCTCTAACAGAGTCTTGGTTCTTATCCCAGAATTGTAACAGCTATTTATTCTGATTTGTTTGGATAACGTAATTTAAAACAACATAAGACTTGATTCCCTTATGATGTTTGGGATTTAAATTTTCAACTAAGATTATAATTTTCTTAAAATACTTATCTAAAGAGTGGAGATAAGTTTACAGAATTTGTTATGTGTATGTAACATCTCATCAAGAATAACCTTGTGTGTGCACTTATAGATGATTTTGAGACAAAATAACATGATCAAGTTCATTTGAAAGGATATTTTCTTATTAAGATTGAAAAAATTTCTAAACTAAAAAGAAACTGATTACCGATAGTGTTTTCCTTTAAGAACAAGGGAACAAAAGGTCATAATAATTTGAAATTGATTAGAAATCGGGTTACCTTGTTGATATTGGAATTGATTTGGATTCATGATAATATCATTAATTCTATGCTACGTTTGATATTTTTATTATTTCAAAGCTTGAATGTATCGAATTGTATGTCCTGCGTAGCGCTGTGTTTTTATCGTGCCCGAATTGAGATTTGGGTTAAAGCAGTTATCTTTGCTATTTGTTATCAGCTACTGCCATTTGCTGTTACCAGCCCACTCCCACACGCCCATTTCTATTTCACTTCCAAACTTTGATTCAAATTCAAACTTCAAATTTCGGTCAAGATTATTTAAATTTGATCTCAAATACTGATTTTCTCGTTGGTTTATTTACCTCAAAAATATATCGTTCAATATGGAAGGGCAACAACCAACTGAAAATAACTTGACTACTGACTCGACTAACTTACCTCCTGAAACACTTCGCCGCTCCACTCGTCCTGTCAAATTGACAGAGAAAGCATTGCAGAATAAAGAAGACGACCTTCAAGGTAAGTTTTTTGTTGAACATATAGATTTGCATTCGATCATACAATCTACTCGAAATAGCTTAGTGTCTCAAAACATTGATGGTGATAGCTTAGCAGTGAATAAGCTTGACATTACTGCTAGGCTCAATTCTTTGAAGGAGATATTTGTTGAGCTAAAAAGGCTCAATGAAGACTCCATTGATGATGAGGTTATTGAGGCAATGGATGAATCTTCTATTTCTGTTCGTAATATCTTATCGGATATTGATAAGGTATCCAACATGTCTTCTTCTAGACAACCATCAATTCGGTTGGCGCACTCAACACAATCACGACTCTCGAGGACATCTTCCAGATCGTCACGACGAGTTGCAGTCGCAGCAGAAGCCGCTGCATTACAAGAAGAGCTTACAGCCCAGAAGCTTCAAAATGAACGGGAAAAGGAGCTCGAAAGAATGGAACTTGAGGAAGAAATGAGGAGGAAGCAAGTAGTTTTCAAAATGTCCGAGCTGAAAAGACAACTAGAAGAGGAAAGACTACAAGGCAAGCTCAAGGCACAAGAAGCAATTATGAGAGTCTACGATGAAGAAGATGGAACCAGCACAGTCTCTTCTTCATCCTCGCGTAGAGGTAAAACTGTTGTCAAAAAGATCGAAGATCAGCCAAATCCAACTGATGTGATCCCAAGGGCATCTCCCAAGTTAGAAAGCAAATTGATTGATGAACCAGCCTCCATCGTGTCACAGCAAGCGCAAGTAGTGCTTGATCCCCAAGCTCCGATGTTCCAGCCAAGATCACCAGTTTTAGATCTCGCTGATGCCTTGGCTCAGAGTCGTCTACCCGTTCCGGAGCCGCCAATATTCACTGGAGACCCACTCCAATATCCAGATTGGGTGTCGGCTTTCACTACTCTGGTAGAGCGAAGAGGCATCCCTCCTGGTGAAAAAATTCACTACCTTCGAAGGTATCTTGGTGGTCCAGCAAAGGAGGCAGTCAGTGGCTACTTTCTCCTGAGGTCAGAAAATGCATTTGAGCAAGCAAAGAGCACCCTTCAAAAGAGGTTTGGCAATCCATTTGCTATTGCTGAAGCCTTTCGGACAAAGTTGGATGTGTGGCCCAAGATAACCAGCAAGGATCACAATGGGCTGCAGCGGTTTGCAGACTTCCTTCAACAGTGTCTGGTAGCCAAGGCTGAGATTGTCGATCTCAACATTCTGGATGATATACGAGAGATCAACCGAATGGTTGCTCGACTACCAGATCATATCGTCCATAGATGGAATCGCTCGGTGGCACAGACAAAAAGGGAGCGACTTTGTTATCCTAGGTTTGCTGACTTCGTTTCTTTCATTGGGAACGAAGCAGACATTGCTAATGATCCTCTGCTCACTGTGGATGTTGGCAAGACTAGAGAGAGAAAACAGGAAACCGCAGTCTCAAAACGGGTAACCCTCTCTACGTCTGGCTCAACTTCACAGAAGCAATGTCTGTTGTGCAAGAGACAAAATCATTCCCTGAATGACTGTCGGGAATTCCTTCGGAAAGACATGTCCCAGAGAAAGGATTTCATCAAAAATGAAAGACTTTGCTATGGCTGTCTTGAAAAAGGCCATATGTCTAAATATTGCCAAAGCAGACTGGTCTGCAAGAAGTGCAGTAAAAGGCATCCAAGCTGCCTTCATGAGGACCAAAGAGATTCGAACAAGGCCAACTTGGCATCAAGCCAACCGAAGGAAGCTCAAACCGCATCGACCTCAAATCCTCAAGCTGTAACGCACAAAGTACAAGGCGATGAACGTAGTGACCTTACATCAATGGTTGTGCCTGTGTACCTTTCTAGTACAGAGAGGCCTGACAAGGAGGTTCTAGTGTATGCACTACTAGACTCCATGTCAAACACCACCTTCCTTTCCGAAGATGTCGGCCAAGACCTGGATGTACAATCCCAGCCTGCCACATTGTCGTTGACAACTTTGACAGATGAGATATCGATCTCAACCTTCAAGTATGACAATCTTCGTGTCAGAGGTTTTTATTCCTCGGAGAAAATTCGTCTACCCTCCACATTTACTAGGCAGTCTATCCCTCTGGACGACAGTCATATCCCGACTCCAGAAACTGCCTCCAAGTGGCCTCATCTCGTGTGTGTGCAGGATATGATAGCGCCAAAACAAGACTGTCCTGTCGGTCTTCTGATTGGCTACAATTGTGCACAGGCCCTTGCTCCTCTGACGTCAGTCCGAGGCCAAAATGGTGAGCCGTATGCTGTCCAAACAGACCTTGGTTGGAGTATTGTTGGAGGTCAGTCTGACTTGTCCAACAGCTTCGATTCGTTTGGCCACACATACAGGACAGTCAGCATGAAGGTAGAGGCCCCGATTGATATCAAGAAGGTGACATTCGCTTACCAGTCTCCCTTAAAGGAAGCGACTGCATCGGATTTCCTTCAGCTCATGGAAAGGGACTTCCAAGAAGCTGAACAAGCTGATGCAATGTCACAAAATGACAAAAAATTCATTCAAGTTGTCACCGAAGGTTTACGCCAGAGAGAGGATGGGTTCTATGAGATGCCTCTTCCATTCAAGAAAGGACCGCCATCTCTTCCGAACAATCGACAGGCTGCTTTGGGTCGATTAGCAGGTCTCAAGAAACAGTTCCTGAAGAAACCTGAATATCACAGTCACTACAAGGTATTCATGAAGGAGATCTTGGCACGCGGTGATGCAGAGATGGTCGGTGATAGTAGTGACAAAGGCTTGTGGTATATTCCTCACCATGGGGTATATCACCCTAAGAAGCCTGGCAAGGTCAGGGTTGTATTCGATTGTAGCGCCAGGTATCTTGGGACAAGCCTCAATGACCATCTCCTGCAAGGCCCTGACTTGATTAATCCTCTCATCGGTGTCCTGTTGAGATTTCGCCAAGGTCCTGTGGCATTCATGTGCGATGTGGAGAAGATGTACCACCAGTTTAAGGTTGCAGATCCACATCAAAACTATCTGCGTTTCTTGTGGTGGGAGGATGGGGATCTCTCCAAGACCCCAGTAGATCATAGGATGAAGGTCCACCTCTTTGGGGCCACCTCATCTCCAGGCTGTGCCAACTTTGGCTTAAAACAGATTGCGGAGGACCACAAGAAACTCGGTGACCGTGCAGCCAACTTCCTCAAGAGGAACTTTTATGTCGATGATGGCCTAAAAAGCATGTCTTCTGAACAGGAAGCAGCTGTGCTAATCAAGGATGCAACTCAAATGTGTGCTAAAGGCAATCTACGTCTGCACAAATTTGTGTGCAATAGCAAGGACGTAACCAGCACCATTCCAAAATCGGAACGTGCCACTGTCACGAATGCAAGTGTTCAGCTAGGTGAACAAACCTCACCAATCGAAAGAGCTCTTGGGCTTCAGTGGTGCGTCAGTTCTGATGAGTTCTGCTTCCGACTTACTCTGAAGGATCAACCCCTCACTCGACGAGGTATTCTAGCTACAGTTGCGTCTGTATATGATCCCCTTGGTCTCATTGCACCAGTTGTCCTTGCTGGCAGAATGATTCTGCAGGAAATGTGCAAACAAAAGATGGATTGGGATCATCCCGTTCCTGACTATCTTCGGACAAGATGGGAAATATGGAGACAGGAGATCCTGAAGCTAGAAACTGCAAAGATTCCTCGCTGCTTCCAGCCCAAAGATTTCGGAGAGGCTGAGGAAGTGGAATTGCACCACTTCTCAGATGCCTCATTATCTGGATATGGACAATGTTCATATGTCAGATTACGAAATCAAAGGGGACAAGTCCACTGCTCTCTTGCCATGGCAAAGGCGAGAGTAGCACCGCTCAAGCAGTCTACCGTCCCCAGACTGGAGCTTCAGGCAGCAACCTTATCGGCCAAGGTTGCAAAAATACTGAATAAGGAGCTAGACTACAGCTCAGTCAAGAATATCTTCTGGACCGACTCCAAGGTTGTTCTGGGTTACCTGTACAACCAGTCTAAGCGCTTCCACATGTTCGTTGCGAACAGAGTGGATTGTATTCTGAGAACCACAAGTTGTAGTCAGTGGAATTATGTTACTAGCGGTGATAATCCAGCTGACTACGCATCACGTGGACTGACAACAGAGGAACTTCTTTCGTCAAACTGGTTAGGAGGACCAGACTTCCTTTGGGAAAGTGAAGTTGCTAAGCAAGATGTCACACTAGAGGTTTCTCCTGACGACGTTGAAGTGAAGTCTTCGACAGTACATACAGTAATGTCAAAGACCAAGATTTCAACCTTTACGTCATTTGAAGATAGGTTGAACCGCTTCGCCATGTTGGACAGCGCTATTAGAGCGGTAGCTGTACTAGTGAGGTGTTGTTACAGGCGCAAGGGACATGACATAGATGATGTTGAGATCAAAAGAGTCGCTGAGAGAAATCTCCTGCATGCTGTCCAGAAAGAAGCCTTCTGTGATGAAAGACAGCAAATCAAATCTGACAAACATGCTGTGTCAAAATCTAGCCGCCTGAGTCAATTAGATCCATTTCTTGACAAACAAGACCTCCTACGGGTGGGAGGACGCATGAAGAGGTCTGAAATGGTGTATGGAGTTAAGCACCCTATTATCCTTCCGAAGGGTAGTAGACTTTCCATGCTTGTCGCACTTCACTATCATGCGAAGATTTCTCACCAAGGTAGAAATATGACCATCAACGCAATCAGATCAAGTGGATACTGGATCATCGGTTGCAGAAGCATTGTCTCATCTCTGATCGGCACATGCACCCATTGCATTAGACTAAGAGGCAAGTTGGGTGGACAGAAGATGGCTGACCTTCCATGTGAACGACTTGAGCCATCGCCCCCTTTCACTTATTGCGGTCTGGACTGTTTTGGTCCATTTGTAATCAAAGAAGGGCGCAAAGAGCTCAAGCGCTATGGCCTCATCCTGACATGCATGGCAATGAGAGCCATTCATGTGGAAGTATTGGATGACATGTCATCCGATGCATTCATCAACGGACTGAGATGTTTCATTGCTATTCGAGGAAACGTAAGGCGGATTCAGTGTGACCAGGGCTCCAATTTTGTTGGAGCCAAGCATGAACTGAAACAAGCTCTCCGTGAGATGGATGCGGACCATGTCGCCCGCAATCTTCTGGAGCAGAACTGTGAGTTCAAAATGAATCCTCCTTCCTCTAGCCATATGGGAGGTGTATGGGAGAGACAAATAAGAAATGTGCGCAATGTTCTCAATGGATTATTGGAACAGTGCGGAACGCAGTTGAATGTCTCCTCTCTACGGACATTTCTCTATGAGGCCATGGCTATCGTAAACAGCCGTCCATTGAGTGTGGATAACCTGGAAAGTCCTGATGGTCCTCTTCCGTTGACTCCCAATCATGTTCTGACCATGAAATCCGGTCTTATACTGCCTCCACCTGGAAGCTTTGAAAGGGAGGACATCTATCTCCGCAAAAGATGGCGTCGAGTCCAATACTTGACACAGTTGTTCTGGACACGATGGCAGAAGGAGTACCTGCACACGCTTCAACCAAGAAAAACTTGGACTGAAAAGAAGACCAATGTGCACGTAGACGACATAGTACTCTTGAAAGATGAAGCCATTTGTCGGAGAGATTGGAGAGTTGCGAGGGTCATGGAAACAATGTCCAGTGATGATGGTCTAGTCCGGAAGGTGCGACTTCTCATGGCGACCCCAGACTTGGACAAAAAAGGTAAGCCAGTAAATAAGAGGACAACTCTTGAAAGGCCAGTACACAAACTGGTAGTTTTGATCCGCAGCACCGACAAGGCGATTGAAGACTAAGCTTGACTTTAATAGCTGACATTCACTTTTACCCAGACAAATGGCTTTGACTAACCTGGACTTTCATCCTGCCCTGACATTCTAAGAAATATTTTCTCAATTTGGGGAAGACCATTTGTATTTATAAATTTTGCAAGTCGGTCAATTCCTTGTTTTGTTTCAAATAGATAGTTTTGTTGTTTGAAAAATCAGTTAGATGATTTGGGTGGGAGTGTGGCTGCCGCCAGAATTTGTCATTAGTATTTTTAATTTTTGTTCATAGCACCACCTATTTTACATGTGCATCGCCCTTTAAGTAATTTCTCTTTGTTACTTAAGAAAGATTTACAGCGCATGCCTAGCGCGGGTCAATGTCAATAAAAGGCCTACAAACACATTTTTAGTACGCACGAGAAAATAGTTCCATACATTCAAGCATAAGAAATAAGTTATTATCATTAATTATGTACTGAAATGTAAAGTAATGTTCATTGAAATGCGAATAACATTGGTAAATTCTGTCAAAACTAAATCGTTGGTCGTTTTAAGTAAAATTCCAGTTGGACAAATTATTTGATATCCGTGTGCCGATAAGTTCGGTGAACGCGTTGACCCTTGGCTTTTCTGAATTACGACCTGGCCCAAGCAATACGTGTTTTGTGGGGTCTTCAAGAAACGCCAAAGTTTCAAGTATATTTTGCTGCCCAAGGATGGAAAAGTCCTGCCAACGAGGTATGTTATGGCAGAAATGTATTTAGAACAATTTCATATTACTTACATGATCTATCAGTTTGTAATTTTGATACATTATAAGTGTTTTTTCATGTTGTGATTAGTAGCGTTCAGTGAGCTAGTTTTCCGCACACGTGAGATTGTTTACATCTAACGCTAAATTATGGAAAGCCATTTGAATATTTCATGTTTGAGTAATTATTCATGAATAAGAATTCTCTGTAAATCAGTAGCATATAAAACTTGCTTTTATATTCATAGTCTTAACTAGTATGCTCTTAATGCATGTTTATCAAATTTCTCGTAAGAGACTTGTAGCTCATATCATAAATGTTTTATCATGAACCCTTTTTATACTCATTCTGACAAATCATATCTGTATGAACAACTCTCGTTAAGAACATCTATCTGGTTTATCAACTCTTTAAATTGACAAGTAATCTGTATATTTACTTGTGTACATATATTTGTATCTTTCGCACGGTATTTATTATTCTGTGCTATTTTATACTTTTTATGTTCACAGTTTTCACGGCACTGTTCATCACTGTTACTTTGTTTTGACAATCGTTAAGTCAAATAAAGACATTCGTCACCAGAAAATGAACATCCGTTTCAACGTTGAGTTATTTTGATCCTGCGGCAGCAACATATAGTAATACAGTCCATAGTTTTTGTTTCACAGTTCTATGATTATCAAGGTTATTTTGCAGACGCGACCCCCTCCCCCCCCCCCTCCTCCCCCCCCCCCCTCCTCCTCCTCATCACAACTTCCCATTTTTATTTTGCAAAGGAAATAATCCAATTAGACCCTGCAGGGTAAAATTTGGTAGAATTCAGACAAGGCTTTTTGATTTTAGGGTATAAAACAAAGTGAGAGAATTTGATTTACGAGGCTAATAGTTATAATGAGCAAAATAATACCAACAAAATTGACTGTGATGAACTGTAGACAACAAGATGCATAGTAAAGAGGTACCAAACTAACGGTCTCCGTTTTACCAAATTTCTAGTGATGATATATAATGTATTCCCAATACCCATATAGTTTTAATTTCTGTAGGCCAAGTATAGACCCAGCCCTACACATCAATAAATAATAATATTGATCTAGCGGATGATTGGATGACCAGTCATATTATTCTTTGCCATAACACCGGAAAGTGTTTATTGTATGTGTAGTATAGAAAGAGAAATGGGGAGAGGTGAGGGGGAGCTCGCCACGTTGGCAAAGTCAATCGATTTTGGGTGATCAAATTGCGAAGTACAATACATGTATATTGTAATACATTTAGGTCAGCAAGCACGATGGGTCAATTTTGTCAGCTTTCAAACTGCTTCTTTTATACTTACATTTCCTCAACTGTCAATCTTAATTGCGACAGACCATTAAATGGCATTATACAGTGATTTTTAATGGCTCAACCCATGTTGTACGTAATCTATTACGCATAAAATTAAAGATAAACTCCAGTTCGTCGCACGGCTGGCAGAAGGGCGTTAGCTCGAATTTCAGGTCAAAAATCGATTTTTGATATTTCATGTCATTTAATAGAGTTTTCAAAGCTCTTTCAAATGATGTGATCGAGAAATCATAAAACGAAGTAAATGATTACGTAATCGACAATAGTAAAAGGGCGTTAGCACAAACTGTCAGATATCGCGCTAAGCAGAAGGGCGTAAGCCCTCTACGCCCTTTGCATATTGGGCGCGAGCGTAAATTTTGATCAAAGCAGAAGGGCGTTAATCGCCGGTTATCGCGAAGCTGACGTCTGCTAGGCCTGTGGTAAGCAAAATAACTGCTTCTTCTTTTAAATAACGAGTTGTAAATGTCAAATTATCTGGAAGATTTGATATATTTGGTCACACTGATTACATTATGATTAGGACTGTAAGAATATTTTGATTTTATCGGGTAAAAATGCGATGTATAATGATGATAATTAATACGTTGCCCCGTGTATTGATTTATATGGTATCACGGACAAATTCTAAGCAGTCATTACGCATTAGCATTGACTCTCTATGACTATGCTGTGCTGGGGTGGATGTTGGGTGGCATTGATGCTGGAGTGGGTGGCAATGGAAGCGCTCCCTTGAAGTTGAAGGCCTCCAAATATGAAGTAGATCTAGGTCTAGCAACAAGCTTCAAGCCTCAAGTCAAGGGTGATGTTCCACGCAGTTATTGTCCCGAGGGAAACATCAGTTCCGGTAGAGAGTTGGGTGCGGGATGTGATGTTGTTCTTGTGATGTTGTTCAGTTAGAGCAAGATACATGTAGGCCTACAGTATGTAAGAGTAGTCGTCAATCTATATCTGTGCCGTGATAATCATTTCATTGTTTTTTCGCTCTCATGGAAAGACGAGACAAGACAACAATTTGTAAAGACAGTGGTACGGATTGAAATTTGAAAGCATGCTTAGCGTAGATCTACAAAATTAGTTAAATAAATGTCAGATTGTTAGTAGAATACCGTATTCAGGTATTATTATATTAATTGCAACAGTGCAAGCAGATTCTAGACTCTAGAGGTCTAGACCCTAATAGATTATTGTTCAAATTAAATTTGCAAAAATGATAGTACAAATATGAAAGGAGAATGGTTTGAACTTTGATACCTTTGTCTTTTAGTGGCTTTGTTGAAGTTTGTTCAACTTTAATTAAGGGCAATCTCAAATGATAGTTGCATGTCTAGAACTCTAACATTCAACTTAAGTTTCTACTTTCCCGCTACCGGAACTGGGGATGGTCAATTGTAAAGTAGCTTGTAAGTTGGATTAGATCTACTTTCAGTCAAATTAATGTAACCCTTTTGTTTGCCTCACTTTGTCAGGATTTGCACAGCTAGGCTACAGCATGGAGCCAACAACAGAATTGCTGGTTCAGTGGAAAAAAGATGGCTCCAAAAACGTGGTAGTGTATGGAGATATTCAATGTCCCTGTATTCCAATAAAAGGGACAAAAGTCTTCATGCCTTGGAAAGGCAGGAGATGGGAGGGAGTTGTCCTGGCAGTGGATGATGAGTCTGAGGAAAGTGATGATGACAGCATACCACTTGCTCAACTAATAATTAAAGGTAAGATTTTATGTTGACAAGTAGACTTGTGACAATGCAGAATATGAAAGTGCACAACAAAGTTTTGACAGTCCTTGACCCCGTTTGAGATGGGTTTAATTCTGGTATAACACGCATTTACAATAAACTCCAGCCCGAGATATCTCAGGAATAGTCTTGAACAGGTAAAAGTTCACATTTAAAGAAACTCAAGGAAAAAAAATTAGGTATATACCTTTACCTTTACCTTTACTGCAAATACTGGAAGAATGCTGAGACAGCAGTCAAGCTTCCAGGTCTATCTTCTTGTACTCATACTCTTTAATAATAATTCTCATAATATACAAGAGATAATTGATTTCAAGAAACGTAATATTCATTAGTTTTTAGTGTGTAATTATTTTATTTAAATATTTGTCATTCATTTATCTGTCATCACACAAAATAAAGGTTATAGTGCCTCCCAACATTTTGGAAGTGTCTTCTCATATTTTTGAAGTGTCTACAAGTTTCTAATGAATTTAAGCAAAATTAAAATTAAAAACATGAAAATTGTACGTATATTATCTGCTTCTCTTAGTCTTGGCCTTTGAACATTATTGTTTAAGAGTTAGTAGCTTGTTAAACTAAGTTGCTATATAGAGTATAATGATTTCTAAATGAATATTTCTGAATTATTTTCATCGTAGACCGTGTACCTCTACCAGATCAACCAAGGCTTGACGTTGGAGATGTTGGTGTCACAATGACAGGTAATGTATGATACTATTGATGAAACATTGTTGGCCTTCATACTATTCTGTTTGGTTTGATAACAATATGATAGAAATCATTGAACTGAAATGCTATACTTTATCATGATTTCTAAATAAATATTTCTGAATTATTTTCATTGTAGACCATGTACCTCTACCAGATCAACCAAGGCTTGACGTTGGAGATGTCGGTGTCACAATGACAGGTAATGTATGATACTATTGATGAAACATTGTTGGCCTTCATACTATTCTGTTTGGTTTGATAACAATATGATAGAAATCATTGAACTGAAATGCTATACTTTATCATGATTTCTAAATAAATATTTCTGAATTATTTTCATTGTAGACCGTGTACCTCTACCAGATCAACCAAGGCTTGACGTTGGAGATGTCGGTGTCACTATGACAGGTAATGTATGATACTATTGATGAAACATTGTTGGCATACATACTATTCTGTTTGGTTTGATAACAATATGATAGAAATCATTGAACTGAAATGCTATACAGTATCATGATGTCTAAATGAATATTTCTGAATTATTTTCATTGTAGACCGTGGACCTCTACCAGATCAACCAAGGCTTGACGTTGGAGATGTCGGTGTCACTATGACAGGTAATGTATGATACTATTGATGAAACATTGTTGGCATACATACTATTCTGTTTGGTTTGATAACAATATGATAGAAATCATTGAACTGAAATGCTATACAGTATCATGATGTCTAAATGAATATTTCTGAATTATTTTCATTGTACATCTTGGACCTCTACCAGATCAACCGAGTGTCGGTAGGCTTGACGATGGAGATGTAAAGCAATGAAAAGTAATGTCACAAAGAAACATTGTTGGCTTACATACTTTTCAAAATGATTTGATGATCATTGCTAGCTTTTATTCATATGCAGTAAGTGTCATTTTTTTATAAAGTTTTCATCAAATTTTCAATTTAGTAAAGTTAAATATATTAGTTATTTAGGCCGTTTAATAAACCAGACTGAGATAGTTGATGAAGTGATATTCAAGTTTTTCTTTTTTTTCCTATATTTTGTTAATGTTCTCTTTGCATTCATAGTCATGCCTTGGAAAGGCAATAGATGGGAGGGAGTTGTCCTGGCAGTGGATGATGAGTCTGAGGAAAGTGATGATGACAGCACACCACTTGCTCAACTAATAATTAAAGGTAAGATTTTTTGTTGACAAGTAGACTTGTGACAATGCAGAATATGAAAGTGCACAACAAAGTTTTGACAGTCCTGTTTGAGATGGGTTTAATTCTGGTATAACACGCATTTACAATAAACTCCAGCCCGAGATATCTCGGGAATAGTCTTGAACAGGTAAAAGTTCACATTTAAAGAACTCAAGGAAAAAAAAATTAGGCATATGATGATGAAGTCTGATGATTGTAAAGAGATAAATGATTTCAAGAAACGTAATATGCATTAGTTTTTTTTTTGTGTAATTATTTTTTTTAATATTTGTCATTCATTTATCTGTCATCACACAAAATAAAGGTTGTAGTGCCTCCCAACATTTTGGAAGTGTCTTCTCACATTTTTGAAGTGTCTACATGTTTCTAATGAATTTAGGCAAAATCAAAATTAAGAACATGAGAATTGTAAGTATGTTATCTGCTTCTCTTAGTCTTGCCCTTTGAACTATATTGTTTAAGAGTTAGAAGCTTGTTAAACTAAGTTGCTATATACAGTATCATGATTTGTAAATGAATATTTCTGAATTATTTTCATTGTAGACCGTGGACCTCTACCAGATCAACCAAGGCTTGACGTTGGAGATGTTGGTGTCACAATGACAGGTAATGTATGATACTATTGATGAAACATTGTTGGCCTTCATACTATTCTGTTTGGTTTGATAACAATATGATAGAAATCATTGAACTGAAATGCTATACAGTATCATGATGTCTAAATGAATATTTCTGAATTATTTTCATTGTACATCATGGACCTCTACCAGATCAACCGAGTGTCGGTAGGCTTGACGATGGAGATGTAAAGCAATGAAAAGTAATGTCACAAAGAAACATGTTTGGCTTACATACTTTTCAAAATGATTTGATGATCATTGTTAGCTTGTATTCATATGCAGTCAGTGTCATTTTTTTATAAAGTTTTCATCAAATTTTCAATTTAGTAAAGTTAAATATAATAGTTATTTAGGCCTATTAATAAACCAGACTGAGATAGTTGATAAAGTGATATTCAAGTTTTTCTTTTGTTTTCTATATATTTTTAATGTTCTCTTTTTATTCATAGACATGCCTCATGAAGTTCAGATGTGTGAACATTTCACATGTTTACATGAAGTGTTTAGTACATGCTCCCAGTGTCTTGTTTTCCTGTGTGAACACCACTTCAAAGAGGACGACCCATGTGCAAACCACAATAACTATGCTGTAAGTTAAACTAGCGTTATGTTGATTTCACTAAAAATGCCTTATAAATTATTGTAAAGCCCTTATACAGTAGTTATAGGGTCAAAAAGAAGTTACAAATCCATGATAATTGTTACATCATTCCTTAAGCTGTTTCTGCTAGTTTGCTTCCTTTTTTTGAAGATGTTGCAATAGTCAAAAGTATCAGCCCCCCTGATAATTGTTTAAAATCACAAAAACAATAAAACTGTTAACTTTAAAGTCATTGCTGCAATGACAATTTCAGGATATGTTAAAAAAGTTCTCAAAAATGAATGTAAGTGGCACTCCCCTGGTTATGGGTACCGGTATATTTAAGTTTTGACTGCGGCAAAGCTGAAAGATGAAGGTATCATGCCAACTATCTTACAAAAGATTACAGTGCTCTCTTTATAATATTATTTCTGGCTACACATATTTTTTTACTACCATAGCATCTACTTCAAATTCCGGAGAGGCTTTCAGAAGATCATCCAGTGATCGACACAGTTCTGGAATTGATGATGGACGTTCCCTTAGCAATCGAAGTGCAGGAGACAGTTGACATAGTTCCAGAGGTGACTATACCAATGTTATCCAAGCAGACAGTGAAGGTCATTGGAGGAGAAGTGAAAAATATTAATGTCTCAAATGTCACCAATTTGAGTTTGTAGTTTACAGTGGGCAATGTCTTTAGGCATTATATGTCAGTTTGTTGGAATTATGCTGTTGCAGACACCTCTACAATATTCATTAATCAAAACAACAACCTTTTAAGCAAACTTTTGAACCATTTATTTCTCCTACAATATTTACTACAAAAATGGGTTTTACATTTCTATGTCATAAAGTTTATTCTTGTGTACTTTACAGAGAGTGGCTTCTGCCTATCACACCATCAATGCTGAAGTGGAACCCGATCTACACAGAGATATTGGAGAACGTCCTGAACAATGTGAGGTAAAAGTCTGAAGCTTTAAAATGGTTGCCTGTTACAAATTCTGCTCAGGGAGTGGAGAATTTTCTTTGACAAAGATAAATGTATTTTTGTTGTACCGGAAAATGGCTGGTGTACAGCTCTTTAGACACAGTAATTGGAATAATTGCTCTACTTCCCTCTGATTGAGTGGTTCTGGGACAAATGACCATGCAGAAGTACTGCAATTTTCTTCTTTCTCCTCCCATCTCTCTCTCTTTCTCTCTCCCTCTTTCTCTTTCACTCCCTAATTTCTTGATGATGGCTGGGTTTGAAGGTGGGATAGGGGAGAGAGTGAATCAATGTATTTGTTAATTAAATCAAGGCAATAGAGGAGAAGCAAAAGGAGAGAAGCATGCCAGCCAGATTGCAAGGTTACAGTCATTTACATTGACTTGCTGCAGTGTTGACTCTTTCATCCTTCACCAGTTCAGAGCATGAATATGTTAAACTAATATTTTGTCCACCACTTTTATATTTTTATTCTAATACAGAATAAGAGAGCCAGGAAACGTTTTGCAGATCCAAACAGCTGGCAACAAAACGTCCAGAGGAAGAATCGCAACCTGGGCCAGGCATATACCTCAAGAGATGGGAAGCAGAGGGAGGTGAGAGAGATGGGTCCATGCTGTCCCAATTCATGTAGGTTCAAATGTTCAGAGAGTATTACTGCAGATGCGAGGGAAAAAATCTTCAAAGAATACTGGGCTACAGGATCTTATGAACAACAAAGGGATTTCATTCGACAGTGTGGGTCAGAAAAGAAAAAGGGGAAAAAACATGGTTCAAAGGAGAAGGCATCACGCATCACTAGAATATATTCTCTCCCTATAGACGGTCAGAGAATTGAAGTGTGCCAGTTCTATTTCATTAACACTTTGGCTATCTCCCAGAAGACAGTGCGATACACCCTTGCCCAAAAGGCTAATTTTGCGCAAGATGAGAGAGGGCATCATCAGCCACATAATAAAACCAATGAGGCTGAACTTCATTGTATCAGGGCCCACATCCAGAAGTTCAAAGTTGTCCCCTCTCATTACTGCAGGAGTACGACATCGCGTCAGTACCTCCCTGGCAATCTTAGTGTTAATAAAATGTATGACATGTATGTAAAGGAAACTGTAAATCCTAAATCCCTGACCACATATAGATATGTGTTCAATAGTGAATTCAATTTAGGCTTCCATGTGCCTAAGAAAGATGAATGCAAGAAATGCACAGCCTTTGATAATGCCTCACCAAATGAAAAAGAAGGCTTGAAAAAAGACCAGGATGATCATGTTCACAATAAAATCAAAGCCAGAGAGGAGAAAGAGAAGGACAAGCAGCGTGCAAGCAAGGACGACAGTTTTCAATCATTTACTTTCGACTTACAGCAGGTTTTGTCAACCCCTTCCTGTAATGCTTCCCTTCTTTTTTACAAGAGGAAGCTGTCAACATATAACCTCACGTTATACAATCAAGGAAATGGCGATGGCCATTGTTTCTTGTGGAGTGAGATTGATGGAGGGAGAGGTTCTTGTGAGATAGGCTCATGCCTTGTCAATCATCTTGAAGGGCTGCCTGATTGTGTTGACCATGTGACTCTTTTCAGTGATTGCTGTTCTGGGCAGAACAGAAACAAGTATGTTGCTGCAGCATTACTCTATGTTGTGCGTACTTCTTCTCTTTCTGTTATTGAGCAGAAGTTTCTTGAATCTGGTCATACGCAGATGGAGGTCGACAGTATGCATAGCTCCATAGAGACGGTCAAGAAGAAAGTCCCTGTGTACCACCCTGACCAGTGGGCAACAATTGCCAGTCTGGCTAGAAGGAACAAGCCCTATCATGTCAAACAACTTCACCATCATGAGTTTGTTGATCTCAAAAGGCTCGCTTCAGAGCTTCTCCAAAATACGGTAAAGGACATTTCAGGTAATCGTGTGTACTGGACCAGAATCAAGCACCTGAAATTTGAGAAGCAGAACCCCCATGTCATGCAGTTTAGGTACTCATTTGAGGAAGAGATGCGAGAGATTAGGGTGTCTTCCTCCCGCAAGATGAGTAACTTGGGACTTGAAGTTCTTCATCATGATCTGCTCAAGATCAGTGCAGTCAAGAAGGCTGACCTTGTTTCCTTGTGTGATCAGAATGTAATACCTCTTGCATACCAGGCATTCTACAGAGCTTTGCCAGCCTCTGATGATGAAGACTTGGAGACATTCCCAGAAGAATGATCTGTTATTTCGTTGTTATGAGGAACTCATGAAAAGTATAGTTCCTTGAGGTGCATCATATGTTGTTTCCTTGTTGCGAAGAATAATATTTTAATAAGTTTTCAAGTAGTCTGAAATACCAATTGCATTATTCACTTTGTCAGTTTATTGTGGAAGATTTAGTAGTTGGAGGTATTGTAATGAATTCACCAATTATTATTGTTAAGTTTACCTGCTGTGTCTGTTATATTGATCATTGCATAAAATAAACATAAAAAAGCATTATTGAAGTAATGACAAATCACCATACACTAAGACACTGACACAGTGCTCTGTTACAAGATGTGTAAATGGGTTATGTTATAACATTAATCTGAAGTACATGTACAAACATTGTACAATAATTGTATTCACTGGCCAATCATTACATAAAAGCAACTTAAAACAAATAATCAGTGAATTCATTACAATACCTCCAATTACTAAATCTTCCACAATAAACTGATAAAGTGAATAATGCAATTGGTATTTCAGACTACTTGAAAACTTATTAAAATATTCTTCCATTGCATATATTGAAATAATAGCAGAAAATGAAAATGATTATTCCATGAAAAGGAACTTGGTATTTACGGACAAGGAAATCTAGAGCGTTGTAACAGGAAGGAATTTTAAAAAATGGGATAAAGTCAAAATTGAAATCGGTGTAATTTTATTTTTTACGTTTTTTTCTTCTCCAGTCTTCTGTTTCATTCACAGGATATTCACTGCCTGTAATATGTGACGGTCTTGAGGTGAGTAAAAAAGAAAGTTAATGCTTTAACTTAGACACTTGACTTGATCAAATGTCATGGTTTGAGTCTTAAGCAAAACATTGCTTTATTTGAACAATAAAGCTGCCAACAGAGAAAGCTAACAAGACTTTTCAGAGTTCTGAACTTAAGCTCTGTTAAGACGTTCGTGATCAATGATGAACACAAAAGCTCTTTTTAGAGCTGTATGTACAATGATGTACATATAAACTCTTTTTTGAAAGCACAGATATGTTCTGTTCTCATGGTTTTGTACACAAAAGCTCTTTTCAGAGCTACGTACATGTTCAGTAATAAACAAAAGCTCATGTTAGAGCTAGAACGTGCTCAACACAGAATACACAAAGTTCTTTTAAGAGCTACCATATTGTACTTTCTGCCATGAACGTGTGCTACAGTTTCACTTATTGGCATACTTTTTTTTTATTTTGCCTTTGATAATGCTGAAATATTGTTCAGGTATTTTCTCTTTTGTTAACTTACTGCACAGTATGTTAACTGCAGAATACACAAAGTTCTTTTAAGAGCTACCATATTGTACTTTCTGCCATGAACATGTGCTACAGTTTCACTTATTGGCATACTTTTTTGTTATATTGCCTTTGATAATGCTGAAATATTGTTCAAGTATTTTCTCTTTTGTTAACTTACTGCACAGTACGTTAACTGCAGAATACACAAAGTTCTTTTAAGAGCTACCATATTGTACTTTCTGCCATGAACGTGTGCTACAGTTTCACTTATTGTCATACTTTTGTTTAATATTGCCTTTGATAATGCTGAAATATTGTTCAAGTATTTTCTCTTTTGTTAACTTAATGCACAGTACGTTAACTGCAGAATACACAAAGTTCTTTTAAGAGCTACCATATTGTACTTTCTGCCATGAACGTGTGCTACAGTTTCACTTATTGTCATACTTTTGTTTAATATTGCCTTTGATAATGCTGAAATATTGTTCAAGTATTTTCTCTTTTGTTAACTTACTGCACAGTACGTTAACTGCAGAATACACAAAGTTCTTTTAAGAGCTACCATATTGTACTTTCTGCCATGAACGTGTGCTACAGTTTCACTTATTGTCATACTTTTTTTAATATTGCCTTTGAAAATGCTGAAATATTGTTCAAGTATTTTCTCTTTTGTTAACTTACTGCACAGTACGTTAACTGCAGAATACACAAAGTTCTTTTAAGAGCTACCATATTGTACTTTCTGCCATAAACGTGTGCTACAGTTTCACTTATTGTCATACTTTTTTTAAATTAACTTAATGCACAGTTATTGCGATTTCTACGTTTGCTTTATTGCTACTATTGTTGTATATACAGTGCGTCCCAGAAAAAAACGAAACCGAGAATTATTGATGTTTTATCATAACTTAATCACATTTATACTTAATAAATGACACATATTTGGAACGCTTAGATCCTCCTCTTTCATTTGATGCAACTCATTATGATGCATATTTCATGCATGAGTGATTAAAATCAATTTGAAGAGAGGAAACCGAAAAGTCGTTTGGCGGGCGGTATTTGAATTTCAAAGAGAAAATCACATTTCTAGAAAGTTGAGTTTCTGCCCTTTCATATGACATCTCTATGAGGAAAAATGAGCAAGGAATGACAAAGTTCTGTTTGTTTAAAGTAGCCCTTACATTTTCATAATTCTAGCAAACAAATTCGGTTTCACTGGCTGCCTGCCGTAGCAAAAAGCAGAATTGACAAAAGACTTAACTCCGTTTCGTTGACAATCAGCCATGCATGAAGTCTTTCGTCTACGGCTGATTGTCAACGAAACAGAGTTAAGTCTTTTGTTAATTTTGTTTGTTGATACGGCAGGCAGCCAGTGAAAAGGAATTCGTTTAATCAAATTATGGAAATGCAAGCACTACTTTAAACAAACAAAACTTTGTTATTCCTAGCTCCGATTTTCCTGATTGAGGTGTCATGTGAAAGGGCAGAAACTCAACTTTCTAGAAATGTGATTTTTTTTTGTTAGAAATTCAGATATCGTCCGCCAAATGACTTTTTGTTTTCCTCTCTTCAAATTGATTTTAATCACTCATGCTTGAAATATGTTTTATTATGAGTTGCATCAGATGAAAGAGGATCTAAGCTTTCCAAATATGTGTCATTTATCAATTATTATTGTGATTAAGTTATGATAAAACATCGATAATTCTCGGTTTCGTTTTATCTGGGACGCACTGTACAATGGCAAACAAGAAGAAAATTTGAATGAGTTGAATATTAAGTATTCTGAACATGAACTGTAAAAAGCTCATTCAAATTATTATGCATTGAATATAATCCAGCAGTATTGTAGTATATGAATAAAAAAAAGCTCACTAGAGCTAGAACAGGTTCAATGCAGAATACAAATCTTTCTTTTGAGAGCTACCATGTTGTTCTTTCTGCCATGAGCATGTGCTACAGTTAAAGGTAAAGACCAGTATTGGAAACGCCCCAATTTCAAAAAATGAAATGGAAGCTCTTATTACCATTCATGTGAAAGAATATGTTTTGAATAATACATGATGATAAAAATGTTGACGGGAAACCGCCTACTATTTGATATATTTGGTAAATTAGTGTATCTCTTGCCTGTTGAGAGATACAAATGCATGTGTCGCGCATGTGTGTGTAGTCCTATATACATCTTTCTGTGTACAGTGATTCTAACTTTATGAAGACTTGGCCAAATTTCTTATCATTTTGATGATTCCAGAACCTTGCAGTACATCTATGCTAGATGATCAACCTTTTCTGATCGATTTCACGATGTTTCTTTCACAATGCAATCGCATGACCATAACTGGTCTTTAGCTTTAAATAAGTTCCAATTTTGATATTTAAACATGATTCATTATGATTTATCAATTTTGAATGATTGTACATAGAATTGTAAAATGAACTGTACAAAAAGGATTCCAGTTATATTGCAAAGAAATAAATTCAGTCATAACCATGACGGAAGTGTTCATCTTAACATTTGATTGCTTTGTGCTATTTAGCGTTTATTCTTATATAGTTACATTTGTTCATGGGAGAAATGTGTCAGAGAGAGTAATGTACTAGAATGAAAATGACTAATGTGACAAGAAGATAGACACACGACTGCAAAAGAGGGGTAACAAACGATTATGAGATGTGTTTAATGGAGAAAGAAAAAGAGAGATAAACAGAGAGATCGATAGAAATAGAGAGAGAGAGAGACAGAAAGAGAAAGAATTGATAAGAAATTGTACATAGTGCTTGGTGTGCCCACCCCCCCCCCCAAAAAAAAGTACACAAATATACTTTTGCTCATTGACAACAATATCCAATTAAACTTAAATCACATAATATTATGAAGCACAATGTACAGTATACATTTTTAGACATAAATGGCATTCTCTAACAAATTAATGCATTTCCTGCATTCTGTGAAGGATTAAAGATAAATTTCAGGATGGGGCAGAGTGATGTGATCAGTGTAATTTTATTTTTTACTCTATTACTCTTTGAATATATTGACCTCTTTGTGTAGAGATACGAATAAGAGGAAATATAACAGAGTTCGAAATCATGGGAATAAATTCCGGAAATCAGCATTAAGTAATTATTACTATTTGAAATTCCAAATAGCTGAAGGAAACATGAAAAATACCTTGGATATTATAAACGATGTACTTGGTTAATGCATTAAGAATTACCCTTACATAATAATCAATAAAGTATCGTGATACATTATGATTTAAAAGCAATTGCTGATAAATTGAATGAGTTTTTTGTAAATATTGGAAGTGAAATCCGTAAAGCATAACCTAATACTATTAATTAATGCTAAAACAAAAGCAAACGTAAAATCAAATTTGATATTTAATCATCACAAACTTTGCATGCGTCTGCTTTTTATTTCAGAAAGTCTGAATGATAACACGCTCCATCCGGGCTACACCGTGCGCGTTACGCCCTTTTACAAGCTTTACGCGCCGAAGCGTATCTATTTTACTCAAAGCAGAAGGGCGTTACGCGGCTTGCGCCCTTTAGCTTGAAAGAAGACGCGCAAAGATGCGTTAAGCAGAAGGGCGTTAGCACTAAATCGCCTCAAACTTGTATAAAACTGACTTATTTCCGGGAAAAAAATGTGTGGCCGTGTTCTGCTTTAACATTTCTATTAGTCTAATAAGTTTCAAACCAAATTTCGGGACGGAAAGCAGTTTAAATATAAATCAAATCTTTAAATGCGAATAACTCGTAAAGTAGTTTTCGAGTCGAACGCGCGCTAACGCCCTTCTGCCACCCGTGCGACGAGTTCTGGTACAAAAAAGAAAATTAATTCCCACAGAATCAAACGAAACTTACACTAAATGTTCAAGATTACAAATAAATGACATGTGCCAAACAATTTTGGAAGAAAATGTATACTGGCTGAGTAATGAGCATAGAAAGACAAGAAAATCAAGGTAGTACTAGCCCCGACACCATGTGTGTTGTCCCATATATAGCTTTCTGTGTACAGTGCTTGTTACTTTACCAAGACTCGGTCAAATTTATTATGATTTTGATGACTCCAGAACCTTGCAGTGCACACCAATACTTACATGCTACATGATCAATGTTTCTGATCCTTTCCACACCTTTTCTTTCACAATGCATCGCATTACCAGTACTAAAGTTTATCTTTAAGCCATATATTTACGTTTCTTGAATCTCACTTCCAATTAGTATTTTTTGTTGAAAGGCATACCTTTGAAAGACAACTTCCCTTATACATTTAACACCCCCCCCCCCTAAACAACAAAAATGGCTGATTTTGGATGAGAATAAAGAGTAAAATCAGGACCTTAGTTTTTATTTGTAAGGTTGGATAAGAAATTTAGAATATAACACGTTAAGAACTACTTCAACGTCGAAAATCAACCAAACTAAAACGCAATTTTTATAGCCTTGTGCGTCACCAGTTTATTGAAACGCACGAACATGACAATGAGGTAATTCGTATCGAACATATTGATTTCCATGGGATTTCCAACGGGTATTGAAATTGCGCTTGAGTTTTTTTTGTGGAAATGAGTACGGCGATCGTGTTTTATAAACTCCTGTTGCAACAACAACATAAGATATTGACTAATGTGAAAATGATTAGGAATATCACAAATATATTTGAAATGTCAAAGTCCTTTACTGTTGTCCTCTATTTACATGTGCAGGTAAACGAGCATCAACGTAGAATCCAAGATGGCGACTGACCAACACGATGGCGACCCTGCAAGCCCTGAAACCGATATCCACAGCGTGCAGTTCATGGAAGAATTCACCACCTGCCCGATATGTGAACGGGAATACGAAGACCCACGGATGCTGCCATGTTTACATACATACTGCAGGAACTGCATCGGGAAGAAGCAAAAACAAAATGGCGGCAGTTTCACTTGTGATTTGTGTAAGGACGGTACGATTGTGAAAGCATCTGCGGTGAACTTGGCAATTAATACGATGGTTGCGAAGATGAAGTCGATGTTGACAGGAGATCAGGCCGAGTCGAGCACCGAATCGGAGTCAGATGTAAGTCTCACAGAGAAGACGTGCACTTCGTGTGAGAAAGGCAACGTCGCGACGTGCCGTTGTCAAGACTGTCGAGAGTTCATGTGCAAGGCTTGCAAGAGGGCGCATAATAACGTCAAGATCCTACGCGATCACACAGTGGTGACGATGGAGCAATGGCAGAAGATGAAAGAGAAGGATCCTCATTTGGACGATACAAATACCGTCAACAAATTATGCCTTGAACACAAAGAACCCATATCATTATTCTGCGAGATATGTTCTCAGTTGGCATGCAGTGACTGTGTTGTACTGTATCACAAGGGGGAGAAGCACCGCTGCGTTGCGATCGAGGAAGCCGCAGCTGCCAGGAAGCAAGAGTTGGAGGCTGCCATCCGCAAGACGCAACAGACGGCAGCGAAATTCCGCGGAGCGTGGGAAATCCTTGAGAAGACGCGAAATGAGTTGAAAGGCAGCGCTGAACAGCTTCGCACCGAGATCAAAGAAGCCATCAAGAGCGAGAAAGACGACTTGGAGGAACGCGAGCAACGGTATGTTGGAAATGTTGATGCTGTTGTAAAGAAGAACGATGACAAAATCGAAGAAAACATTGATAAAATTGAGATGGCGTTAGAAAAGCTGGCTACAGCTTTTGAGCTTGGGGAGAGCGTTCTTGATTTTGGTGATGAGTACCATTTATTGTCGTTAGATCTGGCGCTGCGGTCGCGACTAGCGGACCTGCAGAAGCTCCAACCTAGGCTTCCTTCAGAGGACCTGAGCATCATTGACATATCCGAAATCACAGGAGATGATGCAGCAGATGTAACTGATGAAACGGACGGAGGAAAGAGTGAATCGACGGAATCGGAGCAAGACGTCAGTGAGGACACGACTCCGGTGTGGGAGCTCGCATCTACCATTGGCGCACAAGGTTCCAAAGAGGGAGAGTTTGACTGGTGTAGAGGCGTCTCGGTATCACTGGATGGTCACACTATTGTCGCCGACTGGGGAAACGACCGCGTTCAGGTCCTTGATAAAGATGGAAAGTTCGTGTGTCTGTTGAACTCGGACAAGAAACCTGCTGGGAAGCTCTCGATGCCTCAAGATGTGGCATGTCTTGCCGATGGTCGTTTCGTTGCCGTAGATAAGTCAAAGTTCGTCCGTATATACGACCCTCAGGGCCGCTTCTATCTCCGCTTTGATACATCGAGCAAAGATGAGGAAATTAAAATGCTAGACGTCGAGCTGGCCTGCGTCACCGTCGACCGACGGAACCGAATTCTGGTCGGTGACTGCAAGCGCAACGTCATCACGTTCCATTACGCCGACGGCACCCTCTTGAAGACACTTCCTGTCGTCGGTCCCAGTCATCTCGCCACTGATCTACGGGACCGCATCGTTGTCAGCTGTCCCAGGAAACAGAAGATCCGAATCATGACCAAAGAAGGGAAACTCCTTTTGGCTATTGATTCGTACAGTGAGACCGGAAAGCTGAAGCCGAGTGGAGTCTGCTGTGATGCAGAGAATAATATCTATGTGGTCCACAAAGAGCGTGGAGGGGAGAAGGGGGTCCACATGTACAACGATCGGGGCCAGTATGTAGCAAGTGTTGGATCTTCTTACAGAGAGCCATTCGATGTTTGTCTCTCTGCAGAGGGCCACGTTGTTGTTTCTGACGAAGATGCAATCAAGGTATTCCGCAAGAAACCCAAGGGTTCATCTTCGGAGTGACCGACCGTCAGATGTTTTCATGACGGAAGTCAAGTTGTGTCAGACAAGACTCTTGCAATGATGACCAAATAACCCATATATCATATACATATTTTTACTTATTTCGTTATTCTCTATATGATCAAATCCTTATTTATAACCTGGTTTGCAATTTTTTGTTGGTTAAAATCGTATTTTGTAATTTTCTATATTTGGGGCCTGTCACCACGAAATGAGTCCAGTTGGTCAAAATTTTTATTCCTGTTTTTAAGTATTATATGCATCTACATTAAGTAAGCTTTAAATTAAGGGGTCACACATTAAAATTGATAAATTATATCCAGAAATATGAACAAAAACCTAATTGGACTTTATAAACAATGGGATTACCCAGTTTTTAGATATTAGGTGTAAAGTTAATGATGCGTAACATATTATAGTGTGGTCAACAACAACATAGCAACAACACACTTCCCATCATTCGATTTCAATGAAACTTTCAACAAACAAAGAATTTAATAAGTCGATTTTTGGAAAAATCTTAAATGTGGTAGGTGGGTCAATGTTCAGTACATACACACTATACATCGCTATTACCACGATTGAGCCTAATGCGACACATTTCGTGGTGACTGGCCCCATTTATTTTTATTTTGATGTGTTGATGAATACTTGTTTGTGTCATGAAGGGCCTCAACGTAAACCAGTATTTATTTGCTGATTGAGCTACCCTTCTTTTCAAAGATGTGTAATAAATAAATAAATACATAAATAATTTTGCTCCGGGAATTCATGGGCAACCAGGCATGCTATACACATAATAGTTTGCAGTTTCCGAATTATGAAGTTTATTGAACGAAATGAGCTAGTTTGGCATTTTCTTCTAATGCTTTACGTGTGCCTGGTTAATATGAACATGTATACAATTATTAATACGTATTAATATTTATCACTATACGTGACTAAACTAATTTGATGCTGATAGGTCTAGATTGTTCAAAGTAATGACTTTGAGAGTATACTAATAAGTGATTAGAAGTGTTTGGAACTTAGGCTTCATGGTAGTCCGATCTATGCGTCAACCTTTTAAGTATTTCGATCAAACTTACTTCATCTATTTTCCTAGTAAACATTTAACTTTGCGTTTAGAATATTTACCGCGGTACATGTTTATAGTTATAAAACATGTATTTTTTATATTACGTAATATATTCACAAGTCTTTAAACTTCAGAGAGATAATTCAGTTACATGGTTTCGAAATTCCCAAATATTTGTAATGACATGGCATAGTTGATGGTAGTGATGTTGTGGGAGAGGGGGCGTTCCGGATAGAAACATTAATAATAAGTCGTCAACGAAAGAGCGAGGTAGTTTTGAATAGAACAAATAAGAGTGTTGATTCCGCTGTGATTCTGTACCTATAATTATGTATGAAGTGAGGCCTTCATCGCACACAAATTATTTTGTACCTTGTTTCCACTGCCATTGTAAAATATCAAACGCATACCTCTAAAAGTATTATAACATTGTGTAATACAAATTAATCAACTAAACAACAACCACCTTCGACCCTAGTTTGACATAACAACAGTGATAACGATGTAGTATTATATTTTTGTGTGTGTCAGTATAATTTTCCCAAGTTATATTATGATTGTTGTTTTAAATATTATTTTGAGAGGGATCGATGACATCTGAATTCTTGGTGCGGAGGGTATATATTCGTGATCAGATTATGATAATAGTCACAGAGTCCTTCGACCTAACCCCCGCTTATCAGATTTTATCTGCACTGCACAATGCTATACTATATTCTTGGAGGTACAAAGTTCGCATAATACACTTAAATTTACAGACGTGATCATAGCTCGCCGCAAAGGACCCAGTTCCAATTAATCATTATTAGTGTTTGTGCCAAGATCTTTAACAATCGAAATCATTCATCATTTATTTGTGCATGCGTGGAGTAAAGATAACATTCATTGGGGAATGATTCTGCACACACACATTTAAGTTTTGATATGTTTTGTATAACTTTATTGATTATGAAATGGATTATAAAGGACAATTTTAACATAATTAAGCTGGATAGTGGATACAGTTAATATTCAGAGCGACGATTGATTTACTTGATTGATGTATTTGATAGCGTAATCGTTTATTCTGACTAAGTGTTGTATTAGCAAGAGTATATAAATGAATGCTTACATATTGATCGTATTTTATTATGTTGAAAAGGAATACATAGTAGGCTACATAGCTAATCATGTCACACAAGACAAAGTGTATAGTTTGCAGGCAAAAACTAGAATCGATACTTTATCACAATTCCTAAAGCATTGGGCAGAGCCTAGTTCTGTCAGTCTCTGGCTGTGTCTGGAGCAGCTTAAGTACAGAGCATAATGCAATATATTCCGTCAATATAGTCTCACATTGCAGACACTGTTACTCAAAGCCACTGACGAGAATTTGTGTCTGTAAACTATCAAAAGTGAATGCACATTTTGTACGAAATTATTGGAAAACTTCTCCATTACTCGGTCGGATGGAAGAAAAATATGACAATGCAATTTAATGATTTATTTATTACAAAATTTGAATATTTTGAAATGGAATCACTTCCCAGGGTAGCGTATAAGAGGGCCAGACCAACGAGCAGTGCATGCAGTTTGCAATATACAGTGTATAAGTATAATTTGGATTGTAAATACTTTTAATTTCCTGACGTTTTTTACTTGTCTGTCGGGTAAGCAAGATTAATTAATGATTTCCGAATGGGGCAAGTGAACAATTATTTTTGAGGTGAGTTTCAAATACATGAACATTTTTGTATCTACAATCGCTAATTTATAATATGATTTTAACAAAAGTTTTGTTATGAAATTTAATGTTGCCAAATGCAAATTAGCATAGTGGTTTCCGAGTTATTGTTTATCAGTATACTTTTATCGAGGAAGTCAAATGGCAAGGCTTCAGTAAACCAGTGTAAAAATAATGATTGTTTGGTATTTTAATATTTATGACCAATTTAACATGCGCATAATAGTGTATTGACTAATTCGTTTGCATATTTTAATTCAATGAAAACATAATTATGATGACATGTTTGATGAAACTCAACATTAGCCTATTTATGGTGTAAATAAATAATGAGTAAAAAAAAAACGAAATTAACATTTTGCTTCAACGACACCTTTTTTTACCCTAGCCTTTTTTCTAGACACACAGTTAGCCAAATTTGATATTAATATTTCGCATGCAAGATATTACAAAGCATGATAATTACTGGGTTGAAAAATCGTTTACTAAGAAGAAACAAGAAGAAATGAGAGTGAATGTGAAAGATTCAAAATGCAGAGAAGTAGAGAAATGAGAAAGTATATACTTAGTACTGAAAGTTTGAAATATTTCGTTACTGTGTGTTATAAAAGGCTCTGAAATCCAGAAACAGACCTACATGTAGAATAAGTCCAAGATGTTTGGAATATTAATGTTGATTATAATTGCGAGAAAATAGGATTCTGCTTGAACGCAGTGGAAAAAAGAAGTACCGATGAATTTGAAATTGATCATTTTACCAAGAATTTTGTTGATATTTTCTTGATCAGATCATTGGGGCCTTTAAAAAATATTTTTTCCTTGTATGTGCTTGTTTAGGGGTATAGGCTTTCATATAAAGAATCCCTCCTTTCTGCCTGTCCCAAAGTCTCTCATAAACTGCAATTGTAATTTTTATCGCTATCTTGTTCTTTTTTTTATCATTCCATTCTGTATTTGTATGTTTTTAATGTTTTATGAAGAGTGTTAAACAAACTTTGAATTTAATTGAATTGATTGAGAAGAATTTTTTTTTTAATTAAACGAGATAAAGAGAGCGACCGAGAAAAAGTGGATGAGAGATAAAAATTGAAATTATAGAGAATTATTTTGAACAATTTTATATTTTGGATGATGAAAATGAACGTGGTTTGATATTAATCACAAATTCCTTGAAAATGTAATAATGGAAGAAAATCGCAAAATGAAATCACCTTTTTTTGTTACAATTAAATTTACCACTTGTAATAAGAGCGAATAATAATTAATGCACTATGAGAAACATAATGATGATGATGATGATGAACAGCATTTGTATGGCGCCATATATCTGTTTCACAAAACATTCAAAGGCGCGAGCTCCTCCAATAGAATTAGCATTTAAATGTCTGAAGGAAGATGTGAGTTTTGAGTGAAGCTTTGAAGTGGTCCAGGTTGTCAATTTCGCGAATAGACGAGGAGCAATAGAAGAAAATGCCCGGTCTCCATATCCCTTAAAATGAGTAATGGGCATAATGATATATATATTCTTTGTGTTTGGATGTTTGGATACAAATACGAAGAAAAAAACTGATGATAAAAATAACAGCATTAGACTGATAATAGACATGATAATAAGTACAAGCAGAAAAAGAAGAAGAAAAAGAGGAGAAGGAGGAAGAACTCAGAGGAAAATATTGATGAATAGCTAGGTTCGATTCGATATGATTATGAACATTATAATTAATTCTCATTTTCATTCAGAAATATGTGAAAATAAGCCTAATCATGAAATTATCCCAATATTGTCAGCGAATTAAAATGTGCAAAAAAAAAAAAAAAAAATGTTATCGTCACGGACAGGATTCGAACCTGTGCGGGGAAACCCCATTGGATTTCGAGTCCAACGCCTTAACCACTCGGCCACCGTGACTTTCCCGCCGATAGAGTGCTTTAATAACATATAGAAAAATAGACGATATGAAAAGCATTCAAGAGAGTCAAATCGCATGTAATGTTGCGTTTAACGAAAACCACTATTAAATGAATATCATTTATTCATGATAATATGAACAAAATCCAAGAATGTTGACACTACTTGCTGTAAATACAACTCGGCACTTGGCGAAACATAAAATATCCACAGCGCCCTCTACGCCAATTAGAGTCACATCTTTTGCGTAGCCTTGGCCTTAGTCTGCAAGCACAGACCCTAATTTGACACTTTATCAAAAAATCATTGTGCCTTGAGAGAAGCCTAGTCCAGCTACCTACTGGTTGTGTCAGGAGCAGCTACAGTACATGGTCTATGGTAGTCTTATAGTGCAGACTCACTTTTACGACTGACCAGGGTTTGTGCTTGCAGACTACCTTGGCCTTGCGAGTGAGAACAAGAAATGGAAATGTTGTTCTTGCTTAATTGGCGTAGCCTATCCTGCAAATCAGACACAGCGTAAGAGGATTAAGGGGTGTGTGGGGGTTGCATGGCTGCATGCAACCATTCCCATTACTAAGCAAATATCAACCCCCCCCCCCTGAAAAAACAGGTCAATTAGCATGAGGGGTGGAATTTATTCCAATATTTAGGGGGCGTCTCGAACATCAACTTAATTTTTTTCAATGGTCAATTTTTGTGTCTTGTTACGTCCACTCATTCTACTTTCATACTACTATACTGACAGGGTATATGGGGTGAAATTTATCCAGCTTTCGTTTAAACTCTGTACTTTTTTTGGGGGGTGGGGGGTGGGTCGACTTCAGTGGCACAGTAACATAACGATTTCGGGACAGTCTCCTGGCCTATAGCTGTAGGCCTATTTATATTTTAACTATTGAAAATTTAATAAAAAGAGGCTTAATTGGTACATGTGTGGCAGGAGTCGGTAGCAGTATACGGCTAGAGTTCAAATGAGATCCTCCTTTCCTATTCTGTAAGTTAATTACTTTTTGTCACACGTGACGTGTCTAGACGTGCTTGCCAGGGTAATTCTGTGTTCCCTGATCAGTATTATAGCAAAGGAATTTACCGGAAAATTGATCATAAGTTATGTTTATTTTATTATCTCCTTTTCTATTCACCGGCTATGGGCCAATAATAACATCAACGGCATTTCAACAAAACGGTCATAACCCCCGACTTATCCTCCACGGGTAGTTATTTCTTTCCGTCAGTCTTCAAACCGGCTTTGGATTTTTGCTTCAGATCTCCAAGTCTCTTTTTAAATTTGTCAACACTTATAATAAATATCTAAATATCTCTAACTCCTACTTTTACTTTGAGCTCAGCGATTGTGTCAGGCTGTCAGCGGAATGACAAAACAAAGTTTGCATTTTAAAAGTAACTAACAGCGGCTTTATCAAATAATATTGTCTTCTAGTATAGCGCCATCACACCGGTAACTCTCTCAAAATACGTCTGCTACGCTACAAAACTCCCGAAACAGACGACAGACAGCGCGCGAGTCAAGCCGCCGGGATCAAATTGCTGGCACAAGCAGCGTCGCAGCATTCGCACCCTGTCACTCACTGTGCATAGCCGTGTCGATTTACCAATTAAACATACAACCCCATTCTTCATCGAGAAGAGCAACTTGGTGTGGACAATACCCTTCATACTTGAGCCCATGGGAACATTAATTTTGATTATCTCTTTCGGAATATCGTCAACATTTGCGGACATTTTTCTATCGGCGTCATGAGGTTAGATTGGACCATGGAGAATATAGTCATGGCGATCTTTCGGTTGTCTGCTTTGGTTGTCCACGTCCTTGCGTTGAGCCCGTCAATCGGTGAGTGGTAATTTGTTGAATTGTCTGTCCTTTCTCTTCCTCCTAATTGAAAACTAGGATGGCGCAGGCTTGCTTTCTGTTTTTACCTGGTAATATCGATTGGAGACGAACAATCCACTCTTACCACGTTGAGCCTAGTATAGGTTAACTTCAAGGATAGTGTTACTCGGCCAAACCATTATTTTGCTTCATGATTGTGTAGGTCTTTATATCGCTTTACCTACACGTTCTGCTACGTATCTTTGAAATTAACTTTCTTCTAGATTATCACCTAGCAATTTTTTTCTTTCTTTTTTCTACCAATTCACCGAAATTTTAAAGGAAGGAGACTTGCGTGAATACGTACTAAAGTTGCATAGTCGAGCCAGTGTGCTAAAATAAGATGAATTTGTTAGGCAATAGAAATCATTCAACCGTTTTACGTCCACTCCTTCTGACCGCTTCCACCAGCTTCACGCCCCATGTAGCCCCCCCCCCCCCCCCCCCGTCTTCCCCCTCCCGTCTCTCTCTCTCTCTCTGGAGATCCCCATCCCCCTTTTTTTTTAGTTCCCCCTCTCTACCCTCTCCCCCTCTTCCTCCCTCCCTCTCTCTCTTTCTCTCTCTCTCTCTCTATCTTTCTCTCTCCGGATACCACCAGCACTACACCAGCAGGATACTTCATTTAGCAGTAGTCATTATCGAAACAGAACCCAAACTTAGTAGGAATGAAGATGGGATGAATATTTTGTGTATATTATTTATGTTGCACTGAATTTGAATCTCCCTTCTCTCTCTCTCTCTCTCTCTCTCTCTCTCTCTCCCTATCTTCATCTCTCTCTTGCTCACTCTCTCTGTCTCCCCGTTTCTCCCACTTCCTGAGTTCTAGACGTAACAATTTTTTTTTCTTTTCGGGCGTGATATTGCGGTTGTAAAATAAATTTGTATAATATTGTATCCTTTAAAGTAGCATATCTTCTTACTCGCACGTAAACAAGATTTTCACCTCCAGTGATTCTAAGGGCCTGATAATAAATTGCTTGAAGTCTCAAAAGGACTGTAATATGTTTAATATGTAAAAACAGGCTTTAGAAGGGTGCTGTTGTAGAGTTTCCTAATCCGGAAGAGAGACAAGGTGTTATAAAAAAGAGAAGCCAAACAATTTTAGTCAACATGACGAAATTGAGAAGCTTCCTATTGAAAGGCGGACAGAACATTATGTCGAACATTATGTGTACATTCTCGTTTGTACGTTGGTTTTTAATATATTGTACTTCTGTAAAGGAATTGTGAGAAGAATGACCTCGAGTTTTGGAAAGTTTGTAGTTATAGAAACTTTGTTGTGATTTCTAATTAGTCGCTTCTATTTATCAGTCGGTGGACTTTGCAGAGTGATGAGAAAGGCTCAACCTCTTAGTAATCTTGATTTTCGCATGTTTGGGTGGTCGCACATCCCGACTAATAATTTTGTGCTAACAGATTTGGAATTTGTATAATGCTGTCGGCAATTACGATTGATGAGCTTTTCATTTTACTTCACTTTAATTAATTACTTATTTATCTTGCTTGCTGGCTATTTTTCAGCTAACTTGTCAGCAAATGTAGCCGCCTCTTTTATTTCGAACTTTCTAGTGACGCCCTCGATTATACATGTATTTAAATCATATTTTTGGTTGATCCGTCGTGTAGTCTTATAGAAATTGTATCATCCGTTTCCAATATAAACTGTCATGTTCATTATCCGTGATTATCCTCCAATGAACTACTAGTATGAGGAATCACCATAACGTACAAAAAGAAAAATGAATCTCATATCTTTGAACGCAGACTAGCAGGTGTGTACCGGATGGATGATTGTGATATTGCTTTGCATATAGTCTGTCAAAATTCGTTATTACCCTCGAAGATAAGGCTACGGGCTTGCAGGTCAGAGATACACATTAAAGGTACTATGTCCCATTTGCAGGCCAAAAAAATGAAAAAGTTAAATTCCAACTGCATTTGAAAGATAATACTTATTTAGAACTTCCCTAAAAAAGGTGGGGCTTGAAAATGTCTTCAAGTGGGATACTCAATAGTGTCTGACAGTGAAGTCTAGCAAGTAAACGGGTTTCCTTGCATAATTTGAATATGAGGACACTGCTAACGTTTAAATTTCACAAATAGGACATACATGACATATTCATAATTCCTGCAAAGTTCTACAGAATTTGAGGTTGGCTGCAAAAGGGACATAGTACCTTTAATCCCAGTCACAAAGTTCATCCACCTCGAAATTAGGAAGACAGTTGTTGGACTATACAGTGTCTCAAAAAAAATTCATCCCAATACATATCTTTCCTTTCCGTTCCGTGGAACCCCATTTCGGTTGAATTTAATCTTTAACTAAAACAACAACAAACAAAAAAGAAAAGAAGAGACACATATTCCTATACGACTTAGTAACGGATATAAGAGGGGCGCAACAGCCAAAGGCCCCAATCTCTCCCCCTCCTTGTCTGTACAAAATAAAAGAAAAGAAAAAAGAAAAAAGAAACACCCCATTGCATTACAAGTGGCAAAGCGTGGGCCTAGCTACTGAGTGGTATCAATGTCCAGGGGGGAGGGGCGGAAATATTCTGTGCGTGAAATGTGAGATAATTATGAAAATGGGGCCATCAAGCAAACAGAGGAAGTGAGAGGGGGTTCTATCCATCGTCATTCTCTCCCCCCCCCTCCCCCTCTCTCTTTCTCTCTCTCTCTCTCCCACTCTCTCCCCCTTCCCGCTCTCTCTCTCTATTTTGCTATGCGAATTATGTGCCACTGTCAATTCCACTGAAATGTTCTCACTTGAAATTTCAGGCATCAATATTTAATTTCTTGATGATGTTCTTGAACAAATGAAAATTATTTGGTCAAAACTGTGACTGCAATTGACTTGGAGTCTATACTTTGTTGCCGTTTATACTCCATTATTTGAGCCTAAGAGCCAATTTGAATAGAGAAAGTGATTTGAAGATTACAATCACTTGGCACTTACCGTTTCATTCCCTGCCCAAATGCTTACTTCAGTTATACTTTCGCAAGAAGTATAAAGCGATGAGTGTATAAGTTAAGATTATAACTATTATTATTGAATAAGTTTTCAGTGCTTTTGCAATAACTATGCTGGGAATTTCACTCCTAAAATGGCCATCAATTTCCAATTCCTTTCCGCAGTTTGATTTCATGCGAATACGTTCTCTATAGGCCTATTCCTCCGCCACCCCCAAAGTTCTGTGCGTGTTTGAAGTTGGCCCAAATTGAGTTTATCACATTCACTTTGCATCTGTCTGAACAGCGTATTACAGCACTCGCCAACGCAAATGTCACTGCATTAAATAGAACTTACCAAAATGTCAGGACATTTAACGCGCGCTAAAACCAGCTTACGATAACGTGTTGTTGGTATGTGGCTTGCATACCTCTTTTGCTATGAGTCTATGAATGGAATGAATATGAATTGTATTTATCAGGGTCATAATTATGTTAAATGGATTTATCAGTAAAGCAAGCGATTGAAATTACAGACGGTTGAAAACATTCTTAAAGAATTGTTGTTTTTCCCCATGGTTATTAAGACGTATTTTTCGTTCCTAAATATTCTTTCTTACTTGTTGCACAACCCTTTGGAAGTCCTACAAAAGAAATGTTCATATACCTTCACAGAAATCAACGTCACGCTTCAAAAGTATTGATGATTTCAAGCGCAACTAGATTTTGTTTCTTCTGTTACAACCTAACCCAAATACCTGTTCAAGTTTAATCAAAAAACTGTTGTGATGTTCGTCACTTAAAACAAAATTAGATAATTTATTAGCAAAGGATCAAATATCTAGTCCGTTTTCCCACTTTCCTGGCGATATGGGTGGCCTGATAATTAGTTAACGATTTCGCGTGCGACCTCAAAATGTCACAAGTTGGCAAATCTGATTAACAATTAAACGAAAGGATTCCATTATATACAAAACCTTCCGATTTGGCAACATCACAACATTTTGCACAGTGCATGTTGCGCCGGATGTTGCGTCATTTCGATTGCGTTATTATCTGGGCTAATAAAGCCTGTGAGGGCAGTTAGTGCGTACGCCATTAATTTAAAGCCATATTGCACCTTCATTTTGCATCAACTTCTTGTACCATTTCATTCTCATATGGAGCGTCAATAACCGCGTCGGTCGCTGACGCAATCCTAGGTCAGGCATACCAGTATTACGCTCTTTTAATATGATAAACTATGCGAACACTACGCCAATCTTCACCAATATACTTTATTCTTCGTTAAGAAAAACTATGAATGTTGATTACAAAAGAGGAATGAGTGTAGTTTGCCGAGTTTTAAACAGAAAATTGTTCGCTTCAGACACTTGCCATTTTGCTGTTATTATCGCTAATGTTGCCAATTTACCGAATAACCCACATACTTAGGAAGACTTCCATAATGTTGATTACAAAAGAGGAACAGTGCAGTTTGCCGAGTAATAAACTAGAAACTTGTTCGTTTCAGACACTTGCCTTGTTGCCGTTATTACCGCTAATGTTTCCAATTTACCGAATAATTAAGAAGACTTCCATAATTATGAATGCTAAGTAATTACCATCCATGCACGCGCGACAAACATGACAATTTAGGGTGACATTTAAGTAATAATTACGACCCTCTCCTCCAATTGATTTCTATCGATTCGAGTGAGATGCGCATGAATGGCACATAATGAAATTGTTCATAAAATACTGGTAATGGCAAGTGTTAAAGATATAGTGACGGAGGCCAAAAATGTTAGTCTTCTTCATGATTTTCCGATTCCCAGATAAAAATCGGCTTGATCTATTTTATTCTTACTGATTAATTCAAATTAGATTTTTTTTTTATGACACAATAATGTAAGTTCTTATAGAATACTAGTTATTGGAAGGAAGTGTTACAATAATAGTTCTGGCCAGTGAACATTTGCAATGAAACAAGTCGTGTTCATATACGCTGCCGATATACCCGGTTATATAAATTAATACTATTCTTGATTATTATCAAACTATCAGCGGACTTTTTTCATCCTTTTATTATCATTATTATTATTATCAATATTATTATTATCATTAAAATTATTATCAATATTATTATTATCAATATTATTATTATCAATATTATTATTATTGTTATCATTATTATTACTACTACTATTATCATCTTCATCATCATCATTATCATTTATTCATTTATCATTATTATTATTCATCTATCTACTTTATCACCTTATTGATTTGTCCGCATTATTAACGTGTACTTTCAAGTATTTTCTCTTGATCGTGGTTTTTCTTATTTCCCCTTCTTTTCTATATTCTTCGCTTCGTTTTCACATATTTTCACGATGAGCAATTCTAAATCAAACAAGCCTCTAGCAAACTAAATACTTGTACACATGGGAACAAGAAAAGCGAGAGTTACACGACTGAGTTGCATAAATAACCCAGAGGATCTATGTACATTTTCTATTAGCATGCTTAGGGTGTCGTCGAAGTACCGTCTCAGTTTTATTGTTTGATTATTCTGCTCAAATAATCACCAATCCACCCCTTTCTACTTGAGATCCCAATTTCTCCATGTTGCTACCTTTGCAAATAGGTTGTGCAGCTAGACAAAGTTGTATTAATTAAACATGAGATGTTATTCACTGAGCATACGGTTGTTGGAAACTCCGCGTGTGTAATTTTGAATATTGAACAGCATGGTTGGTACCTCGCAAATTCAATTACCAATTGCATTTGTTAAGCACTATTTGTACTTCTCATCACAATTTTCCAATTCCATGATTGGCTTTTGCTGATCAGCCCTTTCTGTGTCATGCAAACATGTACGTTACGAATGGAATATTGATGTGTATCATCGATGTTCAATAAATTGTATACCATACAATGCAAGATAATTAATATCCCAGACATGTATAATATCATTCTGTACACCGTGAAATTCGTTTGGGGATAGAGGCATGAAAACGATTAGGAAAGAGGTCTAAAGAGAATAATAAGAAACAAATATTTCGTTGTGTCTTTAAATAGAGTATGAAGTAGAATGATTCCTAGCTTCTTGTCCAGATCTTTTTTCTCTTCTTTTTTCAATAATGAGGAGGAGGAATTTCCATCTTTTATGATATTCAATACTTTTTCTGTACATATAAATTTCATTGGATGAATTCTAACACAAATGTTGTTAATTCATTTAATGTTTAAATAATCCTACAAAGGCTGGGAACAATGTGAAATCGCAATATATTAATTACTTTCGTTTACCAAGTTGTCTAGATCTCTTCAGTTTCCTAGTTCATTCATTTAAAAAACAAAAGTATCAAATAAAATTAAAAAAATTGAGGCTGTCGAAAAGAGGAGGGAGGAGGGGACGATGTTAGATATATATTTTATTTGGCCTCAAATATACAGGAAAAAAATTATTCGTTGATTCGAAATGAAGGGATGTAAAATTAATGATCACTCAACAACACTTTTATAAACATAAAAGTGAACCATTTCTTTTTTATAGAAAGGGAAGTTGATTATGATGGAAATACCCCCCCCCCCCGCCTCCGATTAACATTCGATCTGCTCATAAGTCTCCTACGTAATTACTATATCCACGGTGGTTTTCCTTTTAAATGGCCTCTACATTTCTTTACAAATCAATAGGACTACCTTTGAATACTTCGTACTCTGATACCTGAATTCGCAATCAGATATGTTGAAGGATCACAGAGCTCGTATTCAATTTGTAACTCCCGTATCGAATTCAAGTTCATCTCCTACCAATAACCTCAACCATCCTTGAGCCATTTTAGCCTCTATAGCATGGTACACCCACCGTCGGATTTAGGGGCGGCGGGGGGGGGGGGGGGGTCACGGCCAGCCTTGTCCCCTTTTAAATCCCAAATGACATCCCGTCTGCACTTCCCGCCCCAGAATGTGCCCTATATAAATAACGTTTTCGACTTTGAGAAGCAATTGGAAATTGTGACAATTTTTTTTTCTCCGGAGGGAGGGGGGGGGGGGGGTGTTGATTGTCACCAAGTTTTTAGTACGATGCTGTCCCTCCCTTCTTTAGAAAATCCTCGATCCGCCCCTGGATATGTCGTATCTATCACCGTGCTGAGCACCTGTCACCGGATACCTTAAGTAAACCCTGTCTGGTGCTCTTGTCGGAAATCTAGGCTCAGCTATCACAATCATTATTGGGGTTTTGAACCCGAGCGAGGGATCAAATTTTGGGGACAGAAATTCGACCCCCATTTTGTGGGCCACTGCTTGTCTTGTCACAGGTGCTTGGGTGAGGAGTGATCTGGACATCGAACTTGGGAGGACAAGGGAGATGATGAAGATGGAGAGCAAAACAAACGGATGAGGTTGAGGTGAGAAGGTCCACCTCATTATTCCGTTATCCTAATTCCAGTCATGTCCAATAGAACGGAGTAGTCATATTTTGATTTGTCAGAATAGACCGTAATGTAAAATACTGCACTTCTATTACTTTTTCCTTTCGATGAAGTGTTTGGTAATACCCTTCCCTCCCCGCATCTCTCTCTCTCTCTCTCTCTCTCACTCTCTTTCAGCTCGTTAGAAGATTACCGTTATTCAGCGGAGTGTTTGGAAACTCCTTGCTTTAATACAGTATAGTATTCTTATTATTTCATATAACTAGAACCCATATCCTATACTCAAGCAAAGCACTCATAGACACGATAGACCCTATCCAGTGATGATACCTATATTATCTCAGAGCAAATGCAAGACGTGGAGAGAGAGAGAGAGAGAGAGAGAGAGAGAGAAAAGTCAGATACTTTGTAGAGTCGAAACGAAACTGATAATCGCTTCAGGCGTACCTATCAATAGCATCACATACCCTGATCTGTTTCTTCATGCAGTGTACCTCCAACCGCGGTTGTACGGTGTTACTGGGTGTTTCAAAAGACGTAGGAAATGATTATGATAAAGTACAATTTGTTGAGTAAGCCGGGAGCCCCCAGTATATGCTCCCCTCCCACCCCCCCCCCCCACCCTCTCTCTCTCTCTCTCTTATAAGAGCTGGAACCGCGCATCGCCACTGAATACAAATACGGTAGTATAGGCCTGCACGGCTGTTTGTTAGCAAAATACAATGTACTCCCAGTCATTCATTTAATTAGGTTACATGAGGCCACATATTATTTCAGCGATTACAATTGTTATGATTTATATTTTATATTTGAATGCTGAGTGCCGATTGCGAAGAGGAAGGTGGTTGGTGGAGGGAAGAGTGAGAAAGCGAGAGAGACAGGGAGAGACAGACTGAGACAGACAGAGACAGACGAGACGACAACTGAGTAAGTAAGAAGGGGTTGTAGGAGAGGGTATAAAAACAAACTAAACGAGAGAGAGAGAGAGAGAGACAGAGAGACAGACATGTATATGAAGGGGATATTATGATAGAAATTGTGGTAGAGGGGAGAAAGAAAATAATTTAGAAGAGAAGACGAGAGATAGTAGAACAGAGGGATTTTAGGAGATGATAGAAAGAACAGATGGAGACAAAAAAGACAGTGAGAGGGGTGTAGTCTGAGGGAGAGGGTGTAGATGGGGTGGATTGTAGAATAGGGATTATAGGAGCCTAGGAGGGGTGGCTGAAAGCATGGACCTACTGTAGTAGGGAGAAATAGACATCTAGGGAAGGGGATATGTGATAGCAATTATGGCATCTACATGTCTATCTCTCACTTGTAGTATGTCCATGATGAAAGAAAGAGAGAGCACGAATGATAAAGAGAGAGAGAAACTGGCAGATGGAAGGACATACATGACTTATATAACATCATCGGAGACGGGGGAAAGAAAGGCTCAAGCCAAGAAAGAGAACAGACGGAAAGACAGACTTGCAGACAGACAGGCAGAGGGATCGTAGAGGGGTTGTCGAAGGAGGGGGGGGGGGCTAAAGCCAGGGAGTGCCCATTAACACACAATACCAACATGAAGTGTCACCACAGGCGTAGCCCATGAACCAAGAGCTATGTGAGTCATGTTGCGCGAATCATTAAGACCTTCATAAACATCTCCAGGATTTCGTTGTGCTCGAAGGGTCGAGACAGTGGTGCATGACATTCGAGACGACATACTAGGGATGACGACATCTTTAAAAGAAAGATTGGGTATTGTTCGTGTAATTCCATTGTGAAAGGAACGATCTAAAGTTTTGGGAAGTGGTGAAATAAAGTTAGGAGTCCCTTGTTAGGTTTTAATCATCGAAGCAATATCAAATTGACTCCGTTATCATGGTGAAAATAACAACAAATGAAAAGAGCACTGTACGCTGATGTGGGTTTAAGGGACTGCACACATGTGACATGAGGTCGGTCTAAAATCTCTCTTGTCATATTAGGAATACATTTTGAGCAGATGAGGGTATTTCAAACAGCATTCTTTTTCATGTGCCATCGTGATACCCTGCTACCTATGAATAATTAACAATAATTGTCAAAATGCAAATATAACTAAGTTTCTTACTTGGGACGGGCAATTGTCATGTTATAATTATCACTGAAGTTGTTACATTGCTTTAAAAAAGCCACTTTCCATTTACTTTACACCATTTTTAGGTTAGATTTGTTCAAAGTTCAACCACTTGAATAGTTTCTCGAAATGTTAGAGTCTTCTTTAACGCACAAATAGCGCGGCGTTCCTTTACGCGTGTTATGACTGTGGATCCACTGTGCGAGACCTTGAGAGAAGATACTCAACTAGGGGAACCGATAATGATCTGTTAAATTTGTCTTTGTTTTAAAGTTTCCTCTCCCATCACGATAGACAAGAGAGGATATATTGGAAGAGATCTAAGATGCTGAGAAATGGAATGAGATGGGACTGGATGACATCATGTTCCCATGCAATGGTCCATTGGAATGAGAAACTAAAAAACAGAAGTGGAACTCGTCATTCGCAGCACAATGACAGGCCTGGTGAAATAGGCTATTAAAATGTTGACGTTAACCAGAGCATTGCAGAGAATGATTTAATAACATCGAGGACGTCATACAGCAAAGGTTGAATATACAACCTTCATCTGCAACTTAAAGCTGTAAAACGTTGTTGTATAATGGTCATTAGCGAGCTTTCGATTTAGGCACCCGACGTCGGCTACTACGAGGTACTGGAGCGTGGAGACATTGCGCAGCTCACGTCCGTTCCCTTCGCGGCAGTGCTTTCGATTTTTCACGTCGGTGCTTTCGTCTGTCACGTGACAAATTTTTATAGATCAGGTGATTAAATCAAGTAATAAATTCTGAATAACATGAGGGTGACAGAAATAGAAAGTTAAAATGATAAAACAAAAAAGAACAAGAATAATAAACAAAGGATAGGAAGAGTAAATAATAAAAACAAGAATAACATAAAAGAAGGTGATAGAAGAAAAAAACAAAGAACAACATAAGAGAATTAGGTGATTGAAGGAGAAACAAAGAATAACATAATGAGAAACAGAAATTGATAGAATAATAAAACAAAGAATAACATAAGAAAAGGTGATAGAAGGAAGAAACAAAGAATAACATAAGGAAAGATAGAAAGAGGAAGTGATAGAATGATAAAAACAAAGAATAACATAAGAAAAGGTGATAGAAGGAAGAAAAAAAGAATAACATAAGGAAAGATAGGAAGAGGAAGTGATAGAATGATAAAAACAAAGAATAACATAAGAGAAGGTGATAGAAGGAAGAAACAAAGAATAACATAAGGAAAGATAGAAAGAGGAATTGATATAATGATTAAAACAAAGAAAAACAAAAGAGAAGGTGATAGAAGGAAGAAACGAAGAATAACAAAATGAAAGACAGAAAGTGATATAATGATAAAACACAGAATAACATAAGAGAAGGTGATAGAAGGAAAAAACAAAGAATAACATAAGGAAAGATAGAAAGAGGAAGTGATAGAATGATAAAAACAAAGAATTGCATAAGAGAAGGTGATAGAAGGAAAAAACAAAGAACAACATAAGGAGAGACAGAAAGTGATAGAATGATAAAACAAAGAATAACATTAGAGAAGTTGATAGAAGGAAGAAACAAAGAATAACATAAGGAAAGATAGAAAGAGGAATTGATATAATGATTAAAACAAAGAAAAGCAAAAGAGAAGGTGATAGAAGGAAGAAACGAAGAATAACAGAATGAAAGACAGAAAGTGATATAATGATAAAACAAAGAATAACATAAGAGAAGGTGATAGAAGGAAAAAACAAAGAATAACATAAGGAAAGATAGAAAGAGGAAGTGATAGAATGATAAAACAAGGAATAACCTAAGAGAAGGTGACAGAAGGAAGAAACAAAGAATAACATAAGAGAAGGTGATAGAAGGAAGAAACAAAGAATAACATAAGGAAAGATAGAAAGAGGAAGTGATAGAATGATAAAAACAAAGAATAACATAAGAAAAGGTGATAGAAGGAAGAAAAAAAGAATAACATAAGGAAAGATAGAAAGAGGAAGTGATAGAATGATAAAAACAAAGAATAACATAAGAGAAGGTGATAGAAGGAAGAAACAAAGAATAACATAAGGAAAGATAGAAAGAGGAGTTGATATAATGATTAAAACAAAGAAAAACTAAAGAGAAGGTGATAGAAGGAAAAAACAAAGAATAACATAAGGAGAGACAGAAATTGATAGAATGATAAAACAAAGAATAACATTAGAGAAGTTGATAGAAGGAAGAAACAAAGAATAACATAAGGAAAGATAGAAAGAGGAAGTGATAGAATGATAACAACAAAGAATAAAATAAGAGAAGGTGATAGACGGAAGAAACAAAGAATAACATAAGGAAAGACAGAAAGAGAAAGTGATATAATGATAAAACAAAGAATAACATAAGAAAAGGTGATAGAAGAAGAAACAAAAGATAGCAAGAGGAAATAATAGAATAATAAAAACAAAGAATAACATAAAAGAAAGAGATGAAACTACACTCACGTTGACGTTTTCACGGCGACGGCGATTCACGGAAATTACCCCCGACTCCCGTCGGGTGATTTGGAAGGGAACGTGGGCCCAGAAGCTCACGCATGCGCAGGGGATAAATATGACGTCACGCGTAGTAGCCGACGTCGGGTGCCTAAAATCGAAAGCTCGCTATTGAAAAGCTACAGCCGACGAGGCCGACAGTGGCGGTTTGTAGACCTTCTGGGAAGTTATACAAGTGATATCAGGGTTCATCAGCCCTACAGCCGTCGATGTCGATATCCCAGAGACTGGCGTGTTGGTCTCGCGGACATTATAATAACTTTCTGAGGGTTCATGAGACCGACATCCTCAGCATCGTGAGCTGTACGTCTGGTGGAATGTCGATCTACTGGGATGTGCTGGATTGAATACAACATGACGCAGAATAGCTCATTGGTTAGGGCAATGGTCTTTACTGTGGAAGATCGGAGAGCCATCGACATTACGGTACAATAAAAATTATTGCAGTAACAGCAAAAAAGGGGTTTCTAACGTATTAGTTTCGTGGGAAGCTGGTGAGAAGCATAATACCTGTCTTGACACCTCTTCAATACAGGTCGTATTTGCTGGCGTCAGCACGTAATATAGATCCCCTCCTGATACAAATGTTCGGCGCATAAATACGATGCTAAACATCACATAAATGTCGCAATGCAACGGGATGTGTCTCCCCCCCCCCCCCCAAAAAAAAAAAAACAACAACAACAACAACAACATCAACAACAAAAAAAAAAAAAAGAAGAAGCTGAAAAACAGTGTAACGACGGACCTTGATCATATTACCATCTAGGTTAACGTGCTAATCTTCTCAAACAGTGTGTCTCAGATCGTGGACGTGAAACATTGTACAACACTAATCACTACCGAACAATATGAAACATTACACTGGACTTCTAATCTACTGGTGTTTCACATACTCCTAAAACCTTTCATCAAACTCAAACTTCGTACACGATGGAATGTAGTGCTAGCACTGAAACATTACACTGGACTTTAATTTCACCAGTGTTTCCCATACCCCCTAATGGCTCCCATCAAAGTCTTACGTAAATGATGTTTGTTTGATCTTAATGTCATTATGTTCCCCTCAGGCTGTCGGCGTCATAGCTTATTATATTAAAGGGGATCTCAAAGGGGGAACATTATAGTGGGGCTCTTGACGAGGGCATATTGGTAAAATCACGTTCAACAGGGGGAGGAAAGGAGGCACGCCCCTTGATAAACAATAGAATTTGGGGAAGTATCCAAATATTATCGTGCTTAGTTGGGGTTGAGTGGTAAAGTTCGAAATATATACTTCAATTTTTTTCAAATATTGACAACTCGGAAAACCCATTTACTCCTGCTCGCCTTTTTTCCTCTCTTGGTATGATGAGGATGATGCCCCTGTTCCTCGACATTAAAGCTTGAATGTTTCCGCGGTTACACTGGAGTCAATACGTCATAAGGAATTAATGACTCGAGATGGGGGTAAATCTTTGCAGAGATGGTGACCTAATTAGGGTAAACACTGCAAAAGAGTGTCCCATGCCGACTTCCAATGTTCATCAAATGTGCATGGATTGACAAACATGGTGGGAATGGCATCACGAGCACCGACTTGTAGAGTGTAATCAGTACTGTCGTCAGATGTGAGCCCTGGGCGAAAGGGATTCTCGTGCAGGAATTCTGCAATGGACCAATGGCTACAACCCACCAGCCCGCGAAACCGACGGCTAACAGCACCAACAGCCCACGAACCTGACAAAGTCAGTCTCGTGACTATCCTGTAAGGTTTACAGAGGGAACATGAGACTGACAAGCCTGTCTCGCGTGCCTTCCGACATCGAGATGTTTTCCTCTTTCACAAAACTCGTTGTCAACTTGTGGTAGGGTCCACGCTTGTCCAATGCTAAAGTAAACTCTGCCTCAGTAGCCACAGTTACGCAAGATTTTCCTCAAGACTGTACGTCGATAGACTTTGCCAATTTCACAACTCTCAATATTTTTGGTAGAATGGCTTGTCTTAAGAGTAATGATGAAAGAAGCTATAGTAAACACCGACGGTGTATTGATCAGTTTAGCTTGTACCACAAAGATACAGTATTTGTGATTTTTGTTTCGTATTACTTCACCTCTAGTATATCCTCTTCATATTTTACACTTTTGATAGAGGTAACATTAATGTCAACCACAGTCTCTTGGAAACGGTGTTTAATATCGGACCTGACGATGTTTCTAGGTGGGAATGGGTCTACCAAAACTGTTTACATCAGCTTTAATAATAGGATTTCGTATGTTATTTTTTGTAGTTTAGATCTCTGTTCCTCTTGTTGATTTATCTTTGGATTCACCTTTCTCTCTGATATGCCGTAGACTTGAATATAACGGACTCGAATTGCGATGCTGAACACTTTTTATGACTTGTGATGCGGATCGATTTAAGCCGACACAAGGGCCTTTACCCTCTTGTAAGTGTTAGCTCGATCGACCATAGTACAGAGATAATTCTCCATCTTTTGTTCAATAAAGACGCTTGATTGTACAACGTGTATAGAAAATCAATGGCAGAAACTCCTACACAAACGCCCTTTGGGCGTCTTCCTATCCCAGGGGTGTCCTGTCAGTCTCAGGATGAGTTGAATTTTTAACCGTGGAGAACTTTGGAGATCTCATCCTCCAGTGCTTTTTGTTTCATTACATGACTATGATAAAGTTTGAAGCGCGTGTGCATTAATACCAATAGTCACAATAACATGAAAGTGTGAGGTGTGTGTGTATGTGTGTGTAATTGGGTTCTTACAGACGTGTATCAATCAGATATGATTATTTACGTCTGGGGACCGACCTTTAACGTCACCATCCGAAAGTCGTGACTCCTTTTCGAACCTGCGTCCTCGGCTGAATCGGTTTGTAACTTCCATTTTAGCTGGATTACAGGCGCACGCCACAACGCCCCGTGTTTCATAATTTGGATATACATGTAGAAAACTTTCCAGCAAACGGTTACATGAAAAATGTGAAGAAAAAAGGAGACTAGTGTTACAACAACTAAATCAATATCTATCAAATAAAAAGGAACAAGACGGGACAATTTTCAAAACTAGTCTAGGGACGTTAAGTGCACCGTTAACCATTTGCTAATACACAATTTCATCAGGATATTTCCACGTTTCAAATTTTAGAAACGAGTTGGTATAATATTTCAAAGAAATAATGCATTATCCATGTTATTTGACTAGTAGGCGTCTCTTTTATACAAACCTCATAATCACTTGAAAGTAAACAACGAATATTACAAACTGAATACATTACATCTGTAATATTCTTCATTGTTTAGATGCCACCACTGTGTAGAATACAGACTTTTCGTACCCTGAAAAGGACCACAAGAACACACTACTAGATGAATCAAGTTAGAAAACGATATTTTCCTTTCGTCTACTTATCGTTACAGACGGAAGTAAGAATGTTATGTTTTGGTTCTTATTTCAGACAGATCACAAACAAAACGTAGAAAATCTTTAATGATCTCACTATAAAAGATGGGATGTTTCTATTGATACTTGGCTGGCGAATATAGATTTTTCTTTCGCGTGATGCGGATTTGAAGAAGGTTTACACGCTATTGTTGATGACACTATTATACGATGTGCTCACATAAGTAGTAATGTTGTGGGAAGACTGTGCAAATACTGATCGTGGGTTGTGTATTTGTTCAGGCCAGGATAGAACTAGACAACACACTTGTTTTAAGCTCCCTGCAGCTCCGAGGAGTATGACTAAAGATACCCTTCATTTCTTGCTTTCTGATTTTCAAGAAAAAAAATTAGTGATGATTTTGGGGAACCTTGGCAGTGTCCGAAATATCCCCCCGCTCGTGAATGATTGGCAGATAATGGTTTTTTTTTTAGAGAGATTATGTTTCTCTACAGGTATTTCCGATTTGGAAGGATTAAACAATTAGCCTAGATTTGTAACATATCATTGGAGCATAGCCAATGTTTCTAGCCCATCAGTCCTAAAGTTGATTTTTTTTTCTTCTTCAAATGTGCTAACGTGAACGGATCACGATTTGCTCCTTGTAGGAGGGGGTGGAAAGGGGGAACATCCACTTGCTGTCTTTGCTTTATACTTGTTTTTTGCCTCCACTATTGTTCTCGTTTTGCCCTTGACCAGTACAACATGAGCAATATCCCCCTTGCCCCTCGGACATGTCGGACAACCATGGAAGGTGATATTGTCTTACAGATTGTCCTGGGTAGTTGACTTGGATTATTTGTCAGTGGCATGGCGACGAGAAAGGGAGAACAGGGAGAGTCTTGGGAAGGAGTGGAAGAGGAGTGGAAGATGAAACGGCTCCTCACGCAATCCCACGCATCCTTCCCAAGTCCTGTAAATCAGTGACCTTGTGCATTTGATGTCACTGTTTTAGGAAAGGGGTAAGGGGAGGAGATATTGATCTGGCTAGTTGGATGAACTGCGAGTGACAAGGCCAACGAGAGAGGGGGAGGATTGGAGGGGTTGGTATCAAATTGTTCACGACACATTCCCCTTCTTATTTCCCCTTCTGTTTGTGTGTCTTCTTCATCCCCTTCTCTTCCCTTCTTCCTCCCTCTCCACCCCCTCTCTCTCTCTCTCCCTCTCTCTCTCTCTCTCTCTCTCTCTCTGTCTCACACTTCTCCATTCCTTAGAGGGGCACTTACCTTCGACCCCCTCCCTCCCTCCCCCTCCGAAGCTCAATATATTATCTTAAAACGCAAATGTGCGTGGGTGAATGACGTGGTTTCTGACCGGTCACGTCGCTTTCTTGTTCAACGCCAAGACATGAGAACCGATTTACAACCCAAGAAACGCAATTCCCCCTAACTTTTATTCTACGGTAACGAATTGGTGGAGTGGATCTTATAAATCAGGCAATTCAATCGCTCAACTCAATGTCCCCCCATTTGGGTTGGGTATCTCGCCGGTCTTGCTTTACGTCATAGTTGCATACATTAAATTAATGAGTCGTATTCCGGGTCTCGATCTGGCGGACTTCTTATAATGTTACTGCACTGGTTTTTATTTCCCCCGCAATTACTTAATGCCATCAACTCCAAAATGCTCTCCATCACAAATCTCTCGGTTCAATCCTCTCTGTATGATTGAACATTACTTGGGGTCAGTGCCATTCTCTGGAGTGTTTTTTTTTTCTCTCTCTCTCTCGCTTTCTTATAAATCATTCCTTTTTTTCATCAGTATTTCATTGCCTTGAATTTTCCCACCGAAATGTTCGAAATGCCAAAATGTCGTTGAAGCTATCGTCTCTTTTTGTAAGTAAAGGTCTATCATTTATCATGATGCTTTATTTCTCTCTCTCTCTCTCTCTCTCTATCTCTCACACACACACACACACACGCTTTCACAAACACTCATTCTCTCCCTCCCTCTCTCTCTATCTCTCTCTCGCCCATTCTCTCTCTCTCTCTCTCTCTGTCTCTCTCTCTTACTCTTTCTCCCTTTCTCTCTCATAACTAATATCATTTCATAATACCCGAGGCGTACCTGGTATACTGTGTCAGGTTTGAGTATGACCATAACGTTTTACTTTACTTGTTGATTTAATAAACCCAACAGGCCAAAGTGCTTGATTAGGATTGAAGCCCATAGCCAGAAGCTTTCATAATTATGTTCAGTGACCGTCATATCTCTCACACATAGCATGGTTTTAAATGTGCTACTAATCTCGAGTTGTGGAAATAGAACTACTTATTTTGGGGACAAAAACACGCATTTAGAACAGTAATATATCTTGTCTAGTTTCAGAAAAAGTCCAGGGACTATTTTTGACTGCTGTAAAAGTTTATAACTTCATTTGCTTGTTTTGTTGCAGCGTGAATCTCTGTGCATCTCGTGGATTTTAGAAGTGGTTCAAACTTGATAGGAGAAGGAACTCCTATATACTACGATCATGGTTAGATGTTAACGCACTGAATTAACTTTTCATATATTCAGTAGTCTTGCAATGTAACTGCAGTGTAAACAACGTTACAATCTAATTGAACTGTGCACAAGTTATTATGTTGTTCTCCTTTCGAAATCTGAAAATGTTTGTGTTTTAACCAAGCTTCCATGTCAAACTTTCTTTTTATTCCTCCTCTTCTTCTTCTCCTTTCTCCTTCTTCTTCTGCTTTCTACTTCTTCTTGTTCTTCTTCTCCCCCTTCTTCTTTCCTTTTCTCTTTTCTTTATCTTCCTCTTCGTATTCTTTATTTGTCTTAAATAAGATTGCTTTGGTATTCCAGATTTAGATTATAATCAGAAGCTAATAGCCTTCTGTCTACGATCTTGAAACTAATATAAAAATATACTAATAGATCACAAACGCGCCTTTGATCATTCCTTGCCTATGTCTTATAACCACTCTAAATCATTCATTCATTCGTTACATCACACCTCACATATAAATAGATCTCGTTAACATGCCAAGATTGTTTGATATAAGCAAGCCAGGATCTCGTATAAGACTACATGTCTCGTGTAGTGTATGGCCCGTGTTAGGGGGTGTTTCACAAAGATCCTAAGTTGGACTTAACAATTATGGAAAGCCGTTAGCATCTTTGAAAATATTTTGTAAAAGTTTTTTTTTTTTAAGTATAAATTGTTGAATCAAACCATTCATATTTTCTATTATCAAGGAGATCTTGATGTGGAATTTATGAAAAGTCTAAAATAAGTGAATTTTTGCTTTTGAATACGTTGTATTTTAAGTCTATAAATGGCTCTCCATAATGTTTAAGTCCAACTGAGTTAACTTCGACTTAGGATCTTTGTGAAACACCCCTAGATCTATCGTAGTGTATGGCATATGTGATGCGTCGCCATGTCTAGCCTGGTAATGGAACATCAACACAAACTTCTTCTTGCAATACCCGTTGCACACGAGGCGTCATTATTTTGTTGACGTAGGACTGCGTCAGCGACTGGTGCGGGCTTTGGCGCACTATTTGAAAGTGACTTTGTAAAAACAAAGTTACCGCACAATTGAGAGTTCAGTCAATGCCTGTAATAACTTGAGCATGGGCTAATAAACCATCAGACACTCGACTAGCGCAGGTAATAACGCAGTCGAAATGTCACGTCATGTGCAATAAGCATAAGACTACATCTGTAGTAGTGTATGGCCTATGTGATGCATCAAAATGTCTAGCCTGCCTGTGGACCATCAAACACGTCATAGGTATTTATTTATTTATTTATTTATTTCTGATCTTTTGACAGGGTAGCCCATTCACCAGCAAGTAGTGGTCTTCCATGGGGCCCTGAATGAACATATTTACATCGTTTATAACATTTATACAGAACAGTTGCAAAAATAATACTCGTTTGCAAAATTAACATATATCATTAACCTAGTAAGCAGTAATGTCAATAGGAAAATATTAATTAAGTCGCAATTATGTGAATAAGACATGTAAATATTACAGAACATGCACGTAGTGTATGTACGGCTGAGCCATTCACAAATTACAACTTTGTTTAAACAATCTCTTAAATGAATTGACAGAGGAAGCCGTTCTCAACGAATTATCTAGCTTATTCCATTCAAATATGGAAGAAACAATTGGGCTACACTTATAACAATCAGTGTGAAATCTAGGCACACGTAAACATCCACTGTCTATTTGCCTTGTATGATGCTCATGTACATCATTAGGATTGATTAAGCCTACCTGAAGGTAAGAGGGTGCTAAGTTATGAACGCATTTATATATCATCATAACGCGACTTAACTCAAACCGCTTGTCTAGTGTCATCCATTTAAGACTTGTGAACAAATCAGCCGACGGTGTGTCATATGTCTTGTTCAATATTATTCTTGCGGCCCTCTTTTGAATTTTTTGCAGCTTAGTCGTATGAGAATGAAATCGGTTCGACCATACAACAGAGCAGTAATCTAATCGTGGCAACACTAGACTGTTATAAAGTAACTTTAAGGATTTTTGAGGCAAAAAAACTCTTTGCTCTCTTTATCATGCTAATGTTTTTCTGGGTAAGTTTACTTACGTTTTCGATTTGTTTAGACCATTTCAATTCTTCATCTATCAAAAGTCCTAAGCATTTGGTGAATTGAACTCTTTTGATCAAATTGCCGTTTAATGAAATGGTGAAAGATTCAATTTTCTTGAGATTAGCAGGAGAGCCTATTAACATGACACAAGTTTTTTCAGTGTTAAGAACAAGACGATTTTCCTTAATCCATGCCATGACTCTGTTTAACGCAACAGTTAATTTTTCTTCCACAACAGTTGCATCATTTGCACTGACGGTAAGTGTCGTATCGTCAGCATAAATATCTATGATACCTTCAGGAGTACATTCAGGTAGACTATTAACAATATAATGTTTAAAGCAATTTTGTGGAACTCTGCGCGAATAAGATTGCTAAAACAATAATAATTTATGTAGCCATGACAACTACTTCTACTTACCCGTATTATGTTTAAAGTTACTCAAAGTAAAAATCCAACTTTTAACAAACTACGTCTAAAATATAATAAATATATTGTCATAATGTATCGTAAAGCTAGATCTGTTGTAGTGTATAGTATAATGTGATGCGCCGAAATGTCTAGCCTAGCGGTGGCACCTTAAACATATGATAATTCTCATGAAATAGATATGCTGTTAAATTAAACAGATGTGATGCATCAACATTATATTGAACATCAAATACGTAATAATGCTCGTAAGACTAGATATGTAGTAGTGTATGGCCTATGTGATGCGTCGATTTGTCTAGCCTGGCAGTGGAACATCAACACAAAATAATTACATCTCTCCGACCAGTCATTATACCCGCTGTGAGAGCTTGGCATGTGACTAGTAGGGTACTCCACCAAGCATATCCTCCTACTAATCCACTTTAAAGGGCTTGTCGTGTGTGCAGGGGGTGTTTCACAAAGATCCTAAGTTGAACTTAACTCTAAGTTAGACTTCAAGATTATGGAGAGCCATTTTGTAGCCTTAAAATAAAAAGCTAAAATTCAAGTATTCTAGACTTTTCATAAATTCCACATCAAGAACATGCCATCTCCTTGATAATAGAAGATGTGAATGATTTGAATCAACAATGTATGCCTGTTTAAAATAACGTTTACAAAATATTTTCGAAGATGCTAACGGCTTTCCATAATTGTTAAGTCCAACTTAGAGATAAGTTCAACTTAGGGTCTTTGTGGAACATCCCCCAGAACGTTTTACTTTTATTGGCGTTACATGCAGAGTTAAAGATCGTATGCTGAAAGACATATGACGTTAACAGTGTTAACATGCGAAAGGAATATGGATGTACATCTTAAGATTGATAAACGTGCTTTGAGGTATCCCTTAAAAATAGTGCCTAAACGTTCTGTATTTTGAGATAGTTATCAAAGTGATAGCATGCGATCATAAGGATAAAAAATGATTGACAGTGATCTTGAGTAGATGTAAACATGTTGAATTGAATTGTTTTTTGGGGGTGGTATATCTCCCGTTGTCTTGCAATATAATGTTTAAAGCAAATTTGTGGAACTCTGCGCGAATAAGATTGCTAAAACAATAATAATTTATGTAGCCATGACAACTACTTCTACTTACCCGTATTATGTTTAAAGTTACTCAAAGTAAAAATCCAACTTTTAACAAACTACGTCTAAAATATAATAAATATATTGTCATAATGTTAGGAAAGCAGTCATCGCTTCGAGAATCGGACAGTGTTTGTATCGCTGCCTGTATCATCGTTATTGCGAAGTGTTGATGGCCGAACGAAATATCATTGCCTCAATTATCGTCATATTATTATATAGTGGAGTGGAGGTCAACCCTCCAACCTACTTTTCTAAGACGGTAAAATTTAGATGATATTTGCAACACAGATCAGAAGAGAGAGGGAGCGAAGGAAATAGAAATAAGTTGTATGACAATTTATTGGTGGAATAATATTTAAGAGAGAGAGAGAGGAGAAAGGGGGAGAGAAGATGAAAGGGGGAGAGGCGAGTAAGAAAGGGGAGAGTGAAAAAAGAGAGAGATGAATGGATGAAGAGAGATATAGATACAAATCAATAGCATAATATAGAAGTTGAATAACAGAGACAAAATTAACCTATGCTGCCGAAAACATATACGGGTTATATAAGGCATACACTTAACGGGAAAGTTAAGATAAACTTGAGGGAGAGACAGATAGACGGGCAAACAGAGGAAGAATGAGATACAATATTAGAGAATTAGTTATAGAGAGAAATGCAGAATGGACGACGTTTAAAGCCAACCGTACTCATCCTTTCTATTTTATTCATCAAAAGCCAATGAAAGATGTATTATCGAAAACCTCCACTTACCAATCTTCTTTTGATGCCGGTCGATTATGCCCTTCCCTTTTCATCATCTGCTGTTGGAGAACGGTCCAAACAGGTGCGCGCGGCTAGTCCACAGTCATGTCCACTTAGTACTCCAGCTGCGTGTTGCGTCTGGCCGTACGTCACTCAATGGAGTCACGTGATATATACTTACTATACCTCAGAGAGAAGAGAAAGAGAGAAAGGGAGAGAAGGATTGATATACAGTGCGTCCCAGAAAAAACGAAACCGAGAAGCATCGAAGTTCTATCATAACTTAATCACAACTATAATTAATGAATGATACGCATGTGTGATTAAAAGCAATTTGAAGGATGGAAACCCAAAAGACATTTGGCGGGCGGTATCTGAATTTCGAAAGAAAATTCACATTTCTAGAAAGTTGAGTTTCTGCCCTTTCATATGACACCTCAATCAGGAAAAATGAGCGAGGAATGACAAAGTTCTGTTTGTTTAAAGTAGTGCTTGCATTTCCATAATTTTATTAAACGAATTCGTTTTCACTGGCTCGGTTTCGTTTTTTCTGGGACGCACTGTATATGTATATTTATATATACATATTTATATAGAGAGAGGGAGAATGAGAGAGAGAGAGAGAGAGAGAGAGAGAGAACGGGGGGGGGGGGTAAAGAACGAGATACACCCACAGAGAAAGATCACATAATAATTGATTAACTATTGATCGACTGAGTAAAGTATGCTGGTGTCACATGAGCTTGTATGAACCTGACCTAGAAAATCATGAACTTTAAGTGTGTTCAGTTTACAAGATAATTTCTTATATGTGAAATGGTTAAAAACTTAGATATTTCTCCGAGAGAAAGGCCCTAGTCGAACTTAACTCTAAGGTGGACTAAAAAATTATGGAGAGCCATTTGTAGCCCTAAAATGAATATATTCAAAAGCGAAAATTCAAGTATTCTAGACTTTTTATAAATTCCACATCAAGAACATGAAATCTTCTTTATAATAGAAAATAATTATGAATGGTTTGAATCAACACTTTATGCCTTTTAAAATAACGTTTACAAAATATTTTCATGGATGCTAATGGCTTTCCATAAGTGTTAAGTCCAACTTAGAGATAAATTCAACTTAGTATCTTTGTGAAACACCCCCAGAGTTATTTTTCCCAGAGGTAGTTGGGACACTTGTTTTGGGTGATAGTTTGGGGTATAATAGTATTTTTTTAAATTTCTTCTATTGGGGCATCGCTCTCGAGATTGACATTGATATTGATGTTCAATATTCTATGTAAACAAAAGTGTAATTGACTTATAAAAAAGCCCTTCTCAGAAACAATCATGAACCTTCTGACGACTGATTGAATGCTTTTCTTCGACTTAATTTTCCATATATTTGTTTGTATATAATTTGTCAGCACAATGGAACATGAATTTCATCTTTATTCGAATCAACTTTATTGTATGAAGCCTATTAAGATTTGATCCGGTGATTGCAATCCTGAGGGTTTTATTGCTTACGTCTAGTATCAAATATCCACAAACAAACAATATAATCGGTAGATTCTTATCGAATTGCTCCTTGCGGTTCTCTTAGGTATTGAATACTGCGAATGGATACCGCCGTTTGATCACAACCTTGGGACTTGCCTCAACAAGCAATAATAAGACTTCGACGCAATTCATATAAGAATCTTTGTATATAATTTATTGTCCATATCATGAATTTCGTTTGGGGTAAAACCTGTGTGAGATTCACCTTGATAGATTTTTCCAGTGCATTTAACATGTAAAACATGTAAATTAAACATATTCAATGCATGTTTATCGCAATCCGTGAGAGAAGAGGTATCATGACCTGTTTAAAGGCGTAAATACAATGTATCAAAGTTAGTATTGATATGTCATACGATACGATACTACTGATGTGAGCTCGAGCACACTCTGAAATCGTTTGTCTGTTTTTGTTTTATTCTGCAATAGTCTTAATAGTAATCTGACGATGTAATTCAATTAAAAATTAATTTTAGCATCAATATCAATAATTATGTTTGGTTAAGTCTTGTATAAATTCCTCTATAATTCAGCCCTTGGCATATGGTAGGTATATAAACTGAAAATATGAACAATATGTGATTTTCTTCTTGTCAGTTTCAGATTGTCATTTTATATTGTGAAAAGTGAAAGGTAAAGACGTATCATGTTCTGATATTATTGTATTAGGGCTACGAATTTTCACCATAGCATCCTGAGACTGTGTTTAATCCGGATATTAGTATATCGATTTCATCTATCCTTGCCCTATAAGACACCGAATACATTAATTACTCGAATTCCTCATAACATCGTATATCGACGATGCAGTCAGAGAAGATGTGTTTAATTACGCATATAGTGATCGACTGTTGATGAATGTACCTACCTTACCTCATTTTATCCTGATGTTAAACTCAATCATAAGGTATATGTATATAATATATGTGTGTGTGCAATATTGTAATCATACGCTTACACTGAATTAAGGCATTCCTTTTGCTTGAACGTAACAACCACATAGGTGTTCATTTATTGATGATGTATCACACGGATCATTTATAGTCTCATTTTTCCACCATTGTTCATGTATATCTTTGTATTTGTATTTCCTTTTTAAATCCAACTTGTTGATATGGTTGCAACAATAAACAAAAGAGTGAATAATTAAATAACAGGTTGAAAAGTTGGGGCTATTTAACCTCGTTGAATATGAGAGGACTTCAGGTTGGCTTAAATACAGTTACCTCGAAATGAAGTATCCCTGCGAGTACTTAACATGAGCCACATTATCTTGGTTAAACGAATATGAAGCAAACCATGTATCACCCCGTCTCCCCCCTCAGGCCTAGCCTGTTCCTGATTGTTGCCGTTTTAAGTAAGGCCAACTACCGTATCATTATCTTTGAACATGATTTCTGTAAGTTTGCGTGTCGGCGTTTCATGATATTATGTTTTGCACGAAGATAGGCGACATTCTATTTCTGTACGTGACAGACAGGCTTATCAATGTGGTGAGGCGGACAAACTTTAGTTCATGTTTGATTAGCGCTATGATAATACTGTAATTATACATGTTCATATGAATCTTCCCCCCCTTCTCTCTCTCTCTCTCTCTCTATCCCTCTCTCTCTCACTCTCTATCTCTGTCTCCCCCTCCCTCCCATCCTCTTACTCCTTCTAACTCTCTCCATTCCTCCCCCTCTCTCTCGCCCTCTCTCTCTCTCTCTCTCTCTCTCTCTCTCTCTTTCCATACATAATATTGTCATGTTAAGTACACAGCGACTTTTTGTTTAAAGAATCTCGAAATTTGATGTCTTTGTCATGACAAATGTGTTACTTCATGATCACTCCATCTACATGTATATCTGTAATAGAATAACTTCATTTCTATTTAAAATATCATCACTGATTATTTGATTTGATTCGTCTATGATTTAGACCCATGTGGGGGGGGGGGGCATGCTTTAATTTACAGATATTCCACTACAGAAATAGAAAATAAGCGAACAAAATGAATGAATGTTGCTGTTACGAAAATGAGAACATTTCTAATGTCAGTGGTTGTTTCTCACTTTTGTTTGTCTCTATAAAATATTCTCCAGACGTTTTATAAAGTTTCAGTAATCAGTCTGCAAAATGTCCAAACCATTGTAATAACATTATCATAGCACGGATGCTCCTAGTACTGTACATGAAAAACATCATGCCAGTATACATTTTTCTAAGAGATGTTTACGAACATATTTCATTTATCGACAATCATTGAACATAGAAGTTTAATAACCTTTCAGAAACAGACCTGGTATAGGTGCAAACAAAATAATGCAAGGACGAATGATCGTATTCTACGACAAGTATTTCTCTTCTGCCAAATTAGATACTAACAGTAGTCCTGCCAAAGTACAAATTACCCTTTTCTATGATTGTCGTTTGCTGTTAGGATTAACCTACAATTCTACTGGTTTCTCATTCAGCTGTACATATAGTTCATCTATTCTACGAAGCTCAAGGGGGGGGGGGTAAAATCTTTCTTTTAAAGGCTTCGCTTCAAACTTCATTACGAAAGGATTACACAACAATGATTACAATCATCCCCTTTTTATTCAGCTATCACGGCTATGCGTTTTTGTACATGTAGATCACCAACTCTGGTTGTATACATGATAACAAGTGTAAAGCGATAGATTTACATTCTATACCAATGTGCAAGACTTTCTACCCCAAAAAATATCAAAATAATAGAAATGGAGCTCCAAGCGGGGATATTCTCGCTTAAATAATGTTTAGCTCTTAAAGCCAATTCACCTTCATTCGATTTCTGACTAACCAAAAATAGGATAAATAACGTACACAATCATGTTGAGCATGAACTTCTCAAAATTAGGTTGGATTCACCCCCCCCCCCCCCCCCTCCCTCCCTTTAGGCTTTTTGTCGTTTTCCTTCTATAAAAACGGGATCATTAGCGTTGGGTAATAGCATTAATGTAATTTGATGTGAGAAACGTTTAGGATATCATTCATTAACCAATCTGATGAGAATATTGTCAACAAGTATCACTAAACTAGAACTACCCTTGCCCTCGCTCTGGCATGCTGTGCTGCATTATAATACGCTGAGCAAGACGGTGTATTGGAGTTATAACGCAACACAGCGCCACAACAAAATCTGGACGGGTACTAACGATCTTAACACGTGCGTAATTAGACAAAAACTCATCTTGACGCAATTAGGCCTTGAGTGTAGAGGGGGAATGGGTTTCCGTGGCGCCTGTTTAGGAGCGACAGGGGTACAACTCGCACCCCTTTTGAGCCCTCCTACCAGCGATATTACCTTGAAGAAATATTTGAGTTCAGGTTATTCATGCGATTAAATTGTGAGGAAAAAAACTGTCTGGAAGCAATTGCAAAGGTTTGATTATGTATTTCATTTACGAATCGATATACTGTGCGGTTTTGGAACTATAATAACGAAAGAGAATGAACTAAGTCTTCCTGAAAATCAAACGCACTCCACACAAATATGGGTACATAGGGCTACACACACATATGTGGCATAGATGTTTGGTCCAAGCTTTTTAGCTATTTCTCTTCATTTTCGATTATGGGGGCATTTTGTAATAGTCTTTCAAATTAAAGCAACTGATTATGCAATTGCTTTAAATATAAGTATATGAGTATTGCTGCCTTTGCATTTTATTTTTGTGAAGGTATAAGGTAAAATGAAGATCACAATGTGACTATTCGTTTAGACATACCCCCATGAAAGTACTCTATATGCAATAGCCTAATTGCCACTTAGCTTATGCCACTGGTGGATTTAGGGGTAACAACCGCCGCTCCTCTTGAAAAATATGCCAGATTGTCTTTTTTTGTGCATTTTTCAAATGTAAACTCCAAAGCACATCAAAAATATGCTCAAACTTTTTCTCCCTTGCATAGATTTTACAGAATTATGCCCCTCTCCCCCCCCCCCTTCACAAAGTCCTCGGCCCGCCCCTGCCTGACACTGCAGCACTGAATGAGAGTGGTGTCATATCAGGTTATAACGTCGGACCCGCTCTAACAACATTGGTCGTGATAGTGTGCAGGCTTGCCTAGATTTTTTTTTGTATTCGGATATAAAGTGCAATACCATGACATCCATAAGCGAAGGTGCAGGCATAGAGGTGATTTTATGCATAATGATCCTCATCCATGCTAACATACATGATGCAAGTGAGGGTGCGATTTAAAGGGAATTAATATTGTTCTGATTAAAACTCTGAAACTAATAAACGTTCAGAACTACTGCATTAGTATCTATGAAGAAATCAAATTACCTAAGAAATAAAACATATTCAGTTTTTTGTAATGAGGGAAGATGCAGGCACACAAGTCCTTTTTCACAGTACTCGTCTTCCATGCTTAGTTAGATAAATGACACGAATGAGGGTTGAATAGAGAATCAAATAGTTCTGGTCGAAATTCTGAAAAGCAATTTATCAGGTGGGCTGTATCTAATACAGACCACCTTATAATTTTGTTAAAATCGCCTTTATTTATTTATTTCTTTATTTCTTTATTTCTTTATTTTTCTTATTTCCACCCACTTTTTTGTTAGCAAGATAACTATGTAATGGTTCTATCAAATGCTTTGATATTTGGCACACATATGTATAGGCATATGGACAAAACACGGTAAAGTTTTCAACCTTGACCTTGACTGATGACGTCATCTAGGCGCCATTTTGTGAAATTTTCGGAAAATCAATTCATGATCATATCTTCATAACCAAAAGGTATTTCTCATTCATATTTATCATGATCAAGGTCAATATCAGTCCGGCTAATTTCAGGTCAAAATACGCGCGCGTGCGCGTACGTCCGCGCGTCAATGCGCGCGCAAATTTTTTAAATGTTCAAAATCATCTCAAATTTATTTTGCACACGTTTCAGGTCATTTTAAGCATTTTATAAAAAATCGCGCACACGCGCATGCGCGCGCGTTTTCGCGCGTCACACCATAACAAAACATAGAATCGCCATTTTTTTTTCTTCATAATATTTCCCATATTTTTTCAAACAATTTGATGCCATTTTCATCTCTTTATGACCATTAATAACAAGATGAGAATCCATTCAAGATAAATGTCCGTGCGCGCGAGCTCTTGTAATACATAGCATATATGGGCAAAAACATGCCTATACAAAATCCATAATAGCTCTGCGGGATGCACCTGTACCTTAATTTTTTTGTCATATTTGGATAGAGTATGAGTCGATGATATGATTTCATGTCTCAATTGGCCATTAAGTGTATCGTGACATCATCATAATGGCCTTAGAACTCAAAATACAAATTTACATATTATGACGTCAGCATATTTATGGAAAATTGATTGTATCTCTGTATATATTGATCGATTTTCTTCAAAATTTCGATATGTTGTAGCTAAGATAATTCTCTACAAGTTTAATGGTAACCATTTTTCACTTTGATGACGTCATCAGAGTGAAAATTTCGATTAAAGGCCTCATGTCAGAAATTTCATAATTTGCGTGTTATGACTATAGAAGGTGAATTTCGTTCACGTAATGAATCTACATGATAGTGTTTTTTAAGAATCTTTAAGCAGTATCTCGCTTTAATTTGCTCTATTTTGTTTTCACATTTTAGTTGACCAGCCCACCTATACTTGTTCCAAACAAGTATTATATGTCTAGTTTTTTAATTTCTTCTCTATTTGTAAAAAATTATGTAGGCCTATATCAAAATAATAACAGCTGATACATGTATATTCCTGGAAGCTATTCACTTTCATTGAAGAGTTTTTAAGGACCATGGGAGGGGTTGTTTGTTTTTCCCTGCTTCAAAATATACATCATGTACGGTTTTGTTTATCGTTGACGAAGCCAATATGGGTAACAGATGACATAACATTTATTCTTGTGTGTGAGGTGAGGAAACAATATGTAGGTATTCGGCAGCTACTGTATATAAACAAGGTGTATAGAACAAACCGTTTGAAGTGCTCCTCGTCTGCACTTTTACTTCTTCTAAATCTCAGATTAACGGTTTAATAATCGGGTTATTTCAAGGCGCCGCCTGGATTTCTATAATCTTCGCTGATCACTTGATGTGATTATTTAGCCACGGAACGGCAATTAGTCTGTATTAAACGTCATGTCACCGGGCTTTTTTGTTAATCATAGTGGCATACAGAATGTTCCCGGACTATGCGTGCTCTTTTCTAGACGTTTTAAAAGCACTGCTTAACATTAAGCTGATTGTCATGATCAAAACAGAGGTAATTTGAGTTAATCATCCATGATAATGATGACGACGCTCACAATGACGAGGATGATGATGCGGAACCCGTTCATTGTTAAAGTTAGGGATTAAACAAAAATATTGAGATATGGAGTGGCGTTCCAGTATAGGGTGGGGCCGGGGTCATCCCCCTCCCTAGTTTGAAGGCCCAGATACATTTCAATAGAATATACGATGGATCGACGGTAGGTTGGACTGACCAGATGCACATTCCCGCCTCACGTCTTGGAAGGATTCCGCCCTCCTTTTTGATCAATTTCTGAATACGCCTTCTGAGCTGCATAATAAAAGCATCAAGAATATATCGATATGATTCGTAATTTCGCAAAGCTTACACTATCATTATCTTAATATTCAATTTAAGTAGGCATATCATGACATGTCCCAGAAGAAAATGCGGAGTTGTTTTAACGTCATCCATATTCCGTCCGTCTGTTTGTCTGTCTGTCTTTCTTTCTGGGAAGACATTTCAGTGCGTAAGAAATGAGGACCGGTGCTGGCCCAGAAATGACAATCAATTACGAGGTTATGTGATGATACAGACTTGGATGAAAACTGATACCAGTAACCTATTTATTGATACTGGTATCCCTTCATATCGTAATGGAGACAGGTGACCGATGTGTTATTCTCTCCATCTCTCTCCCAATCTCACTCTCTCTCTCTCTCTCTCTCTCTCTGTCTTCTCACTCTGTCTTCCTTCCTCTGTTTATAACTGCGTCCCTCTCATCATCTTCACGGGTGCTTAAAGTGTTCCCTTTCTTTTAAGTGTTTGCCTTTGAATCGTTATGGATGTTATAACCCCCTGAAATCCTCATGACATACTCACTTAATTTCATTTCATCCAACTTTCACCTCATCCTATCTCCCTCTCTCTCTCTCTCCCTCTCTATCTAACACACACAGACACACACTTTTCTCTAGCCCTCTCTACCTCTCAATCTATCTACCTTTATTAATAATACAAAAAGAAGTAAGCTTAATTTGATATGAGCGCATCATTGATTGAACTAAAGATGTCAAAACATTTCAAAAACTATATTGATATTGATATGCTTGATGTTATAAGGTCTTTAATGGAAGTTTTCAGATTGCTTGGCGGAATCCGATTAAAAAAGAAATATTGACCCGAAGATACCGCCCCTGCTCTTTCAGATTTTTTCTTCAGGCACCCCTCGCCCACCTTTTCGCCAAGAGCAAGTTTTCGTATGTTACGAACACATTGCAAAATCTGTATTATACCTGGATGTCCCAGCCGTAAAATTACGCTAAATGTAGCAAGCGGCGGTAAAGTATCTGGTGGAGTGTCGGTGCCCTGCGGCAGGATGCATTCTGTACATAGCGGAGATTCTAGCCACTCTCTCCGGGCTGTGAACCCGTGCAAGCACAGCACAGCTCTTACGTTTATCAATGGTAGATTGCAAAACACTGGTATGACGTCATACCGGTCCACATTATACCCGTGGTACCTCGGGCTACTTGTATGTAGTCTAAGCCCAAGGTTGTACAATCGGTCTAGTCTCTGTTATAGACTCTGCTAGCGTACTAGGTGTATGCATTTAAGTAAGGCATTTGAGGCAAAGACAGAGAGGTGACTGAACCGCTAGATCAACTTGAATCTTCTATAAAGGCTGCACTTTCTTTAATTAAGTGCTTGAAGACATTGTAACTTGAAACAATGAACGATAGAATGCTCATGCATTTTCGTCATGCTCTTCGTATCATGTTTGACACTCCGAAATTCAATTTCAAATTCTTGTTGGAAAGATTGCATTTAATGAATTTTGTTTGTTTGTTTGTTTTATTTCCACTTTTTCATATCAATACAAAGAAACATACAAATGAATATAATGAATAACATGTAAGTTTGACAAAGTTTGTTTCTAGTTTAAATAAAAGTTTCATACTGTTACAAAAGGAAAAAGCAGGAGACCACATGTCGTAAGCGTAAATGCTTGAACATGACCGTGGCCTCTGCCGAGTTAACAAAATAAAAGAACAACCCATGCAACTGCATTGTATTCATTGTTAAATAAGATATAAGTGAAGTGATTAAAAGTGAGCATGCATGGGTGATTTAATTTTGAGTGAAAATAACAAAACAAATTTAGTGAAATATTTCGTGTTGAGAAGTGCATTTGTGCAAGGTGCAAAAAATTTAGCTTGGTGGAACAAAAAAAGAGACTAATACCGTGATATTTAATTGTGTGTTGGTTTCAGTTACGGGTGATAATATTAAAATGTATGCAGGGTCCATTTCTGTTGACAAAGACAGAACAATTCAAGACATAACAAATTAGATCATTTTTAAATTTCTATGTAAGATCTAGTAAACTATACTGAGTTAACAAATATGCTTTCATATAAGCTTTAAAAGAATAAAGGGAGGTCCTAGTTTTAATATGGTTCGGTAAGTTATTCCAAATATCTGGTCCATGGTGTCTAATTGATCGTAGGGCTAAACTAAGTTTGGGATTATTAAGATGGTAATCATGAGCATGTCGAGTTAAATATGAGTGTACGTTTACATTTAATAAATAAAAGTTTAAGAAAGATGCTGGAAGAGTTTTGGAAGTGTACTTATACATAAAAATGGCAGTTTGGAGCGTATGTATATCATGAACCTTTAATGTTTTTAATTGACTAAATAACGGGTTCGAATTTGCAAGATAGTTAGAGTGTGTACAAATACGAATTGCTCTCTTCTGCAAAAGAAATATTGAGTTTATTTTAGTTTTACTACAGTTTGCCCATATAATATTACAATATGTTATATATGGTAAAATTAAAGTATTATAAAGAATAAACAAAGATCTATCATTTATCAAACATTTCATTTTATACAAAATACCAATATTCCGGGATATCAAAATATTTATGTTATGAATGTGTTCGTTCCAAGACAAATTTGAGTCAATAATAACTCCTAAAAATGTCGTTGATTGTTTTTCTACCAGGGATAAACCATCTATAAACAAATTACATTGTGGTTGGTCTTGGGAGTTAATAGTTCTAAAACGGATAAAATTAGTTTTACTTATATTTAAGGATAATTTATTACATTTAAACCATATTGAAATATTACACAAATCATGATTTACAGTATCAACAAGTGTATCAATATTTTTGTGTGAGTAAAGTATATTTGTATCGTCGGCAAAAAGAATGTAAGTTAGAATATTTGATGATTTTATTATATCATTTACATAAATCAAAAATAAGAGCGGGCCTAAGATGGAGCCTTGAGGAACTCCACATGTGAGGTTCAATTTTGAGGAACTATTAGAATGATAATAAACATACTGTGTTCTATTTTTAAGATAGTCCTCAAACCAGGATAGAATTGTCAGATAATACTTTATAGAATTTTGAATGGAAAACAGGTGAAACAGAAGAAGGCGAACCCCGAACCCCCACCTCTCCAAAAAACTAATCCTGGTTGGGAATGCTTGTAGAAGTGAAATCAAATAACACCACTGCAAAATATATAGTTATAATGATGCCAGTGTCCCCTCAATTACTGGCTCCACAATATGCCACATATCATTTCATTAAAAATAGAATTATTTTGTTTGTAGAGCATATCACATGCCTATGAAACGATTTTTACAGAAGCTTGTGAAAGTGTTTTAAAAACGATTCTCTGCAAGCACAAATCAATTTATTTTATAATCCTTTCCAGGCCTGTTCATTTTCGGCTAAGTGATGGCCATGTCGTTACATAACAGCTTAAAACAATGGGACTTGTATATATAGGCCTACATGTTCCTCTATCTTCTCAACATCCACCCTCATCACATGGTGTATCTACTATAGAGTGGTGAAGTGTGACGTCATCAAAAATCTATTTTTAGAATTTCTAAATTTTTTCTTCATTTTCCGAAAGAGCATCAAAAATAATGTCCAAATGTCGAAAACCAATTGAATATGTTAAGTATTGGCTGAGATATGACCATCTGAATAAATGTATGTCCTATGGGAACTCAGATCATAACACTGAGTTCCTATAGCAAATATATTTATTCAGATGGTCATATCTCAGCCAATACTTAACATATTCAATTGGTTTTCGACATTTGGAGATTATTTTTGATGCTCTTTCGGAAAATGAAGAAAAAATTTAGAAATTCTAAAAATAGATTTTTGATGACGTCACACTTCACCACTCTATAGTTTGGTGTACCGATGGTTTGGCTTTAATTAAGGCCGTTCGATTGATTGCCATCTTATCGATGAGTTTCCTGGTGGTATTTAGTTTTGAGGTCTCATTATGGGGAGCATTGACACGAATTTTCCCCGAGCAGCCACGGGCTGGCTGGCTGGACGAAGGTTTGAGGTCACTAAAAAGTCAGGTCGATGTTAGGCTTGATCAGGAGTATACATTCACAAGAGTATTTGATGACCATATAGCCCTATTTACACGTGTTTTATCAAATTAACTACCACTTCATATTATATGAATATGATCTAGAAGGGTACATAGTATTATTATATTAGTAGAAGTAGTAGTAGTAGTAATAGAAGTAGTAGTAGTAGTAGTAGTAGTAGTAGTAGTAGTAAAGAAGTTAAGAAAGTAGTATAAGCAAAATATAGCAAGAGTGAGTAGTAGTGGTAGTAGTGGTGGCGGTGGTGGTGGTGGTGGTGGTAGTAGTAGTAGTATTAGTAGTAGTAGTAGTAGTATAGTAGTTAAAATTGAGTAATTCCTTAAACTTTTCTAATATTCTCATTCACCTTCTTATTGCATTAGACTTTCCTGACAAAATTACTGAATTTAACTTGTGGAAAGCAATTTCCTTAAATAATTTATTTTCAGGGTTTCACTAAAATTTCTCGTCAAATCAAAAAGAATATGTGTCACTAAAAACGTCTTGAAATATACAAAAAATCCTGCTCAGACATAAGTGTCCTTTGTGAAAATACCTTGTGATGATAGACTACAAGCGAAGATACGTTTTCAAATGTTATCAGCCCCACTCAAAACAAAATGTCAGATACTAGCTCACTGCTGAATTATGTATGCTTAGCCTACTCCTTAAATGGCCGTACTGTTATCTTCCATTTACAAGCTAACTGGATCGATATTTCTCTTGGTACATGTCTTGTCTCATCTTCTTTTTAAAGCCTGTCGATTTAATCAATAACACAACAATGTCAGTTGTTGTTTGTGTTGATCCAATAAAAATGGTACTTATAATCGTACTAATGGCTGTTTATCTTTGTTTTCAAAATTCATCCTATTTGTGGCATTCCGGTATAGCCTTATGAGGTTTGCGAGTGTCTTGGGTAATGAATTTAGCAACAGCTTTACCTTTCTTACTATAAGATCCTCACAGTCACGTATAGGATTATATATTAACAGGATGTATCAAAATAACTGATGAAGTCAGGGAAATAAATTAATAGTTTAGTAACAGAATAAGTGGGCAATATTGCTCGGAAGTTAGATTAATGTCGTTATTCATTTACCTGGGGTTGGCGGCTATGCACATCTATCGTTCGCGATCAAATGAGCTTGCTCTAATGTCTTCATAACAAAGTCCAGTCCCTTGCTTGATGTTGTCAAACCAAGTGATTCGGCTTCTACCTCTTTCGCGTTCCCTTCTATCAATCCTTCAAGAACATCCTTTTTACCCTCCTCCTCGTATCAAATGCCCGGCATACAAATTTCCTTTTTTGTGTACAGCCTTCGTCAGCTCCCTTTCTCGGCGTGCTTTTTGGAGCCCCCATTTATTGCTGGTTTTCATAACCCACCTATTCTCTGCATTCTGCGTCAGCATCACATTTCGACGGCTTCTTTTCCTCGTCTCCTTGCATAGAGTCCTTGTTTTAACTGAATCCGATCATCAGCGTATGAATAATAAAGGTCCTAGTGATGATCATTGAGGTATGCCACATACCCGAATGGCATTTAGTTAACATAGGTCTGGCGTTTTTTTACTTCTATATACTGCTTATATTATGATTGTTATTTTGATTTTGTATACTTTATTATCAATCTTCAATAAAGGAACATGGTATAAACATAAAAGAATTGCACAGTCACAGACATATAATAAGAGTAGATAAGATATTTTGATAATAATAATCACTTATAAGCAAATGATTATTGCAAATGTGTTCATGAGGAGAGGAACTTTTTTACACTAGTGAATGAAATGTTTTCGTTTTGATGTGGTTGTAACCATACAGTGTGATCCCGTCGTGGTCATAACGGTTATCATGATCATCGGCAGGCACTCACGCATTCACTGGATCATTAATTGCGATGGATGTTATTCGTGCTGATGGTTGCATACGTGATGAATGTCACAACAGCTGCTCGCCTTCATACCTCTTTTTATTAAATGAGTGTGATAGGGGGTCCGATGAATATTAAAGGGATAACCTCGGTACACTCCAAAAGAATTGGCATGCATTTAGATTCAGAATCATATTCAAAAGACATGTACATGTACTTCCATCTTATAACCCAATGAATACAAGATAACTATTTACATTTACATGAAGGAAGGGGGCGAAATTCTCTGGAAGCACAATGCTTGTAATAGGGTCGTCATAACAATATAAACAATTATACATGTAACTGTATATATTACATTATGATTATAGTCAACGTAAACTCTTTATAACAAATATAGAAATTTCTCAAAATTGGCCGGGTTAAGGGGGAACATAATTATTTGTTTGTTGGGTAAAGTTTTACCCAACTGTTTTTAGAGTGTAGATGTGTAAAGGCTCTTGACTGTCGTAAAAGAGTTCCTTCGATCCTTTCTTTGAGCTTAGATTCTGGACAAGGTGGTTTGACCACAGTTGTCTCTCTTGGTTTATGGAATCGGTATATGTCAATGCTAGGGAATAATTTACGCAGGGAGCAAAGGAAGAAAGACTTATTCATACTGATGGGATTTCAATGGGTGAATAAGACAATAATCATAATATTGTTATTGAGAATTATGTTTTTAAAGATGCACTTCAAACTCTAGGGAAAAGGCCATGCTAAAACATGATTTTGAATTTAATGTGATTTAATTTGTTTTCGGTCATTCCTATCGATACCATATTTCGTAACCTTAATGTCTTTTCTAGTTGCTTTAATCATGTAAATGTTATAACAATTGAAAATCCCATTGAGATATCATGCTGGATACTAGTCAATGAATATAATCGTTCTCATTTTATGTCTCTTTATATCATACTACATTACGTGAAACGCATTTGGAAAATGTATCTCCAAACGAGGAAACAAAGGTTATGTTTAAGTCCCTCCATCATTGCCTATTACTTTGACAGTGAAAGTTCTAAAATTCTGATAACGACGCTCTCCATGTTTCATTGATCTGCGCATAATTTGTACCATGATCAAACTCAGTGGGCTATTGCCAAAATGCATCTTCTTCGAGGGATGCACAACCAGCTCTAGACTTGAACACCTTACACCCAAAGCAAACAGATCAAAGAGTCATGCTTCGTCACAGAGAGTGGAGTTCGAGATCTCATCGAATGCAATTCATATTTATAACAGACGTCATTCGCGATGACTTCTAATGATGAATGTACTCGCGTGTGATATGTTCTGCATGTGCGTGGTGACATTTGCCAGCCTGATCAAGTTGAACATGTTTCAAGCCAGATCATAGATGCAAAGGAATGTTGCTGAGGAGATGATGTGTGACGTGATCGGCACAACAGGTCAACGATGCGTACAGAGAAGGAATACGTGTTTAAAAAGTGTATAGCTGCGTTTGATTCGAATGCCCGTTGCACACGAGGTGTCATTTGCCTGACGTAAGACTGCGTCAGGTATTGATAACTGTAACGCTTCATGTAAGAGTGATATCGTATAGGTCAACGGTGCGTACAGAGAAGGAATATGTGTTTAAAACATATATAGCTGTGTGTGATTCGAACTCCCGTTGCACACGAGGCGTTATTTGCCTGACGTAAGACTGCGTCGATTGCCTGACATAAGACTGCGTCAGGTATTGGTGACTTTGATGCTTCATTTAACAGTGATATCGTACAAAAAGTGAATATAAAATCAAAAGGACTTGATTATTGGCGTATGGGTCAATAGCTTTCACAAGCTTGATTAGCGCCGCTTTGTGACGCAATCGGAATAAATTATCTTATGCAACGAAAACACAAGATTACTTGCCCTGTGGTCATACATGTACATGCAGAATACACTACACAACGATATAAGTAACCATTTTTCAAGCGTAATACGACTTCAGAGTACTTACACAATGAAGCACTCTAAACTAATCTGCATGTATTAATGTTTCAAGTGCTCCAATCCCTTCTTGAATCTGCATAAAGACATTTATTTTCATATCAGTATACAAGCTAAACGGCCTTACTTCTATGTTTTGAGTAAACCCTATTAACTGCGGTACAGTCCGGGGCAGTGGGTTTAATATGAATAGACTATGATTAATGTACACCGGTTTGCAAGAGCCTCCCCCAAGTCTCGGAGCCCCCAATATACTCATCCCACTGACATTAAATGGATATATTGTTGCTCTTTCTACATAATCCGGCTAATATTTTGTAATATCTCGATGACGAATGGGCAAGGCATTCGACCGCGATAACGGCCAAAGTGGGCAATATTTTAAGATCATGACGTTCTAGAGTTTGGACAGATTTATTTAGCTCCTATTTTTCTGCCCACCTTTTTGTAACTCTCTCTCTCTCTCTCTCTCTCTGGCTCTCCCTCTCTCTCTCTCTCTCTCTCTCTTCCCCCTCTCTCTCTCTTTATCTATGTCATTCCCTTTATTTCAAACACTTATACAGAATGGCCCTTGCTTACACCACCATTTGCACACACTTACATCTTAAAACGCACAGCACACATACACGCACACACACACACACATACCCTGTCACTGTTTTCTTTCTCGCTCTCTTATTCTCTCTTTATCTCTTCTACCTTCTCTCTCTCTCTCTCTCTCTCTTTCCCTTTCTCTCTCAATTTCAATATTGCCCCCACCCTTTGTCTACCCCTCTTCCAGTTCGAATTGTAATAAATGTCCCTTTCTGAATGTTTGCCTTTCAGTCCTTCTGTCCTTCTATCTTTGTGTTTCTTTCTCTTTTATCCGTAATGTCATTATTTCCCACGAATTTGTAGTAATTAAAGACCGTTCTTCCCATCTCTTGTGTTTCCTGTATAAGTTCACTTATTTCACTTACTTCAATGCCAAGTGAATATCCCAGAGCATATCTTTCTTGAAAATAACTAGCCTACGAATCCATGAATCATATGATAGAACGTACATTGAGACTCTAATTCATAACTGATTTTCCTAAATTGACCAAAAATAAACATATTTGGATAATTATGAATAACTGCGGTAAAAGGTCATTTATTTAAAGTCCTACAGGATTTCACTGAGCAAAAGAAATAAATCATCTTGCAAGAAACCTGATTTGACGCCAAACAGAATTGAGATTACAGATTCTGAAGGGTTTGATTTAGTAGCTGGTTTACTTCTGTACTTGAAATACAGTTTTTAATTTCACAATGTTAACATAATTATATCATATCTACGGTTGGAAAAGCATATTTTCACATCATCAGAATATAATACTGGTAATTCCATACCATAATGATATATGAAATATCTCCTCAAATTTTAGAATCTCAAACTCATATCGCGTCTAGTGCGCTTTTCATAATTAACTTGAAAATTTGATTGTAAGTGTAAGTTAATTCATAACGCTGGTATTAACAGAATATGTTCGCATAAAAAGTAAGTTTATGATCCTGTAGCATTATCTTTGCTCAAAACACTTTGTGGTACACCTTTCGAAAAAGGGTTTATTTTTACACAATTCTCTTCCATTTTCTTGGATGATCGTTGCTGATAAAGAAAAAATGACAGAAGTGCAAACGCAGTACAAGCAATCTGTTACATCCAATTTAAATGGAAATTGTCATAGATTATTTCGTCGTTGCCCTCATTATAAACCCATCTAAAGCTGTTGGTTTTCAATTTACACCCAATACAACGTCCTTTCAAACGTTCCGTCCTCTTTTCAAAACAAACATGGCAAATCACAGCGTAGAATGTTATATATAATAGGAAAGGGTGAAGGTACATGTATGGATGCGGTTTTTCTGAGTATTGAAAGAAAAAAATAATGCTTTTCTGTTTTAAAAAAATCTACGTGTAATAATCTCATATAAAGAACTCTCCTGAAATTCTTAAAGGCTCATACAAAAGTACTTAATTTCATTGCCTTCTAACTCATTTGCTCCTTTTCATGAGGGTACATTGTTCATCTTCTGGTATTTACATATCTAGCTACGATTTCAATAGCTTACATTTTAATTCATCACAGAAGGTATGTTAGTTTATCGACACGATTTACTCTGAATGCTTTTATATGATTGATTCAAATTCCTCTTTTTCAAACCAAATTATTCATACCAAATTGTGTACCTTACTCTTATCATCTTGATATAAGTGATATATACATTTTTTTTTAAATTCAATCATACGAAGCATATTACTAAAGTCCTTATAGAATTAAGTGATTTCTGAAAAGGATTTAGACATGGATTTAGATATAGATCTTCAAAAGAGTGATAACCTCCATGCATGAAACGAATCGAATTAATATTCAAATACGAACTAATTTACAGACATTTGATTAAAGCGATACAGTGTATATTTATTTTACTTCTTTAATTAAGTGTACTATTTACTTGTAATGTTTTTAAACTGTGATTCAAATTTGCTTCCATTTAATGGCCTTTCCTAGATGGAGAAATATGATAGTTTGCAACGTTCATCCGCAAGCGGATGGGAGTTGAAACGGAGAACCAATGTTCTGGATGAAGGTCTCCTATATCACGTTCGTTCCTCCTCTTATCAACACACATATTTCTTCACATGTGCGTTTACCTCAGCCATAATCCCTGCACTCGGCGAAATGAGATCCGCCCATGACCTTCGCGGTCCTAAACACACACACACACACACGCACTCACACACAACTTCACGCACACTCACGTACAATAACTCCACGCACACCAGTCCACGCACACACGCACGTCCGCTGTCTCTCACAGAAGACGCCGAAATCCCAACATAAACAAGCCAGTTCTAAAGGCTTGTGCGTCCAAAGTACTCACAATAAACATAAATGTGTGAGTCTATCATTTCTAGAACGAAAGATTGATGCGTGAGTGAAATGTTGGAGGTGATTTTTCTTAACCTTCTCGGCGCCGAAAGGCACCAAGTTCCATAGGCGCCACGTGTTTGTGGTGAGGTTTCAGTACGTAACATACTAAAGGACGCCATTAAAGTAGTATGACGTAGTTACATGGTGAAGTATTACATTTAGGTTTATTTTTCCATTCCTTTCTCTGCGGACGTGAATGGTCTGGTGGATTGTAAGATATTCTGACATGCACGAAGTCTCGACCTACTAGTATACTGTAGGATTATCTAGTTTAAAAAAGCCACGCCCCATGATATGTCTTTATATGTCAATATATCTACTTATATTCTTGGGAAAATGAATATTTACATTTTTTTTTCATCTAGGAATCGTAAACAGTTTTTGTTTAAGGTAGTAAACCAACAGCTTGTATTAGAAGCAAGAGCGGCTGTCTAAAACTGTTGATTTGTAAGAACTGGAACACTTTAATACATTCTCTGAAACTACGTCAGATTTATCTTCATAACATAATGATGAAGAAGAATGTTATTGGCAATCACAATATTTTGACATATTTTTCTGATTTTGATTGATGTATGTTTGACCCAGAAATCTATCTTAGCATGTATCTTAAATCCATCTCTCATAGGTCCATGTTCTTAACCGCGAAGTTTCGACTTCTAAAATGATATTAATTCCGCGCCTGTTGCATAACGACGCATTGTATACAACTGCTTTGTAAAAGAGGGATAGGGAAAACTAAATCTTTTACACGTGGTAGCAATTTAAACTTTGACAAGGGTGAGGCTGACGAATGATTTGATTTTCACATGGAATTCATCATAGTTGTTTACAACTGTCGACAGAGCTGCTACAATGAAATGTTATGTGAAGTGCTGTCGTGATTTTCTTTGGGGGAGGGGACCGCCGGCCCGTACCCCCCCCCCCCCACCCCTCCGATTTCTAATTACAATTTGGCTTACATGAAATACGCAATAGAACATTGTGCCCCCTTGTGTAAATGTCCGAACCCAAAGCCACGCAAAAAAGGATCGAACCCCCTTTTTTGTCAGAAACATTGCCGGATTTGCCGTCCCAACTCTTTTTATAACAATAGGGACTTTTAAATTTGCACAACGACAACGTGGATTGCTACGATCGACGTCCTTTTAATACACTGCCTTGAATGGACGTCACACGTATCAGTCCACGCAAATCTAAAAGTCCCTATTAAAACTGGATCCGCCCCTGATCTGAAGCAATGACAGAGCAGGGAATAAGGCAACAGATACAATCCAGATGTGAGTCAGATGCCAAATGACATTTGTGAAAGAGTGACATTTTTCTAACTGAAATGTCAATGGTTAAAGTGCCTCTGAAAGTATGTCCTAAACAAGAGGAGCAGAGAGAGGAGTACTATAAATAATTGCAACCTTGATATATACCTCGATAAGAATATATCAAACACAGCCTTGAGTATATAGTCAACAGAGAGATATGATGTAGGGTACCTTGATAGATTAATGACACCATCGAATGTCTGTAACCAATGTATACTTGTTTGGCAAGGAAATGAATACCTGATGACACTGTTGATACTTCATCGCATGCAAGCACTTTTAAAAACATCTACTTAGAATGACTGAAACATTTGAAGAAGTTCCCGTCAAAACAAAAGCAGCAGATCTAATTCTGTAGTCTAATGGCATTTCCAGGAGAACTTTTAGAACGATACTGAATATGTTTTTCAAATAAATTAGTGTGAGTCTAAGACCAAGTTCTGCTTTTGATCTGCTCCCAAAATAATAACAGTGAGAAAAATGCTGATAATAATGCTGATAATAATAATGATAAATATCTTTGTGAAGCACACTCTGTTGGGTATGTTTCCAATGTGTAAAAATATTATTTTGTCGCGCAAATACGAATTCAACCGTCCGCAGATTTAAAGCATGGATTTAATTATCTGATAGGGATAAGATTTTCCCCCTTGTGAGTTTATTGCTGGTTTTCTTTCATGTACCTTTTTCCTTAATATGCCTTGTGAAATTGAAATATGTCATAATCGTCGTGCCTTTAGTGGATTTCGTCTTTTTTGTATCTCTTCCTTTGGTTTGCAAGAAGAAATATGAATATGAATATGAATCTGATGGTTGGATGTTTAGATTATTAAACACATTTAAGAAGAAAAAAGGCACCACCTACTAAGAAATCATGGAGAAATTATTCCATTTTAAAAACACTCGTCATCCTTTGCGACACTGCATGCAGGCAAAGTATACATTCGTCCAGAAGAACTCACCAGTAACCTCTAGACTGCGCCCTCCAAATGGGTCAACGAAATTTCAGGTACCCTAGGGTTATATACTTACTAAACCGAACGACTCCTGAACATGTGCAGCACTTTATCAACTTACAAAGCTTGGTTGTAGAACAAAAAACACCTTTTGTTTTGTCACGTGCCGTTGATGCTTGCCTTCCAGTATATAAAACAATCATTAAGACACACATATTCAATATCTGTTGCAAACGCAGCGTCATTTACATTGCGTTATTACTTGTGCTAATCAAGCCTGTGAAAGCAATTAACCCATACACAATTAAACTACAGCAATGACTGTAATCATTTTTGGACTATGTCATTCTCATGTGGTACGTCAAAGACTGCGCCAGTCACTGACGCAGTTCTACGTCAGCAAAGGACGCCTCGACATACGAGAAAATGGGTCAGTAATTAAGATTAATTCTGAACATGAGCAATATGTATATATATATCGTTTAGACTGAATTGTGAAACCACTACTCAGTTAAAAATAAGTTGTGTAATTGAAGTCTTTAAAATCTATGTGTAGGTAGGTACCGATCAAGAAAATACTTTTACAATAACAGGCGGAATTATTCTTTTTACAGGACAAAATGATATATCATCATGAGTGTTTAAAATAAATTTGGAAAGACCTACATTTACTTTTTTCAAACATCTTAGTGTATTCAAGGGGTCATCGTGATTGCGCTCACTACAAATTGCTCTATTTACTGAAATGGAGGTTAAATTGCCATTCGTGCAAGGCGCTTTTTTTTTTTTTTTACATCCTCACGTCAACCTCATCGCCCTTGGCGCGGAACGGATGGAATGCCTCAGGGTTGACGTAGGTGTCGCTATCACTCGATATTTGTTCTCTCACAAATTGTAGGTCTTTGATAAAAGTAGGTTAAGTGGAACGTCGATACTACACCGGAGAGGGTGGTCAAGGTAAACATGACTTTATAAAAGTCTGCCCTTTTCCATTTGCCTTTTTTTCGTGCAAGATGGTGTCATGACGTGTTGGTCTAAATCGTATTTGATAACTGAAATTCGTGAAATGGTACCACTGGCGTAGCCATGAGAACATGGGTGCTCCACCTCCTTTGGAACGGCTATCAAGTGTAGAGGGCAGAATGAGAGAGAGAGAGGGGGAGAGAGAGAAGATACATGAGGGTGTGTGAGAGAGAATGTGTGTGTGTGGGTAAATGAGTGTGAGAGGGAGGGGGAAGTTAAAAAGAAAGTAAGAGGCACAGAAAGAGAGAAAGAGAGAACAAAATAACCGAGAAGATAACACTCCCTCCCGATCCACACCTTTTTATTTTGGATCATTTTGTGGAAGCAATGCCTTCCAATCATTCCAACGGTTGCACTCACACTTTGTCAGTTGTTAATCTGATTACTCATAAATAATGTATTGGCGACATATTTCCCTTAAATATATATTTATTTATCCCCCCCCCCCTCTCTCTCTCTTTCTCTCTCTTTCTCTCTTTCTCTCTTTCTTCTTTCCTCTCTCTCATTTCATTTGTCCCTCCCTTTTCTCCTCTTCTTTCTCAAGCTCGAGTTGCTAGTAATTCTTCCATTATAAAGCATGATTGCATAACCCTTTTCCCCATCGATCGAAATGTTTCAATTAACTATTCACGTAGTACATAATTATAACTCCATTTAAATGCTAATAATACAAAACATGAACAAGTAATTGCATACATTTATTACGACTGCCCTACATACCCGAACATATTTCTTGTTTATTCAAAAGATTGCCAGAGAGAGAGAAACCCACACCGCCTTCCAGACTCAACTACCTCTACTCAGAGCGTCGTCTACTTAAGATGTTGACACAGTGATATATAGCATTGTGTATACACGATCTGTATTATACCCCAGTGTGTGTGCGCGAGTGTAAAGTGAGTGTGGGTACGTCGTAGCGGAATCCCACAGGCCTCGCTCCCCAGTACCTACGGGGTGCAATGATAGATTCGCTCGAGTGCGAGCAGCGAGCTCAAGTATCGCCACTCGAGCGCCTTTTGAAGCGAGTCTTCTCGTGCCAACCCCGGGCGGTCGTTGGACTCTTAGCGATCGAGGAGAGACGGGGGGCTGGTGTGTATATATAACAGACAAATCTCGGCTGGCTAGACTTCTTGATGAGGTGCTGGTGGAGGCAGAAGTTCACCTACCTGGGAGCTATTAGTGACAAGGAGAGAGAGAGAGAGAGAGAAGATGAGAGAAAGAAGATGAGAGGATGAAGGAAAGAGAGAAAGAGACAGAGACAGAGACAGAAATGCATGATGTTAAAGAGATGGGTTGAGAGCGACATATGCAGTGAGGAGAAAGAAAGAGGACGACAGCCATGCATGGACACAGTGAAATAGAAAAATAGAGAGGAGAACAGATATTTATAATGAAAGAGAGAGAGGGGGAGGGGAGGGAGGGAGAGAGAGAGATAGAGAGAGAGAGTGAGTAGCAAAAAGATTGTCAAACTCTCAGAAATCATTATACGTAGACATACAGATCCTGACTAATTACAGCTAGCAGAAAAAGCCTATGAACAACGAGAGATAAGAATCCTGAGAAAAGAATCTAGAAATTGAGTTTAAAAAGGGTTAGAAGCCAAATAAAACGGATTTAATCAACGAGCTACTTAAAACACCATCTTTTAAAATACCCGAAATTATCTTAATAGAATTGAACGAAATGAAGCAATTTTCAGTTTCGGTCATACATGTACAGGTACTTTATTCCATCTCACAGGCGTGGATGATATTGATTTAAGAAAACAAATATAAAATGGTAACGAGGGTGCTTCTCAATAATTGGTAAATTAACCGTTCCGAATTCCATAGCTCAAAGGTCCACTGACAAAGTTAAACACAGACGAGTAACTGGCAGATCACTAGAAAGTGCTAAAGACAGGTGATAAGCACTTTCGAATGACGGGTTACGAGTTAGAAAGAAGGGGGAAAAACCTCATCACGTGCCCCCTCTCAACACGCTCAAACAATAACTTGATAAGGATCTATACGCTATCAATTTATATCCTTTCTCTCGACCCTTGGCAACCATACAAAAAAATGTTGGAAATGTCACTCTGAGCTGGATGGTGTGATAAACAAATTGAATTGACTGAAAGTCAGGGTGTAAGACCGCCAGGGAGGTGGTCATGATTACCTTTAATGCTCTACGGCGATAGTGGAAGGACTTGAAACAGCTTCCCCACATGGTGTGTATGACGTCACAATCAGATCTGTCTTCACCCATGTGACAGCGCGAAATCAATTTGTCTGACATAATGAGTTTGGAGATGAAAAAGCACGTGTATTTCATTGGAGGAAATTCATTAAATACTACACCGATACATGTATGTTAATGTACGTGCAAACAAGGATCGTACATATCAAACTGCGAGGTCCACACTTCGAATGTGCCGTGTTTATTAACTCAATGACATGTTGTTTATAGGTCATAATTGCAGTTACGTAATACGTAATTAGTGTTATTTATTGATTTGTAGTCACCATCATCACACTAATAGTGTATGGTGATTATAGTGTTTCAAACGCGAGAGAGAAAAATCATTTGATACCCTTTTAAAACTCGAGTCTAGGGAATTTTACTTCCACTTTTGGTTAATGGATGTTTTGAATTGAGGGTGTTTAGAGAGGCCTGTATCCATTTTAGCAAAATAAATGAAGGCCTAGTTGCCTTTCATATTTGTATTATTATTTTATATGATTGTTCCTACATTGGAATTGAATGTGATTGAAATATATATATATATATATTATAATTATTACAGGTAGGGGCGTAACCATTTCGAGGGTCGGGTATATTAATTGCATTGATAAATTTCATGTATTAATTGCATTGGATTGGCACACTGTTATTGTATTCTTGGTGAAATGGCCCCTCCCCCTCCGAATCCAAGACCCATGTAGTCGATTAATGCCCGTCGTAAATATAAATGTATATATATTTATATAAACACTAAGTTTACTTTTCTTATTCTTTTCTTTTTCTTCGTGCAGTATTGTCCGAAATCTATCGTAAATTCTCCTGAGGTCGTACGATAACCAAACGGCTTTTTTTCTCCAGAAGCTAGACGTCGATATGTATTGTACCTAACGGCATTTTGAGCTCAATTTGCGGTTTAATGGCCCTTACACTACAGTATGTATTTCATTATTAATGAGGCTTCACGTGTGACCCCCCCCCTTAAAGTGCCCTTTTTAAAAATATATTTGAGCAGTTAAATATTCCTGATCCATTCTTCCACAGCGGTGCAATATGATAATTAGGTTGATTCATAGATGAAAAGATATATCAAAAAAGAACATTGAGACAAGATAATTATATTATTTCAATGATAATTGCGGTGTGAAGTGAGATTTTGTTTTCTTTTCCTGTATTTCCTAAGGAGTACAAGTCCCGGACAACGTGGACCATTCTATCATAATTTAAACTATCGGGGATGAATTCTGTAATTAATTTGAAGCGGTTTTAATAATAGAACACACCATCACTGACAATATAGTGCATTAAGAAAGGCGATTACTTTATAGGCACGTATACCTAGTGCTGTAATGTTATGGCTGTCATCTCATCAAATTTTGTGTTTTCAATTATTCATGAAATAATTATGACTTTGTTAACTTTATCTTTCGCGATGAAGGCTCGCTTTGAATAGTGGGCCCTTCCATGACCTTAGTTTGAGAATGGTTAATAACAGTCCTGCTACACCACTGTCACTGGCAAGAGAAAATTGCATAACCTGCTATTGTGCTGAGTATAATCATCTTTATTAAAGGCGCACTTTCAATGCCTTTTCCCCAGTGAACAACCCAATGTGATGGCTTTTTGATGTGAAAGTCAAATATGTCTGTTCGCAACCACATTTCAATTACTACCTTCTAGAGCGTATGATGTTGGAGTTGAATTATTTATGCTTGTAACAAGTTCGAAATTATCGAGGTGGCATAGTGAACAAAACCCGTCAAATTTCATTACGCGCGGCGAATCAATTTGATTCGAAGCTTGGGCGCTGACTATACGGTGTGATAATCAGGCATTGAATTTGAGCAAACGAATTTTATTTAGCTACAATCTGACGGGGATTAGAAAATATAATTTGCTGGTGAAGAAATATACAAAGTGAGGTCGACTTTTATTTCTCCATCGCTCTAGCTAATCAACTTAATCAACTTTCCTTTCTTCTGTCTACACTGTCTTGGTCATGATTGTTTCTTTTCAGGCAAGGCTGTTTGTTTGTAGACCCACTTTATACCTCTGTCTGGCTGTCTGTCTCTATGACTTTATCTCCCCCCCCCCCTACCCCCCTCTCTCGTTCTCTCTTTCGCTGCTATCTCTCTCTCCTCTCTCTCTCTCTCTCTCTCTCTCTCTCTCTATATATATATATATATATGTAAATCACACACACACACACACGGTAAAACGTGCCAAATGGGGATATTTTATCTCTTAGTCTTACTATCTTTAACTATGAAATTGGGTATATTGGAATTTAAGGTGTTTTTTTTTTGTTATAAAGATTCCTTTTCTTTCATGCTTGCAACGCCAGATAAACGATTAACATTACATTTTGTCAAAGAATAACAAGAATTTAGCCTCCTGTTTTTATGTTAGAGTTTAAAAGACGCTGTTTATTTATTAGAATTTTAAAATCTCAGATAATACACAAAGTAGCGCTGAAAAATTTGGCGTCTTACTATGAAAATGTGGATGTCTTGGAACTCTTTCAGGAAATGGGTAGTAGACTCCTCTCGGTCACTTTTACCGAAATTAGCAAAAATTAGAAAGTTATCAACTGGGGATATCCACATTTGCCAGTGTATCCCCACTTGGAAGTTAGGTATACATATGATTATCCCCGTTTCACACATGTCTAACAAATCCACACACACACCTAAATAATGTGTCAACCTCTCTCTTTCTTACCTTCCCCTCAGCACCACGCTGTTCTCTCATTAATTATGTCTTTCTCTTTGCTGCAATCCTGACGCTTTCTCTTTGTATTGTAAGTTTCACAAATTAACCCTAGACGTGAGAAACATCGAATTGCTAATAATCTGTAGATATTCACACCAATCCATTTTGTTTATTTTTTAAAAGGACTAGATCTGTCACTCAACTCTGATTGAATGGCAGTCCTATGACGTCATAGATGGAAATCTTCACTCGAAAAAAGAAATTTCCTTCTCGAAGTTGACAAAGGGCAACATTCCTTTAGGTGTACAATTTTATTTGACATGAAGTTATAAATGGTATAATCCACATATTTTATTAATTTACATCCAGTGAAAAGCAGTTATTTCTCTTTATCCTTGTTTGCAATGGGATGAATGATCACAGTATTCCTTTGCAAACGCGCGCAACGGCTCGAAACCACAAATAGCTACCATTATACAAAGAACATGAATTAAAATGTACACTATTTTGTATGAATTATCGTTGAAATTGAAAAATAGTCGTGTATGTTGTATCGGCTATGTATATGATTCGTTTGACTTGATATCCTAAGACGTATAGCTTTATATGACATTTTATTCTTCAAAGGAAAATGCATGACCGATGTTCTTTTTCAATGTAAACGTTCACAAAGCAGTGCACAGGACATGTATATCAAGTGACTATTGATTTAAAAACCATACTGCGCCATTAATAAAACCATTAAGTCACTTATTATGAGGTTATTGTCAATTGATATGTAAGCAAGGTTAAATCAACTAACTTCAATCGTGTAGTCCAACCTGAACCCTGTTATAACAGCGCATAATGATTAAAATTCGTGTGAATAAATCAAAGTGACAGCATCACTAAACTGAGACTTCCATTTATGCAAGGATTGATATTATACCGAGGTATAGTTAAGAATCGCTTCTCGGCCTTTTAGATAAGAATGTATGTTGTAATTCGTTAATGGATATCTTCATGATTTTTCCCTTTTATTTGCAGGTATTTTTGGGGTCTCATTCAATAAAATACATATTTTTTATAGTAATTATTAGGAATAAACTTGTGGGAAGTGTCGTTTGATTAACTCTCTTATTCACACCACAAACTATAAATGCCCGCCACGCCTCCCTGGTAATAAATCGACACGTCGCAACACCCCTTGGAAATCTATAGTTGCCTACTATTTTTTGTTATAATAATAATAATAATTACATTTATAGGGCGCTTATACAGATGTTTCTAAGCGCACAGGTGATATTGTCTAACTTATAATTAGTCAACATGTTCAAATAAAATATTTCTTATACGATACAATACAATACAATTGAGTTATAGTTTTAGATATGTTTCCAAAATATAATTTACATTTAAAAAAAATTATTTTTCTTGTTTTTTTCTTCTTCTCCCCTTGCAGGTGCATTAAGCTGCTACAAATGTGATACGGAATCCTCTTGTCAATCACCAGAGCAAAAAACATGTGACGATGACTTTGACGCATGCGTACTGAAGACAACATGGAAAGGTAACAAACAAAACAATTTTGTTGTTGTACAATTTGTAAGGGATGGATGAACGTGGATTTGAAATGTTGTGATTATTGGAAATAAAACGAGGAAGATTATGGGCACTATTATTCACGGGGTTTAAAAAAAAAGTTTTACGAATCACGCTTGGTTGCAATTCATTTGGATGGTAAGGTAACAGTAATATGCCAGATTTAACGGTAGCTTTCACACTGTAGAAAGGGGGTATTAATTTAAAGAAGATTTTGTCTTTTAAAACATGTGTAGGCCTAAACAAAAACAAAGAGAAATTGGGGGCAGTAGACCCCCCCCCCCCCCCCTGAGAAAGACTTGATACGTCGTAATTTATCCATGTACTAAACTATGACGCGTCATTTCAGTATGTTGTAGGATCGTTGTGCAGTTTCAAATTTTGTTAAATGGGGAACATATTTAAATCAGTATCTGACTGATCATGATTATTCATAACATTGGACCAAGAGCTCTCCCCCCCCCCCCCCAACCCCCTTCCCTCACTTTAGACTTATTTATGCCATTAACGATTAACGCTTTCTTCCCCCTTTGTCGCAGGTGATTTATACATGGAAACGGCGGTGTATCGTTACTGCGGCTTCGCCTCGGAATGCCCACGAACTTCGCCCGACAGGACGCCATTTTGTAACCAGACAGAAGACATTCTCACCTGTACGATGTGTTGTCAAGATGGCGACTACTGCAACAATGGCGGCGAGGGAAAGATACTACGACCGCCGCCATACCCGCCCGTACCCACGCCATTGGTGAAGCGATTAGCAGAAAACGTGTGCACGCCCGAAGGCGAGGCGCCCACGTGTTCAACGTCCATGTCGTGGACAGGTGGGAATCGCTCTCGCTGCTATTTTATTTAAAGGGATAGGCAGGCTGGGGATAGGTATAATTTAAAGTCGTGTGATGCCTTTGGTTTTAATTTGGCAAGGGTGGTTAAAGTCGAATGCTTCATCTACAGGAGTGCTCCAAATTTACAAAGGTTTTTTTTAGTCAAACCTACATGTAGTCTGCGTCATATGACGCGTTTTGACGCGTTTCAGACCAAGGTTTCTCCAAATGTTGCTCTGAAACGCATCAAAACGCGGCATAATGACGCGCATAAACCTAGGTTTGTCGACAAACCTCCATTGTGAATTCGGGCCACAATGTATACTCGGTGATACATCAGTCACACCGACCAGACCGACACTTGTAAGACCATCAACAGGCCGAACAGAAAATAACATCACCCCCGAATGACCAAGAATCGGTAGTTTGATGTCGGTGTCGAGTCGGTTTGGCGGTGTGACACGGGTGGCTCCGTCTTTTATTTTGTCAAAGACGTAGGGTTATGTACGTTGCACAGGAGGCGTCGCGTGTCAGAGAGTTAATCGAGCCTGTCAAGGCAGTTGGTCGTTAAAATGTTTTTCATTTGGCAATCCTTTTCTTTTTTACACGTCACTCTCACAACGCGCGTCAAGACCGCACAAGTAACTGACGCTAGTCTACGTCAGGAAAATGACGCCCTTCGTGTGCAACGGGCTGCATTTGGGTATTATGAAGGCGAGCAAATGATTGTCGCAGGAACCTGTGTATAGGTGCCGATCCATGATTGTCCCGGAGAGAGGGGTAGGCCTGGGGCGAATTTACCTACAGTAATTGTTTTCCAGGGAACTTGATTTCAGAAATGCTCAAACTAGGTGAATGTTAGTTATATCATCCAAATATTCTTCATCTCGTTGCATAATTACCTAATCGCTATTTTCATATTTTCTTTCGAATTTCAGAAGAGAGCTCGGTCGTCAATGTAGTCGCCGTATGTGGAGAGCCCGCCACCAACGATGTACCATACACGCTAACAAGTAGTGTTGACACTTGTACGAACAATAATGAAGATGTCACTGGGCTCTGTGTTACGTGCTGTTCAGACGGGAAGTGTTCAGGCTCTACATCAACTAGCCAATCTGCAATATCTTTACTCGTTCTCGCCTGCTCATTGGTCAGGTGGCTCGTGACGTCATGACAACACCACTGTGACATAGACTTGTAATATAAGATGATGATGAAAACAAACGCGGAACCACCGATATTTTCAATGTTTTCTCATTACCGATTTTGATATCGATATAGCAACCTGATTTGTATTACTCTACAAAAAAAGTATGAGGTATCTATTGTCACGGTACGTCGCCAATGGAACAGGAAAGCGAAACAACGCAAACGATCTGATGATCATTTTAAACTCCACAAAATGATATTCGATTCACATTTTTTAACATTAGTATTCGGAGGAGGCAGGATTCTTTGTGCTGTGTGCATTATAATAAATGCCCCGTTTTTAAAGACCGATGTTTTCAATTACTTACTAGCCGTGTTCACACGATGGCAATTTTGGTCGGCCTAAGCTAGTCAATGTAAATATGGTAAGGTCTGCGTAAAGGTCGGCGTAGTGACTGTCTGAACGATAGTCGTGTTAGCAACGCCGACCTTTACGCCGACTGATTTACTCCAGGAATGTTCCAGGAGTAACGTTTTAACACAACTAGAGGGTAGCTAAGTTGATCGTGTGGATGCTCTTACTTGGCACTCGAGTATATTACAAGGGTCGTTTGTTTACAATCGAAAATGAAAATTAGGTTTTGCTGCAGGGCTAAACTTACGCCGACTAGGACAGCCCCGTCTGAACATAGCCCTGTCCCTTGCATTCGAGGTGTCATTTTGGTGACGGAGGACTGCGTCATTGACGGTAGAGTGGTATCGCACCGAAATGAATGCAAAATAAAAAGTGCAAGCGTTGTCTCGATTAAGTGGTGTATGGGCAAATTGCCTTAACGAGCTTTTTTAGCGTACTAGTAATAATACAATCAAATGAAATGACGCATTGCGGGCAAGCAAACGAGGCGTCATATCGATTGCGTTATTAACTGCACTTAAACAAAAAGCCTATGAGGGCAAATACTGCATATTATGTCATTGATTCTAGTCATTGTTTGCACTGTTCAATTTCCATTCACTTTGTGAAAGATAATACTCTGACATGGCGCACCAAAGACTGCGCCAATCGCTGACGCTGGCCTACGTCAAACCAATAACATCTCGTGTGCAGAAGGCGTCTTATTTGTATACGTCAAGAAACGTTGAATAGCAGCTCTATCAAAGTACA